>PVIW01002177.1:160257-235562 GCA_004026585.1 Noctilio leporinus
GTCCCTCCCCCAAGGAAGCCCTAACACCCCCCTCCCTTTGTTACGTTGATGGATCTAAACCTTTCTGCGGGCTACTCTTCCAGGTTCCCGTTTTCTGGGAGGTCCCGCGGGGAAGTGTAAATAAACCTCATCTTTTCTCCTGTTAATTTGTGTATTGTCAGTTAATTCTGAGCCCCCGCCCCCAACGACCAGACCTCAGTTGGAAGAGAAAAAAAATTTTTTCCTCCCAACGCTTTGTTTTAGACTTCCTTTCATAAAACGTGCAGAATGGTGGGGAGGTACCCCTAAACGGGCCCCGCTCCCCGCAACTGCGGCGGGTTTTCGCCCTTTCCGACTCTGAGCTCTTGGCGACCCACCCCAGGAGTAAGAATGTCCACCTCTAGTTCTTCCTGCTGAATTAGGATTTGGGAACTAGGGGATTTCAACTAATACTTGTTGGACCCCAGGAAATGCACCGCAGGACTCTAGGTCTAGCCAGTAAAGGTAGCCTCTGGAAAGTTCCAAACAGCCCTGTGTTGCCTAGTACATTCTCAACAGAAAATTTCCCAGAAGAGACCCCACGGAGAAGGAAATTCTTAGAAAAAGAACCTAACGAGGTTTTGAAAAGTGTCTTTTAAATGTAATGCAAGTGGTCCGTTACCATGTGTGCCCATTACACCTTCTTCTACCTCCACCATCTCGCCTCCCAACAGGATTCTTATAAAGGCAGGTTGAGGATTTGGACACGAAGTGTAGGATGAGGAACTTAGTCAGGTACCAAGGGTAGGGGGTGACTACTCAGAATTTTTGGTAAAACAGGAGTTGGGCAGGCCAGCGGCAAGGCAAGGGCCAAGGCTGAGGTCTTAAGAGGCTTCAAGAGGCCTCCAGGCCCTGGCTGGTGTGGCTCAGTGGGTTGAACACCAGCCTGCGAACCAAAAGATCACCAGTTTGATTCCCAGTCAGGGAACATGCCTGGGTTGTGGGCCACGTCCTCAGTTGGGAGTGTGTGAGAGGCAACCAATCCATCTATCTCTCACACATGGGTGTTTCTCCCATTCTCTTTCTCTCTAAAAATACATTTAAAATATATAAATAAATAAAAAAGGCTCTGGGAAGCCTGGCATAAGTTTGGTCACAGAATAGGCCTTGGTTAGCAGGTACCCTTGAAGTGTGAAGAAAATGGCTTTTACATGTGTGGTGTTTCTCCTCAAAATCAGTTATCCCAGATGAATCAGGAGCAAAATATCAGACAAATCCCAGTGGAGCCCTGGCCAGCTCAGTTGCTTAGAGCTGATATACTTGTGGGTTCCATCCCTGGTTAGGGCACATACAAGAATCAACCAGGGACAGACTTACAGCGACCTGAGGGGTGGTAGAAGGCGGAGAGGGGGTGAAAGAAGGGGAAAGGTCTAGTCATGGAACTGAAATAAATGACCCAAGGTCGTAGACCCCAGGGTGGGGATTGACTATGGGAGAGGGAATAGAGTGGGTGGGGCAAGGGAGAGCAATGGGGGGAAAAGTGGAACAACTCTAATAGAACAAAAATAACTTAATTTACAAAGTGGATCGACCGGTGAATACATCAGTAAGTGGATTAACAAATCAATGTTTCTCCCTTCCTCTCAAATCAAGAAATTAAAAGATCCCAGGGGAAGTACGCTCTTTAAAACACCTGAGTAGTATGCTTCCCTACTGTAAAGGTCACTACAAGGAAGGGAAGTCTGAGAAACCCCCGCCACGGGAGGCAGAAAAACACGGGACACGGGACAATGTGCTCTTCTCAATGGGCAGAAAAAGGACGGGAGGTTAAAAAACAAAACCCAAGGAACTCAAAATGAGTATGGGATGTAGCTAATAATATTGGTTCGCTAACTGGATCAAATATACCATACTAATGTAAGATTATAAATCATAGGGGAATGTGGGAACGGGAGCTCTCTACTATTTCATTTTTCTATAAATCTAAACTCATTCAAAAATTAATTTTATTATTAGTAGTTTTTAAACGCTTCTGGCTTGGAAAATTCTTAGGAATTCACCAAGAGGAGTATGTCCCGTTCCCCACCCCCACTCCACCCCTAGGCTTCCATAGTCAATAGAAGTTGAGTTTATCATTATTAAGAGAAGTAGGCCTGCTCTTTGTGTTCCGTAAGAGTCTCCGTATTCTCTAAACAGCTCATCAAACCTCATTCTTTGCCCTGATGAGGGTCTAACTGTCTTTCCTGAATCCCGGGGAGGGAGGTATGCTGGCCAGAAAGTCCCCATTTCCCGTTCAGATCACCCCCTACCCCGCCCCCAGCTGTCTCCCAGGCTCCTAGTCCCAAGGATAGAATTTGTAATTGAGGCATCCTGGCTCCACCCTCCGCCCTGACTTGCCTGTGGCCTACCTAAATCATCCCCTCCACCCTTAAAATCTGATCAACCCTCATATCTAATCAAATACCCTCCTCCTCAGCCTTTTGCTGTTTCTGTTCTTGAGCGACCTTCAGCAAGAATCCTGTAAGGCCAGTTTAGTACTAGCCAGGTTATCTCAGTAATTCTCAGTCCTTTGACCTTCTCCGCCCTGGCGCCACTAACTTCTTTGGCTACAAAGCCCCCGTTTCTCATTATATTTAGAGTTGAGCTTCATCGGCCTCCTCTGCAGGGCCTCTATTGACACTAAGGAGGTAGGAACATACCTGCTAACTACCAATCTGGAATATTGACTTTTGTGTAAACAGCAACTGAAACACAGCAAACAGAAGAAAAATACTGACTTTTTTTTTTTTTTTTTTCACTTAAAAGCAGGGGATTTAATTGTCCTATTGAAGATATCCTTCTGCCCTGGCTGGGTTGGTCAGTTGGTTGGAGCGTGGTCCCCACACACCAAGATTGTGGATTCCTTTCCCATCCATGTCAGGGCACATACAAGAATCATCTGGTGACTATGCATAAATAGAATAACAAGTTGATGTTTTCCACTCTCCCCCTTCCACTCTCTCTAAAATGAAAATTTTAAACATTTAGAAAACATGTGTCCTTCATACTCAGGAGGAAAGCCACATTCTCATCAATATGATGGAGAAAAAAATGGTATGCTTCCATCCTGTGGCTCTCTCTTAAAACAATTTTCAGGCCCAGCCCAACGAAATAAAAATAAAAAACAAAACCTAAGTACACCCCCTATGGAAGTCTTGAGTACAGGCTTTTCTCTTTCAGTTTTTCAAACTATGAGAGAAAGTTTATTCAGAAAGTCACAGAGGCAGAAGGGATCTGTCAAAGAAATCGGTTCAGGAAGGATGTTATAGAGGTGAAGACGGCCCTTGGAGCTTAGGCAAGAGATAAAAGAAAGTCACCTTTTGGGAAAGAGGTAGGGTGAAGGGTGGAGAGGCAGAAAAGCCATCAGAATAAGTCAGAATAATTTCTCTTCTACAAGCCACATTGTCCTCATATAAAATTGTGAATTATATTGAGCCCAGTGGTTAAAACATGAGCTTTTGAGAAAAATGCTATCATCTTTGCCTAGGATGGTTACCCTAATACAAAGGCCGTGCAATGTTTTCTGTGAAGGGAGGGGGCTACAGAAACCAATGTTTTCAGTTTGGGGGCCATGGGGGTCTCTGTCACAATGATCTGACTGCATTTGTCACAAGGGGGTGGCCAGACAACATACAAACGAATCCATGTGGCTTGGGCTTCAATAAAATGTGATTTTTGAACACTGAAATTTGAATTTCATGTAATGTTCATGAGGCCAATGGGCCACAATGATTTCAGCCAGTTCCACTGCCTTGGGATAAGGCGGGGGCGGGTGGTAAATGGGCCAAGACTTAGAACAATATAGGTTCATTAGTTCTGGAAGCAAAGGAGAAGCACCCTGGGGAACCAGGCAGGTTGTCATCTCAAAGGCATTGAAATCAGGCTTTGCTTGGGCTCAGAGGGAGGGTGGGTCCAAGCAAGTTGGGGAGCAAGGAGGGTGCTCTAGACTGACTCCCTGCCCCCCAAAGCAGGAGCCATTCGAAGGTTGAACCTATTATGGACACGCTTCAATATTATAACATGACCTTGGCTCCTCATGTAAACTCCCCGAGTCAGAGTTTTCTTTCTGTCATTATTTATCACTATTCCCAGCATGTAAGACAGAGGATTTCCGAACGCAGGCAGTGCTTGGGATATAGGATGGGCACAGCAACTAGGAGGTGTCAGACATCAGTAAACAAGAGGTACCCAGGGCTCCCAGGTGCTCTTGAGAAACTTCTGATCTAGACTGGAAAGAATCTTTCCCCCACTCCTTTTTTCCCCCCTGGAGTTTACTGAAAGCAGTAAATGTAGATAATGAGGCCAAATTCCTGTATCCTCCCAAATCTGATTACCATCCATTCACCCCCAGGGTGTAGGTAAGAGTTCTTTCTATAGGACCAAATGCATTAGAGGCCGGAATGCTGTACCTAAAAGGATTTCAAAAAACAGTTGGGGGATTTTACAAAAGAAACTGTTCTGATTGGTATGGAGACCAGTTAGATAATGGTAAGAACTGGGTGGGGAGGGTAGAGAGTCCCTCGCGATTGTAATGACAAACAAGGTCTAGTGATTTGCAAATGAAGACCTTTCAATCCTGTGGGGAGAATCCTTCAGGAGACAAAGTTCCTTTCCACTATCCTTGTCCTCCCCCAATCTCCTCAGGCCTGCAAATCTTCCATCCTGGGCCTTCGGGATTTGATTCTATTTTTAAGTAGAATTAAAAAATTGCTAATCAAAGCAATAAAAAAATTACTTATCGAAAAACTAACTAAATAAATAAAAGTTGCTCATTAAGGTATAAAGACCTAAACTTGAGATTCGATGTTAACCAATAGTTAGTCAATAATGTTTCAGTACACTGGGGAGAAAAAAAAAGAACACAAAACAATGAAAAATACCTTTAAGAAAGCTGTTAACCTGTGACTTTAAATATACATGTTAAATGACCAAAACAGGAAATCGCAGGCCAAGTGAAAGTGTGAAGAACAAACACATCATTTTATAATGCTGGGAGAAATATTAAATTGGCGCTTTTGCTTTCAATTTACTTGAAATCATCCTTGAATATTTATTGCCTTTGCTTAATGTTCCTTCAATTCAGCTGCATTAATCCGGTTTGTCATGCTTAAAGGGATGCCTTTTGCTTCTTGCCAGGACCAGGACTGGCTTTGGGGGTGGGGGACACAGGGACGGAGGAAGACAAACCGCTGCCACCCCCCAATGTAAGCATATTAGGCACATAAAAAATGACAAATAATTGAGAGTCAGCCAGTGAGCTAGATATTAGACAAATAATACGAACTAAGCACAGGGTATTTGCAATCAAAAGTGGCCCAGGATGGTATTAAAGAGAACATCCCAGTCTGAAGGTCTCTCCTTTTATTCAAGTTGCTCTCCAAAATGTTTCTTGTACCATTATTAACACATAATCTTAAATGTATAAAAATTGAAAATGTCTTAGAGGAGGTTAACACAATGATGGTAAAAGCATGTTCTATACTGCTATGCAACCATTTTCCCCCGATAGTTACATTTGTATATTTTTTGAAATTCATCCTTACAATTTGAGTAACTAGAATAAAGTGATTTGTAATCATCCTTACAACGTGAGTCACTAGAATAAAGCCTCAGATCTCAAAAATATACATAAACTAAATAAAAATATGCGCACTTAAAAAAGATATCAAAAACATATTGAGAAGTTGGGTTTTAATATTTATGGTTCTCAAAACAAATTAAATACTTTTTAACACGCTATTGGATTTAAAGCACAGAAGTATGTCCTCTGTTTAAATGTGTATGTGACTATAAAGAGACTGATATATAATAAATCAATATGTTGGTGTGCTTGTGTTTTTTTTGGACTGAGGTTGTTTTTATTATTATTATTATTTTTTAAAGACCATACCCATTATCTTCAGAGAGAGGGGAAGAGAGAGAGGCATAGAGGGAGAGAAGCATCAGTGTATAGTTATGTTTAATTGCCTCCAGACACGGACCTGGCTGGAGACCTGGTTATGTTCCCTGGCTGGGGAATCGAACCAGTGACCTTTGGGTTCACAGGCCGGTGCCTATCCACTGAGCCACCAGCCAGGGCTGTTTTTAATCTTTTAATTTTTAATTTATTTTCTATCACATTTGACATTCAGTATTACTTGGCATTGGTTTCACGGGGACAGTATAATGCTTAAGATAATCATATACTTTGCAAAGTGATCCCCTTGATATTCCCAGTACCCACTTGGCACCATACTTAGTCATCACAATGTTATTGTCTACTTAATATGCTGTACAGATTCTCCTCCCGACCCCCTCTCTCTCCCTATGACACTATTGTGGGGATTGTCAGCTCTGGCCCTGATCACATTTTGGGCTGGGGACAATACTTTAAATAAGAACTCTTCACATTATAGGACATTTACCAGTAGCCGGGTCTGCTAACTACAGGTATCCCACTCTACCTCCACCCCAGTTATGACCGAAAAAAAAAAAAATGTCCCCGACACTGCCAAATATTCCCTGAGGAGAAAAACGAATCACTCTCCATTGAAAACCACTGTTCTAGACTAAAAGGAACGGACGTCCTCACTCACGCCTTTCCCCAGGCGCCAGCAAATACCAGGTGCTCAATAAACAGAATAAGACATTATTGTATTTAAACACTCAATCAACACATTACTTGTTAACGGTTCCCCCAGCGGCAGAGTTACATTTTTGTGGGCCATTCTCTGTATTTTCCAATGGTTTCCAATTAATCTTTTTAAACTTTAAAAAGTTTAAAGCTTATTTGAGGGTGTATCTGGCAGAAGAGGCCGCCAATCAAACTGCCTAGGGTGAATCTGGGCGGAGACAGGGAGGGGAGGATTCTTGCCCCAGGCAGGGAGGGGGCGGTGGTATTGCTTCCATCTTCTGCTTATTTAAGAGCCCCGAAGCGCCCACCTGCCAGTCCCGCGGAGAGGAAGACACCAGACTGCACCTTTGGGCTGTGTAAGTATCTCCTGGCCCTTTTTCCCGCCTAAGTAAGGCTGCACCCCGACCTTCTCGCCCGCCCCTTGATGTTCTGTCTTCCCTCTGCAGGTTCCTTGTCCTACTGTGGGGTTCCTTGTCCCAATAACCAACTCCCTGTTGCCACATTTTTTCCGTAGATCTCGGTGCGGTAAACTGACCCACGGGCCGCGCGTCCTCCTGATACCGGGCCTGGCGTCTGGCATCCCGAAGGTAAGGGGAAGGGGGGTTGAGGATTGTTAGTAAAAAGTTGAAAACTCATTTTTTTCTTGTTTTTTATTGTAGGTTAACGCTGCGACCAGTTTCTTTTCTTTTCACAGAAATAACTCAAGTCTATCCCGGTTGTGTTTTGCATCTCGATTCCTACCCTCGATGACTGGGTCCTCTTGTAAAGAACTTGTGCAGCAGTGACCGTGGCGGCCGTCCGGGAACTGCTCAACCTGTGGGACTCAAACTGTGGGGGCACTTTCTGTTCTAGCAAAAGAAAGTGCCGCCATTTTTTGAGTTCTACCGATTGAGACAATTGCTTCCTACCACCAGAAGGACTTCCAACAACCTCTGGCTCCTGAGGGTCTCCGGTGTGTACCTGGTTCGGGCCACGTGGCCAACGTCTAGAGTCCCCTGCTCAGTCTGTTGCACTCAAATGTCTGAGCACTCTCCAATGTCCTTAAAAAGGAAAGTGCTGCGACATTTGAGTGTCACCGGTGGGCACGATCGAAGGGATAAGTGTCTAGTCCCGTCTAATTTCGTGTCTTTTTTTTTGTTTGTTTTTTTCTTTTTTTGTATGGTGAACGCCAAGGAACTGTTTGAGGGAATATACTGATGGGGGAAGAGAATCGGGAAAACAAACCGATTCTGAACTTGTGTACAATTAATGGGTTTCTGTAGTTGTTTGAGGTTGGGCCTCATCACCATGAGTTGATTGCCATTGGTTGCTAATATTTATCTACAAGATTTCTCATAGCCGCCTTTCAGGTCTCCGGAGAAGTTCCAGGACTCGGGCCGTGATACCCAAAAGGGGGGCACTTCCCGTGGCTAAGACAGGAAAGTGCTCCCTTTTTGCGTGTCTCTGTTTGAGGAAAGCATCCACATGGTTTGCGTGAAAGCGGGTTAAGAGGTGAAAGACATTTCCAGCTGCTGTTTGCCCGTTAGGTAGATCCTGAAGCGGGACTGGCGGGCCAACCCTGTTTCTCCTCCCCTAGGAGTAAAGACTAGTATAATTACTTACACCTCTTTATGCTTTTAAGGAATTTTTAAGTAATAATGGCAACTTGAAATAAAGTTAAGAATTGTTCATGCTTGTGTTTCATTTGGCTCCACGTAAACCGGTAAGCAACTTAAAAGCAGCTGCTCCTTATAACATCAGTTCAATGGGCAGGGGCAAGAGAATAAAATACGGGTAAAAAATGTATGCCCAAAAGGGGACCTCTCATTGGATTTGGGTTTCCTGTTTCCATCCACCAGTCCTGTAGACGATCCCACTACACAAAGGTTACAATTCACCTTCCTCTTAAGAGCTGAGTGGTTGACATTGGTAAACTTTGAAGGGGAGCATGGAAGTGTTAGATTAATGTTGCACCGTCCCAAGGGGCTCACCGAGAAGCAAGCACTAATCACAAAAGGCCCCATTTCAACTACATCGGGGTGGGGAAAGACCACAATGTACATACAGGTGATAAATTACCTTGAATTTACTAATTTCACGCATGCTGCCCATAAACTACTCAAACTGCAAGTTTCTGTGGCGGCCGTTTTACAACATTTCAGGTTTGACTTCCCAGGAAGTTCGCCATCTCTCACTGAAATTTAGTGAAATAATCTGGGAGGTGAAGCAACTAACGAAAATATCCCTCATGATGAGGTTGGCGCCTCAAACCAGCCACTGGACCTTTCAAATAAGACATTGAGGGAGATAACTCTTACTGGTCGGTCCCGCAATGAGCAATCCACCTGAAAAGACTCTTGTGTTTTTCAATCCCCCAAATCACGTTTTGTTTTTTTTTTAAGATTTTATTTTTCAGAGGGGAAGGGAGAGAGGCAGAGAGGGAGAGAAATATCAATGTATGGTTGCGTTTCACCTGCCTCCAGCCACGGACATGGCTGGAGACCTGGCTTGCAATCTGATTATGTGCCCCGGCTGGGAATCGAAATCGCACGTATTCTCAGTCACTGGGATTGCGTTAGTGGGTCAGGTTTCTCAGATTCCAAAGACGAGGTCGGCTGTTAAATTTCAGTAGCAGCCATTAAATTGGGGTTACAGGACAAGTACCCTAAGGGGGGGGGGTCAAGGCAATTGCAAGGCAAGAGCTTTGGAACTTGGAACTTTAATGTCCTTTTTCCACTGTTAATATGTTTCAAGGTCACCGAATCTCAGCAATCACCCCGTTTCCTAGAAAACTCGGTCTTTTCAGTTGGTATTCAAGCAGGACACCATTCTTGCTACAGTTCCAACATTCATGGACTTAGTCTGAAGTGCCCAAGTTGAATTCCCTTACAGTGAAATTCCAAGTGATCCATGTTAGCACTCAAAACCTAGTTTAGGGGGTGAGTCCCGGCAGGGGCTGCGGCGGCCACTCAGGACGCAGGGCGGGTGATGCGGGTGATGCGGTCCCGGCTGCCAAAGGCTCAGTCTACCCGCTGGACCCTCGCTTCTCAGCTCTGCGGCGGCAGCAACTGCTCAGACGGTAGTGTGCACAGGGGCCTCCCCTGGGTGACGCGATGACCCCTGCCGTAGGCTCATAGGTCCCGCAGAACGCAAGCTGCAGAGCTTGATGGCAGTGGTGGCGGCTGCTCAGACCGCAGCGCACAAGGAGGCCACCACTGGGGGATGGATGCAGGGACCGCTGGGGGAGGCTCAGTAGGTCCCTCAGAATGTGCGTTTCGGATGTTGCCGTGTTCTCCAGTCAACTTCCGACCACTGAGGCTGCCTTGAACCCTCTGGCCTTCTGGATTCTGCCCCTGTGTCCCCGTCCCTGCCCTATGGAATCCCCAGAACAGAGTTAAGTAGGTCCTGCCGGAGACATGTTCCACTGGCAAGCTACGATCATGAGACCAGAACCACAGTCCTTATCAGGGCGGAGTATGTTTCTTCGTTTATTTCCCAACAAATTACCCCTTCAAACCACCTGAGGTCACATAACAACAAGGATTTTTATCCAAATATTAACAGGAATGACATTGTTTGTTTTCATATTTTATGGCCATACCGTCAAAATGGTCTCCAGCATGAACTAGTTCAAAAGTACCCTTTGTGCCCTGGCTGGTAGCACAGCGCATAAGGCGCCGGCCTGTGAACCCAAAGGTCGCAGGTTCGATTCCCAGCCAGGGCAACATAACTAGGTTGCAAGCCAGGTCTCCAGTCAGGTCTGTGGCTGGAGGCAGGTGAAAAAGCAACCATACGTTGATGTCTCTCTCCCTCTCTGCCTCTCTCTCTTTCCCTCTTTCTAAAAATAATAAAATAAAATCTTAAAAAAAAAAAAAGTACCCTTGTCCATCTGTTCTGTTGTGTGACCCCAATCCAGGTGATCCCTTAGTGCCTGAGATTGCTCAGAGCTACAAAGGAGAGAAAAGTACAAAAGACCAGCTTGAGGATGGACTCAGAAGTAGGAGATATAATTAAAGAATTTATTGGATAATCTTTACAAAGAAAGGTAGGGGAACGTTAACCACAACTAGATACCACCTCACACCTGTCAGAATAGCCAGCATCCAGAAATCAACAAACTAGTGCTGCTGCCCAGGATGTGGGGAAAAGGAAACTCGAGTGCACTGCTGGTGGAAATGCAGACTAGAGCAGCCACTATGGGGAACAGTACAGAACTCCTTGGAAAAACTAAATATAGAACTGCTTTAGGACCCAGCAATTCCACTGCTAGGATTATACCCAAAGAATCCTGAAATGCCAATTCAGAAGAATATGTGCACCCCTGCATCGATTGCAATGCTATTTACAATAGCTAAGTGCTGGAAGCAGCCTAAATGCCCATCATTGGAGGGATGGATCAAATAACTTTGGTACATTTAAACAATGGTGTATATGCAGCAGAGACAGAGAAGGAACTCCTACATTTGCCATAGCAAGGATGGATCTGGAGAGTATCATGCTTAGTGAAATAAGTCAGGCAGCAAAAGACAAATACCATATGATCTCACTTAATACAGGAGACTAATAGGTGAGCAGAATGAAATCAGAGACATTGGGAGAAAAGGAGCAGAATGAAGGTGACTGGGGGGAGGGGGAAGTATGGGAAGGGTTTATTGGAGGAGCCAATGTGAAAGTCCCATGGACGTGGACAATGAGATGGGGATAGACTATGGGGAAGGGGATGAGGAGGGTGGGGCAGGGGAGAGAAATGGATGTAAAAATGAAACAATTGTATTACAACCATTTAAAAAGCCAACAACTCATAAAACTCAGTATTACGGAAGTGAAAAAAGATGGTGGGTCTCTGAAAGAGAAAGCCCTTTTGATTTCCACTTCACTGCTTTCTGCGAGCGGATGCCTCAGCTTCCGCCGTGCATTTGTTCATCTCGTACAGCAGTGCTGCATGTAGTATAGTATGTACTTGGAACAAATTACAGATACTGTGCTTCTGTACCAACACTTCCCCCTAGCAAAGAAGTATGTGTGCGACAAGCCAGTTGTCCCTGCATCACCTAGGTGTGAAACCAAAACCTTTCCATTGACTTAAATTTGGATAAGGGCCAGGAGCAGGGTGATGGGTATGGTGTGTGTTTGGGTGGGGAGGAAAGTTCACTGACGTATAGGAGATGGTTTTTAAGTGGATCATTTTCAACTCAGAAGAGACATGAAAAGCAAGGCAAAGAAAAACAGAGCAGTTTCCGTGTTCATTTTATGCTGAAGGACCTACGTTTTAGTTGAAAGCTAAGACCCACCAGATCAACATCTCCCACGTTAAGGTCTGAATTGAACTGGATTGCAGCTGTTAGTACATGAAGTGTGATGGGCTTTGTTCCTACCTCTTACATCGCCTTGTCCTTTAATCCTCAGCCTTCTGCCCCTCTTTTTCTCTTCCACATTTTCGGCTTGTATGTGGTTTCTCAGTTAATACATAGCTAATAGATCTGATTTTTCTTATGTTTTTTAACTGCTTAGGTTTTTCTGGGAAATGGTGAAAATTCCTTTGATGAAAATACTTATGTATATTGAAACTGGAGCCTGTATGTTTAAGAATGATCCATCTGCCCTGGCTGGTGAGGCTCAGTGGGTTGAGCGCTGGCCTGCTAACCAAAGGGTTGCTGGTTCAATTCCCAGTCAGGGCACCATGCTTGGGTTGCAGGCCAGGTTCCCATTTGTGGGCATTCAAGAGGCAACCATACGTTGGTGTTTCCCTCCCTTTCTTTCACCCTCCCATTCCCTCTTTCTACAGTAAGTAAAATCTTTTTTAAAAAGTGATTAACCTGTATCAGAAACTGATTATTACAGTCATTACATATAATTTTATGTGAATAAGCTTTTTTATTTTAAGAACTTTATCTATAGGCACAGGCCTGAGAACCCAAAGGTTGCTGGTTCGATTCCCAGCCAGGGCACATAACCAGGTTGCAAGCCAGGTCTCCAGCCAGGTCCACAGCTGGAGGCAGGTGAAAGGCAACCATACATTGATGTCTCTCTCTCCCTCTCTCCCTTCTTCTCTCTTTGAAAATAATAAAAATATTTTTAAAAAATAATAAAAAGAAAAACTTTATCTAGCTGAGGTTAGTGGTGGATTTTCTCCCACCCCTGAAATATTTTTATTTATACAGGTTGCATGTCAAAACCATGAAACAACTCCAGTTTGCATAGGAAAAAGGACATCTTGAAAGTAGTGTTACTGAACAAGATAAGGGCATAAGCTTAAAAACTTTTCCATGAAACGTATATGTTCAGTATTTCAGGAACATGACTCTTAAACTAAATTAGAAATTTCCTTCAGTAATGAAACGAAATTGCATTTCACCCAAACCTTGTGACATTCTCTTGGTATAAAGGACAATACCAAGGCATTGCTAGTTGGGCAGCTAAGCTTTTGTGAGTGAAAGAGCAACATTGACCAAACCTAGGAAACATGAGCACAATCTTGTATTGGAGAGTCTGTAAGTATTTTGCACTAACATTGCAGGATGATCACTTAGTTTTTTTTTTTTTTTTTTTAAGATTTTATTTCATTATTTTTAGAAAGAGGGGAAGGGAGAGAGACATCAATGTATGGTTGCTTTTTACCTGCCTCCAGCCACAGACCTGACTGGAGATCTGGTTTGCAACCTGGTTATGTGCCCTGGCTGGGGAATCGAACTTGCAACCTTTGGGTTCACAGGCCAGCACCTTATCCACTGTGCTACCAGCCAGGGACTGATCACTTAGTTTTAAATTGTATTGTATGCGGTTTCTTCCTTCTTTTCTTCTCTCTTTTTAAAAGATTTTATTTATTTCCTTTTAGGCAGAAAGGAAGGGAGGGAGATAAAGAGGGAAACAAAGATCAGTGTGTGGTTGCCTCTTGCACCCTCCCAACTGGGGACCAGGCCTGCAACCCAGGTATATGCCCTGACTGGGAATCAAACCAGTGACCCTTTGGTTCTCAGGGAGAACCACTCAATCCACTGAGCCACCATCCAGGGCTATGTGGCTTTTTGAAGTCTTCCTTTGACTCTAATAAAATGTAATCTGAAAGTTGTAAACAACTGTATATGCCAGAAATATCTTCGTGTGAACTAGGAAAGGTATCTTTTTTTCCCCTCTCCTCCTAATTGTAAACCAGGCCAGCTTGAAGGCCATGGCTGGTGCTCACTAACCATCAGGTTCTTTCAAATGTATCTTTACACTCTTGCTCAAAAATTGAGAATTAAATGTCCACTGTTTTTGATTTAAAAACAAAACAAAACAAAAACCATAGTGTAGGTTACTGGTCAGCCTGTAGCTGCCTGTCAGGTGTCCAGCTATGGTTCCTTGGGTGACAGTTAGGGGACAGAATCAACCAGACTGCAGGGGTTGCTGGTGGAGCTCTCAGATTTGCAAGCATTCTAGGCACACCAGCCTTCCAAGGTGTCTAGTATCTATTGCCCAATTAATCTTTGAGAACATTTATTTATTTCTCAGGTTAAGCACAATTACATTTTCAGTTAAATAGTTTGGGGTACTATCTGTGTATTGTAGGATGTTTATAGCAGAATCCCTGGTTTTTAATCACTAGAGGACAGTAGTAGTCCCCCAATACCCCAGTGTCTCCTGACATTTTCATGTGTCCCCTGAGGTGGGGTCCAGGTCAAGTTCATCCTTGGTTGGGAGGCTTTGCTCCAGAATCTGGGGCCCAGACGTTGGTTCTCATGGCACCAATATTCCCAAAACTAGAGCTCCCAACTCCCTCATATATTGATGACACAGACCCCAAGAAGAAGGGACTCAGTGTGCCTTATGAGTTAGTCTCCAAGGAAATAGAGAGCCTGATCATTTTTCTGGTGAGCAGATCCTAGGATGGCCTTCCTCTGTCCAGTCTTCAAGAGCAGGACCAGCAGACAGAAGCAGTCAGCAGCCGATGTCCAGGGAAAGTTTAGTCACAAGGAAGGTACCAGTTGTCTGTGGCTCATTTTATTCAGGTCCATTCTAAATATTTCATTCAGGTCCAGAGTAGGGAATATTATCCTCTAGCAAGTCTGTACCCTGAGTCTTGCCCTGTTAGAATAATTTGGTTTTCCAGGATTTCATTTCCAACCTAATTTCCTCTTGAGAAACAGGTTTGCTCTAAAGTACACACCATTTGAAGTCCCTTACCATGGGAATTCATTTAATTGGTGAGAAACTATTCTCCTCATTTTCTTTTATTTTTAAAGATTTTATTTATTTATGTTTAGAGACAGGGGAAGGGAGGGAGAGGATGAGGGAGAGAAACATCAATGAGTGGTTGCCTCTCCCTGGTCCCCAACTAGGGGCCTGGCCTACACATCAGGCCTGTGCCCTGACTAGGAATCAAACTGGCCACCCTTCTCCTTCACAGGTGGTACTCAATTCATTGAGCCGCACCAGACAGAGGAATTTACATTTTATAGTTGGGGATAAGGAAGTCCTAAGTGGTTGAATCAGTTGTGAAAATATCCCCCAAATTGGAAAGTGATGGAGTTTGAGGCCAGGCAGAATGATTCCATATTCTCTCTCAGCTACCAAGGCCTCACTTGAAAGATAAGGAAATAGCTACTCAGTGGATTCTCTAGGGTCACACAGCTACAAGAGGGTAGAGGTAATGTCCAAAAGGCAAAATAGGGCCACCTGTGTGTTCCATACCAAAGTGTACACAGCAGTGGGCAAATGAAAGATTTCCATATTTCCTGGATGATTTGTCTATCTAAACTGGAAGAGGGGCTCAATGATTGATCTTTGTCCTCAGCTCCAAGGCCCATGTCCCATATCCTCCAGATCCTGGGACCCTCTCTCACCAGTGCACAGGGAGTTTTCAGCCAGAAGGACCCAGCCACCAGCACTCTGACACCTGCCTCCCCCAGGGAGTTGATGGTCAGACAAAGTTCTTTCCCAGTCTGATTGACCCCCAGCAGGGCAGCAAGATCCTCATAAGCTTTGGTGGTGAGGTCACAGCTGTCCAACCTGTTGAAAATAAAGAATAGTTAAAGCAACATTAAGACCAACTTTTGGACATTCTAATCTTCATAGGGAATCATGCTATAGGTTTGGATTTGATTAAAATTGATTTGAGAAAGAGAGGGAGAGAAACATCGATTTGTTGTTCCACTTATAGATATATTTACAGCTTAATTCTTTGACATGGCCCAACTGATTTAGAACTTGCAACCTTGGCATTTCAGGAAGATGGTCTAATCAACTGAGCTATCTAGACCAGTTTCAATGCCTTTTAAATGCAGGCCATCACCATTTAAACCTGAAACTGTTTTGGTTCTACTCTTTTTTCTTGTAAACTAGACCCCTAAAAACAAACTACACCCTTCCCAGCCAGGTAAGCTCCATTGGTAATTGTGGGTTTGATCCTGGTCAAAGAACAAACAAAAAATTAACTAATGAATGCATAAATAAGCAAAACAGCAAATCTATTTTTTCCAATCAATACATTTCCTTCCTTCCTTCCTTCCTTCCTTCCTTCCTTTCTTTCTTTTTTTCAGAGAGAGGGGAAGGAAGAGAGGCAGAGAGGGAGAGAGACATCAATGTATGGTTGCCTTTGACCTGCCTCCAGCTTCAGACCTGCTGGATACTTGGCTTGCAACCTGGTTATGTGTCCTGGCTGGGGACTCGAACCAGTGACCTTTGGGTTCACAGGCCCTTGTCTATCCACTGAGCCACCAGCTAGCTCAATCGACAAATTAAAAAACAACAACAATAACAACAAACAAAAAACTTTTTTTAAGGAAAAGTAAAAGCAAGGAGAAATAATGTCCACTAGTCCTGATTCCCAATCACTCACCAGTTTCTGGAGTCTGCAGGTGGACTCTCACAGCTCCTCATACAACAGCCAAATGTCTTGGCCTCCCAGGTCTTGAAACTCAGATCCAGTTCCCCCAGGTAGTGGTTCAGCTGGAGCACAGCACACAGACCCTTAAACTCTGCAGATCTGAGCCCCCAAATGCCTACCCTGGAAAGACACTGGGGCACAGAGCAGAATTTCTTTTAATTTTAATTAATTTTAAAAAATATTTTATTATTTTTAGAGAGAGGGGAAGGGAGAGAGGTAGAGAAGAAGAGAAATATCAATGTTCGGTGGCCTTTCACCTGCCTCCAGCTACAGACCTGGCTGGAGACCTGGCTTACAATCTGGTTAGGTGCCCTGGCTGGGAATTGAACCTGTGACCTTTGGGTTTGTAGGCCAACGACTTATCCACTGTGCCACCAGCCAGGGCTACAGAGCAAAATTGACATCTTCAGCAATACCTCCAGGGACACCTCCTGCAAAAGGTTATATGTGGGGTGCTGTTCCCCATCCAGAGAGACTCCATATTTCCCCTTGAGGGGGAAAACAGAGTGAGGAAGGATGAACTGGCTAGAAGCAAGAGGGAAGGGAGAGAGAAATAAAAAAGAAAGGTGAGCTCTGGCTAGGGGGCCCAGTTGGATTGATCATTGTCTAGTTGTGCACCAAAATATTCTAGATTCCATTTTCCATCAGGGCAAATATCCAGGGTGTGGGTTCAATCTCTTGTTGGAAGGCAACCAATCCATGTCTCTATCACTCTCTCCCTCTCCCTGTCTCTCCCTTTCTCTCCCCATCTCTCTGTCTGACTATCTATCCCTCTCTCTGTCTCTCTGTCTCTGACACTATTGCAGAGATAGTCAGTTATGGCCCTTGTTACATTTTGGACTGGGGACTATATCTGACCTAAGCAACTGTCCGCATTATAGGACAGTTACCAGTAGCCCTGGCAGCTGACTACAAGTATCCCCTTTCCCCCATCCCAGCTATGACCACACATGTCCCCTCCCGCTGCCAAATATCCCCTCGGAAGAAAACCAAATCACTCCTTCACTGAAAACCACTGTTTTAGACTAAAACGAATGGCCATCGTCACTCACCCCTTTCACCTAAGGAACTAGCATACATCAGGTGCTCAATAAACAGAATAAGACATTATATTTAAAGACTTGTTCAACGCAGTATTCGTTATCCTTCCGCCAGAGGCGGAGTGACTATTTTTGTGGGTCTCTGTATTTTCCAATCGTTTACAATGAATTTTTCAAATATTTAAACTTTAAACATTTCAAAGATCATAGGAGGATGTATCTGAAACAAGAGGGCGCCAATCCAGGCGGATAGGGTGGAGCTGGGCGGAGAAAGGGAGGGGAAGGTTGTTGCCCCAGGCAGGGAGGGACCTCGGAGTTGCCTGGGACTCCTGCTGATTTAAGAGCCCAGCACCTCCCACCCGTCAGTCCCGCGGAATGGAAGGTATGGAACTTCACCTGTGAGGTCTGTAAGTATCACCTGGGCCTTTTCTGCGCTTTCATAAGGCTTACGCCTCCCCCTATTAGCTCCTTTCCTTGCTCCCGAGTTCCCTTGTCCCACTCTGGGGTTACTTGTCCCAATATCCTACTCCGTGTTACCTCATTTATTTGTAGATCCCTTTCCGTCCAGAAAACTGACCCTCGGACGGCGTGTCTTTTGCTACCTGGCCGAGCGTCTTGGATCCCGAAGGTATGTAGTGGGTGGAGGGGGGATTGTTCATGTCCTTGGAGCCACTTCATTTAAACTCGGGCCACTATTTCAAACTCGAATTACTGTAAAGTATTCAAACTAGGTTTTGTAGATTGGGCTATGTGCAGTTTATTGGTCCTTCACTGAAATACCTTTTAAATAATTGACCTGGGTCATGGAGTTTTGTGTCTGTTTTCCACATTCTAGGACTGGGGTAGTGTTTTTAAAAGTTTTCAGCCCTTGGCAGTTACTCTTCAGCAAGTTCGTCCGTGAGCGTGGCGGCCGTCTGGGAACTGCTCAACCTGTGGGACTCAAAATGTGGGGGCACTTTCTGATCTAACGAGATAATGCCGCCATTTTTTGAGTTCTACCGATTGAGACCATCGTTTTCCACCAGCAGAGGGACTTCAACAGCTTCTGGCTCTCCTGAGGGTTTCCGGCGTGTGCCTGGTTCAAGCCACGTGGCCAACATCTAGAGTCCCCTGCTCAGTCTGTTGTACTCAAATGTTGGAGCACTTTCCAGTGTCCTTAAAAGGAATGTGTTCCTACATTTGAGTGTAACCGGTGGGCACCATTCATGGGACATGAATCTAGTCCGGTCTAACTTTCTTCGTTTTTTTGTCTGGTGAACGCCAAGGAACTGCTTGGGGAATACCGTGTGCTTGCTGATAGGGGAAGAGAATTGCAAATACAAACCGATTCTGAACTCCTGTACAATTACTGGGTTTCTTAAGCTGTTAAGTGACTGTTTGCTGAGGTTGGGCTCATCCCCATGAGTTGATTGTCAATTGATTGCTAATGTTTCTCTACAAGCCTTCTCAAAGCCACCCTTCATCAGGAGATCACTGGTCTCCAGAGGTGTTTCTGGACTCCTACGGAGATACCCAAAAGGGGAGCACTTCCCGTGTTTAAGACTGGCAAGTGCTACCTTTTTGGGTGTCTCAGTTTGAGGAAATCATCCAGGTGGTTTTCCTAAAAGCTTTTTAAGATGGTGAAAGATCTTTCCAGCTTGCTGTTTTGTTTTCTCTTTAGATCCTGAACCTGGGCTGAGTGCAGGTCTCCAGCCAGGTCCTTAGCTGGAGGCAGATAAAAGGCCACCATACACTGATGTTTCTCTCCCTCTCTCCCTACCCCTCTCTCTAAAAATAATAAATTAGACCTTTAAAAAAGTATTTACAAAATAATTGGCACCTTCTCATAACCAAGTAGCAGGTTCAATTGTGAAGGGGTTTTTCCAACTATTACTTGCAGCCGAGATTTAACTCAGTCCCTCCTTATTCCCCTAAATATGTAGACAAATCCTAATTCCTTGTAGCTCCTTATTCCAAAACTACCTATGATTGAAATTTTAAGAATTTCGATTTAGAATGGTGAAGATCTAGAATGGTGGCTTGAAATAAAGTTTCAAAAATTACTCATTCTGTGTGTCCATGTCATTCGTCTCCACCTAAACCTGCAAGCAACTTGAAACAGCTGCCCCTCACAGCAGTTCAGTGGGAAGCAAAAAGTATAAAAATTAGGATCAGAGACTTAATTTATAATTTACTAAAGGAGACCCCTCACTGCAATTGGGTTTCCCATTCCCATCCACCTGCCCTGTAGACATCCACTACCTTACAGAGCTTACAATTTAGCTGCTTCCAAAAGCTGAGTGGTTAACATTGGGAAACCTGAAAAGGGAGCATGGAAATTTAGCTTCAGCTGTCATTGGCCCAAGGGGCTCACCTAGAGACAGGCACACCTGGAATATCACAAAATTCCCCCATGGGAAAGGTTCATTTCATCGGCATTGGGGTGGGGAAGACCACAAGGTAGGTCATAAACACACCTAAAATGTAATATTTCCACCCATGTCCCCCATAAACTCCACTCAAGCTGCAAAATTCGGCGGCAGCCATTTTACACCAGCATTTCATGTTGACTTCCTGGACGGGCTTCAGCAGGAAGGAATCCTTCCAGTAAGTTCTCCATCTCTTGGTTGCTGAAACTCCCGGAAATACCTGGGAGATGAAGTAACTGGGTGATTAAACATCCCATGTGACTCGGTTGGCGCCTCAAACCCGATACTGGACCTTTTCAAATAGCAGATAAACATCTTCAGGGCATTAACTCTTGCTAGTTGGTCCCACAATGAGCAATCCAGAAAACATACCTCCACCTGAAAAGACTTCCCTGCATTCCTCAACCGCAAAAGTTGCTCACAAATTTATTTGGTAACCTATGGATTTAAGTTAGTGGGTCAGGTTTTTGAGATTCTGAACATGCTGTTGGCTGTTAAGTTTCAGAAGCAGCCATTACAATGGGGTTGGAGGCCACGTACCCTAAGAGTGTCAAGTACTCAATTGCAACGGGAGGGGGCGCAAGAGCTTTGGAATTTGGAACTTTAGTAAATGTCCTTTCCCCACTTCTAATAGGTTCCAAGGCCACTGACAATCACCCTGCTTCCTAGAAAACTCGGTCTTTTTATTTGGGATTTAAGCATGACACAATCACAGGCTTACGGTATTCTTGGGACGAGTTCCAAAAATCATGGACTTACTCTGAAGTTCCCCAGCTGAATTCCCCTACAGTGAAATTCCAACTGATCATGTTGTCACCCAGAACCTAGTGTGTGTGTGGTAGCTGCTGTGGCAGGAGCTGCGACTGCTCAGGCTGGGGGCGGGTATGGGGATCACTGCACAGTGATGCAGTAATGGCTGCCTTAGGATTAGTCTATCGGTAAGAATCCCGGCTTCCGATGTGGGTGGGGGCAGCAGCTGCTCACGGGACAGGGGGTCAAAGGGACAACGCTGGGTTTTACGGTAACCACTGCGGTAGGTTCAGTGTGTTCTGCGGGACATTTGTTTCCTAGCTCGCCATCTTCTGGTGTCACCCCCCTGATCACTGTAGCGGCCTCGTGCCCCCTTACCCCTTCCTAGCCCCTTCCCTGTCCCTGTCCCTGGGGCTACCGCCACCCACCTTCTAAAATGGCTCTAAAGACAGTCCACAAGAAATTGAATGACATGGTACCATGGGGCTGCCCCAGCACAGTGTTCAGCATGTCCTGTTAGAGATGGTATATTCTACTGGCAAGCTACTAGAATGAGTCCAAAATGACAGCCCCTATTAGGGTGCAGTATTTTCCTTGACAAATTATTTCTCAACAGATTACCCCTTCAAGCACCTAAGGTCGCATTGACAATAAGAATTTATTATCCAAATATTATCAGTAATGGCAGCATTTGTCTTGATATTTGACCATCATACAGTCACAGTGGTTTCCAGCACGCAAAAGTACTCTTGTCTTTCTGTTCCGTTGTGTGGTTCTGATCCAGATGAACCCTTAGTACCTGAGAGTGCTCAGATCCAAAAAGCAGATCAAGAACAGTACAACAGAATAGCTTTCCTTTCAGTTGGGAGTTAAGCATGACACATGCACACTGTCTTGGCATTCTGGTGACCAGTTCCAAAAGTCATGGACTTAGTCTAAAGTTGAGTTCCAATGCTGGTGAATAAGATGCTCACAGGCATGACAGATATGCTTCAATACAATAAATGCAGAAAGGAAGACATGAAGGCTAGGCTACAGGAAATGAAGAAAAATACACATGAAACCAAGGGTGAAAGGAAAAAAAACTGGAGCTCAAATCAATGATTTGAAACATAAGGAAGAAATGAACAGTCAACCAGTCCAGAAGGAGGAAAGAATTGAAAATAATGAGGAGAATTGTAGGAACCTCTGGGACCACTTTAAACAGGCCAATACCTGAATCACAGGGGTGCCAGATGGAGAAGAGGATGAGCAAGAAATTGAAAACTTATGTGAAAAAATAATGAAAGGAACTTCCCAAATTTGCTGAAATAAATAGACATAAGTACCCAGGGAGCACAGAGAGTCCTAAACAAGCTACACTCAAGGAGGACCACACCAAGACACATAAACAAAATGCCAAAGATGAAAGATAAAGCATCTTAAATGCAGCAAGGGAACCAGAGGCAACCATTCATTGATGATATTCACCCTCTCTTTCTCTCTCCCTTCTTTTTTGTTTTGAATAGTGAATAAATAAAATCTATTTTTAAAAGCATATAAGAACAGTTAAATAAAAATTTTTAAAAAGGAGGAGAAGAAAAGAGTTACCCATCAAGGGTTTCTTATAACTATCAGCCGATTTCTCAAAAGAAATTTTGCAGGTAAGAAGGGCCTGGCAAGGACTATTCAAAGTGATGAAAAAGCAAAGACCTACAACAAAGATGACTCTAGCCAGCAAAGCTATCATTCAGAATGAAATGGCAGATAAAGTGCTTCCCAGACAAGGGAAAGCTAGAGTTCATCATCACCAAGTCATTAATTATTATATGAAATATTAAAGGGATTGACTTAAGAAACAGAGGACCAAAATTATGAACATTAAATAAATAAACTCACAACTATCAACAACAGAATCTAAAAAAGAAAAAGAAAAACTAATCAGACAACCAGAGGGGGAACAGAATAAAAAATATGGCGAATGTTTGGAGGGTCTCAGGTGGGAGAGGTTAGAATAAAAAGGGAGGGGGGAAGGTGCAGGGGTTAACAAGCATAGTCGATGGGTGAATACAAAGGGATATGTTAAGAAAAGTACAAGAATACAGAAACAAGAATAGTACAGGAAATGGTAAAGTCAAATGACTTACATGCATGACCCATAAACATGAACGAAGGTGGGTGGGATTGCTGGAGGGACGAGTTGTTGGGTGGAGGGAAGCAAAGGGAATGGAAATTGGGATTAATGTGGCAGCAAGGTCAATTTTAAAACTTTAGCTGAGATTAGTGGTGAATTTTCTTCCATCCCTGAAATATTTTCATTTATACAGGTTGCAGGTCAAAACCATGAAATAATTCCAGTTTCATAGTACATCTTGAAAGTAATGTTACTGAACAAGATGAGAGCATAGGCTTAAAAGCTTTTCCATGAAACTTTTATGTGCAGTGTTTCAGGAACATAAGCCTTAAACTAAATTAAAAATTTGCTTCAGTAATGAAACTAAGCTGCATTTCACCCAAACCTTGTGACATTCTTTTGATACAAAGGACATAGAACAAATGCATTGCTAGTTGGTCAGCTAAGCTTTTGATTGTGAAAGAGCACCATTGAACAAACCTAGGAAAAGTGAGCACAATTTTGTATTGGAGAGTCTACAAAAGTATTTTGCACTAACACTGCAGGATGATCACACAGTTTTGTTTATTTTTATTTTGTAAAGATTTTATTTATTATCTTTAGAGAGAGGGGATGGGACACAGACAAAGAGGGAGAGAGACATCAATATATTGTTGCCTTTAGCCTGCTTCCGGCTACAGACATGGCTGGAGACACAGCTTGCAACCTCTTTATGTGCCCTGGCTGGGGATCGAACCAGTGAGCTTTGGGTTTGCAGGCCGGCACCTTATCCACTCTGCTGCCAGCCAGGGCTGATCACACAGTTTTAAATTGTACAGTATATGGCTTCTTCTTTCTTCTTTCTTGTCTTTTCTTTCTCCTCCTCGCCCTCTCTCCCCTTCCACCCCTCCTCCTCCTTCTCCTTTTTAAGATTTTATTTATTTATTTTTAGAGACAGGGGAAGTGCAGGAGAAAAAGAGGGAGAGAAACATCAATATGTGGTTGCCTTTCATGGGCCCCCAACCAGGGGCCTGGCCTGAAACTCAGGCATGTGCCCTGACTGGTAATTGAACTGCTGACCGTGTTTGTTCCAAAGTTGGTGCTCAATCCACTGAACCATGCCAACCAGGCATATTCACATTTTATAGTTGGGGATATGGAAGTGTTAAGAGGTTGAATTAGTTGTAAAAATATCCCCAAAATTGGTAAATGAGGGTATTTGAGGTCAGTCAGAATGGTTCCACATTCTCACTTAGTTACCAAGGCCTCACCTGACAGGTGATGAAATAGCTACTCAGTGAATTCTCTAGGGTCACACAACTACAAGAGGGCAGAGGTAATGTCCAAAAGGCAAAGGCAGGATGCCTCTGTGTTCCATACCAAAGCGCACACAGCAGAGGACAAATGGAAGATTTCCACATTTTCTAGATAATTTGTCTATCTAAACTGGGAGAGGTGCTCAATGATTAATCTTTGCCCCCAGCTCCAAGGCCCCTGTCTCACATCCTCCAAAGCTGGGGACCCTCTCTCACCAGTGCACAGGGAGTTTGTAGCCAGGATGACCCAGCCACCGGCACAGCAGTCTGATACCTGCCTTCCCCAGAGAGTTGTTGGTCAGACAAAGTTCTTTCCCAGTCTGATTGACCCTCAGCAGGGCAGCAAGATCCTCATAAGCTTTGGCGGTGAGGTCACAGCTGTCCAGCCTGTTGAAAATAAAGAATAGTTAAAGCAACATTAAGACCCATTCTTGGAAATTCTATTCTTCATAGGGAATCATGTTGTAGGTTTGGATTTGTTTAAAATTGATTTGAGAAAGAGAGGGAGAAAAACATTGATGTGTTGTTCCACTTATAGATATATTTACAGCTTAATTCTTTGACATGCCCTGACTGATTTAGAACTTGCAACCTTGGCATTTCAGGAAGAAGAGTCAGCCAACTGAGCTATCCAGACCAGCTTCAATGTCTTTTAAATGCAGGCCATCACCATCTTAATTTGGAACAGCTTTGGTTCTACTCTGTTTTCTTGTAAACCAGACCCCTAAAAACAAAGTACACCCTGCCTAGCCGTGTAAACTCTGTTGGTGATTGTGGGTTTGATTCTGGTCAAGGTACATACAGGGAATCAACTAATGAATGCATAAATAATAAATCAGCAAGTCAATCTCCCTCTCTCTCATCAATCAATATGTTATTTAAAAAAAACTTTTTAAAGCCCTGCTGGTGGCACAGTGGATAAGGTGCCAGCCTGCAAACCCAAAAAAGATCACTAGTTCCATTCCCAGCCAGGCCTATAACCAGGATGCAAGCCAGGTCTCCAGCCAGGTCTATGGCTGGAGGCAGGTGAAAGGCAACCATACATTGGTGTTTCTCTCCCTCTCTGCCTCTCTCCCTTCTTTCTCTGGAAATAATAAATAAAATCTTACAAGAGAGAGGAGGGGGGAAAGGAGGGGGAGGAAGGGAGGGAGAGAGGGAGAGAGTGAGAGAGAGAGAGATCTTAGGAGGCTGTATCTGAAACAAGAGGGCGCCAATCCAGGCCGGTAGGGTGGAGCTGGGCGGAGACAGGGAGGGGAGGGTTGTTGCCCCAGGCAGGGAGGGACCACGGTGTTGCCTGGGTCTTCTGCTGATTTAAGGACCCAGCTCTTCCTGCCCGCCAGTCCCGCGGAACAGAAGGTATGGAACTTCATCTGTGAGGTCTGTAAGTAGCACCTGGGCCTTTCATAAGGCTTACCTCTTCTCCCACTAGCTCCTTACCTTGCTCTCAAGTTTCCTTGTTCCACTGTGGGGGTTACTTGTCCCAATATCCTACTCTGTGTTACCTCATTTATTCGTAGATCACCTCCGTCCAGTAAACTGACCCTCGGACCCCGTGTCTCCTGCTCCTGGGCTCCGCGTTTTGAATCGGAAGACCAAGTATGTATGTAGTGGGTGGAGGGGGGATTGTTCATGTCCTTGGAGCCACTTCGCTTAATCTCGGGTCACCAACCCCCAACTAGAATTACTCTAAAGTAATCATGTTCGATTTTATAGGTTGGGCTGCATGCAGTTCATTGTTTCTTCACTGAAGTAACTCCTAAATGTACCCGGGTTGTGGCGTTTTGCTTCTCGTTTTCTGCATTCTAGGACTGGGTAGTGTTGTTTAAGTTTTCAGCCCTCGGCAGTTACTCTTCAGCAAGTACGTCAGTGAGCGTGGCGGCCGTCCGGAGCTGCTCAACCTGCGGGACTCAAATTGTGGGGGCACTTTCTGATCTAACAAGATAATGCCGCCATTTTTTGAGTTCTACGGATTGAAACCATCGTTTTCCACCAGCAGAACGACTTCAACAGCCTTTGGTTGTCCTGAGGGTTTTGGGTATGTGCCTGGATAGGACCACGTGTCCAACGTCTAGAGTCCCCTGCTCAGTCTGTTGCACTCAAATGTCGGAACACTTTCCAGTGTCCTTAAAAGGAATGTGTTGCTACATTTGAGTGTAACCGGCGGGCACCACTCATGGGACATGAGACTAGTCTGGTCTAACTTTTGTTTTTTGTCTGGTTAACGCCAAGGAACTGCCTGGGGAATACCATGTGCTTGCTGATGGGGGAAGAGAATTGGAAATGGAAACCAGTTCTGAACTCCTGTGCGATTAATGGGTTTCTTAAGCTATTTATTGGTACTGTTTGCTGAGGTTGGGCTCATCCCCGAGTTGATTGTCAACTGATTGCTAATGTTTCTCTACAAACCTTCTCAAAGCCACCCTTCATCAGGTCACTGGTCTCTGAAGAAGTTCGAGGACTCAGATGGTGATATCCAAAAGGGGGGCACGTCCTGTATTTAAGACTGGAAAGTGCTTCCGTTTTGGGTGTCTCCGTTTGAGGAAAGCATCCAAGTGGTTTCTCAAAAAGCTATTTAAGGGGGGTGAAAGATACTTCCAGCCTACTGTTCTTTTCTCCCTTTAGACTCTGCTTCTGGGCTGGGCTGGCAGCCAGATTTCTAGCCACCCAGTGGGTCAATCCAGCCCACTTTCCCCATAGTCTGATGAAAAATGAGCACCTCCTAGGTCCTGGCTACAGTGGCTTAGTGGATTGTCACCAGCCTGGGAACCCAAAATTTGATGCCCCTTGTTGCAAGCCAGGTCCTTAGCTAGGGGCAGGTGAAAGGCAACCATACATTGTTGTTTCTCTCCCTTTCTTCCTCCCTCCCTGCCCTTCTTTCTGAAAAGAATAAATAAAACCTTATTTATTTATTTTATTTGTTAAATTAGCAACTTCTGACAACGAATTAGCAGGTTGAGTTGTGAAGGGTTTTTTCTGACCATTAATTGCAGCCAAGTTTTACCTCACTCCCTACTTATTCCCCTAAATATGTAGACGAATCCTAATTACTTACATTCCTTATTCCAAAACTACCTGTGATTGAAAGGTCAAAATTTTAAGGTATATAATCCTGACTCAAAGTAAAGTTTTAAAAAATTATGCATTCTGTGTGTCCATGTCATTTGGCTCAACCTAAACCTGCAAGCAACTTGAAACAGCTGCCCCTCACAACAGTTCAGTCGGGAACAAGAAACTATAAAAATAGGGATCAGAAACTTAATCTAGTAAAGGGGAACCCTCCGTGTAATTAAGTTTTCATTCTGAACCCCTGCCCTGTAGACATCCACTACCTTATAGAGCTTACAATTCAGCAGCTTCCAAAAGCTGAGTGGTTGACATTGGGAAACCTGAAAAGGGAGCGTGTAAATTCTAGCTTCAGCTGTCATTGTCCCCAGGGGCTCACCTAGAGACAGGCACACCTGGAATGTCACAAAATTCCCCCATGGGGAAGGTACATTCAAATGCATAGGGGTGGTGAACACCACGATGTACATACAGGTAATTAATACACCTAAAATGTAATCTTTCCACTCATGTCACCCATAAACTCCACTCAACCTGCAAAATTCGGCGGCGGCCATTTTACACCACCATTTCATGTTTACTTCCTGGATGGGCTTCAGCAGGAAGGAATCCTTCCAGTAAATTCTCCATCTCTTGGTTGCTGAAACTCCCGGAAATACCTGGGAGATGAAGTAACTGGGTAAACATCCCATGTGACTCAGTTGGTGGCTCAAACCAGCTCCTAGACCTTTTCAAATGGCAGATAAACAGCTTCAGGGCGTTAACTCTTGCTAGTTGGTGTCACAATGAGCAATCCAGAAAACCTCCACCTCCACCTGAAAAGACTTCCCTGCGTTCATCAACCCCAAATATTGCCCACGAGTTTTTTTTTTTTTTGGTAGTCTATGGGTTGCAGTTAGTGGGCCAGGTTTCGCAGATTCTGAATTCGGGGTTGGCTGTTAGGTTTCAGAAGCAGCCATTATAGTTGAGTTAGAGGCCAGGGACCCTAAGAGGGTCAAGTACTGAATTGCAACGGGAGGGGGCGCAAGAGCTTTAGAATGTGGAACCTGAGTTAATGTCATTTCCCCACTGTTAATAGGTCCCAAGGTCACGGAATCTCGACAATCATACTACTTCCTAGAAAAGTCAGTCTTTTCATTAGGCATTTCACAGGCTCACGGTATTCTCGGGCCGAGTTCCAACAATCATGGACTTATTCTGAGGTTCCCCAGTTGAATTCCCCAACAGTGAAATTCGAACTGATCATGTTGTCACTCAGAACCTTTTGCCGGGGCGTGGCTGCTGTGGCAGCAGCTGTGGCTGCTCAGGCTGGGGGCGGGTACAGGGATCACTGCACAGTGATGCGGTAATGGCTGCCCTAGGCTCAGTCCATCCCGCTGGACTGACCAGGCTTCTGATCTAGGCGGCGGCAGCAAATGCTCAGGGGGCAGTGCATAAAGGGGCTGCTGCTGGGTGGTACTCTTACCACTGCGGTAGTCTCAGTGGTAAGAGCACTGAGACTGGATGCCTATTTCCTAGCTCGCCATTTTCTGGAGTCACGCCCAATCACTGAAGCAGCCCAGCGCCACCTTGCCCCATTCCATGCCCCTCCCCTGTCACTGTCCCTGCCCCTGGGCTGCCTCCACCGCCTTCCCATTTGGCTCTAAAGTCAGTCCAAAAGGAATTGAATGACGGGTACCTCAGTAACCCAGCGCAGTGTTCCGCAGGTCCTGTTGGAGATGGTGTATTCCACTGGGAAGCTACAAAAATACATCCAAAACGACAGCCATTATGAGGGTGGAGTATTTTCCTTGACGATTTATTTCCCAATATATTACCCCTTCAACCACCTAAGGTCTCATTTACAGTAAGAATTTATTATTCATACATTAACAGTAATGGCAGCGTTTGTGTTGATATCCCATTGACATATGGCCAAAATGGTCTCCAGCATTAACTATCTCAAAAGTACCCCTGCCCGTTTTATCTGTTGTGCGGTCCTAATCCAGCTAATCCCTTAGTACCTGAAAGTGCTCTGATCTAAAATACAGATCAAGAAAAGTACAACAGAATAGCTCTCCTTTCAGTTGGGAGTTAAGCATGATACACTCACATTCTCCTGGCATTTTAGTGACCAGTTCCAACAATCCTGGACTTAGTCTAAAGTTCCCAAGTTGAATTCCCCTACAGTGAAATTTGAACTGATTATGTTTTCCCTTAAAACATAGTGTAGGTGGGGAGGGGGACAGAGGGGAGCAAAAAAGGGATGGATGTAATACAACAACAATAAAATTTAAAAAAACAAACAAACAAAAAAAAACATAGTGTAGGTGGCCTCTAATAGTGGCAGAAGCAGTGGCTGCTTGGGTGATAGAACAGAAAGGGACTGTGGCAGGGGGATAATGCAGTGACTGCTGCTTTAGGCCTATAGATCCCATGGGTGTGGCTGTACCCACAGCAGAGGCAGCTGCTTGGACCACCGCACTTAAAGAAGCCCTCATTGGGTGATGCAGGGGCCTCTGGGGTAGGCTCAGTAGGTTCTCCGGACCATGTGCTTCCCAGCTGGCTTCCCAGCTTGCTTTGTTCTCCTGTCCACCACTAATCACTGAGGTGGCCTTGTACCCCTTTGTCTTCCCAGTTCCTCCCCTTTGTTGTTGTCCCTGCCCTATGGAATCCCCAGCACAGTGTTCAGCAGGTCCTGTTGGAGATATGTTCCATTGGTAAGCTACAATAATAGGTCCAAACCACAGTCCCTATCAGGGTGGAGTATTTTCTGCATTTATTTCACAACCTACAATTACCCCTACAAACCACCTGAGGCTGCATTACAACAAGAATTAAGTGCGCATCATTGGAAGAATGGATCAAATATCTTTGAATATGCATATACACAATGTAGTATATGCAGAATGGAGAAAGAAGGAACTCCTACCATTTGCCATAGCATGGATGGATCTGGAGAATATCATGCTTAGTGAAATTAGTCAGGCAGCAAAAGTCAAATACCATATGATCTCACTTAATACAGGAGACTAATAGATGAGCAGAACTGTATCAGAAACATGGAGGGGGAAAAAGGAGCAGAATGAAGGTGACTAGAGGTTGGGGGCAAGTAGGGAAAGGGTTTAGTGGAGGAGCCAATGGGAAGGACCCATGGACATGGACAATGATGTAGGGATAGACTGTGGGTGAGGGAGGGTGGGGCAGGGGAGAGCCATGGTAGTGGGGGGAAATGAAACAATTGTATCATAACATTAAAAAAAAAAAAAACCCAACAACTAATAAAACTCAACATTCCTGAAAGAAAAAAAAAAAAAAGATATGGAATCTCAGCAAGATAAAGTTCTTTTGATTTCCACCTCCTGCTTTCTATGGGCCCATGCCTCTGCTTTTCCTGTGCATGTGTTCACCTGATTCAGCAGTGCTGCGAGTAGTGTAGTCATACTTGGAAGAAACTAGAAATACTGTGCTTGTGTACCAACACTTCCCCCTAGCAAAGAAGTACATGTGTGACAAGCCAGTTGTCCAGGTGAAACCTAGGTTTGAGACTAAAGCTTTCCTATTGACTTAAATTTGGATAAGGGCAAGGTGAGGGGTGGTGGGTATGTTGTGTGCTTGGACGGGGAAGAAAAGCTCCACTGACGAATAGGAGATGGTTTTTAAGTAGATTCCTTTAAACTCAGAAGTGGTATGAAAAGCAAAGCTAAGAACACGAAGTTGTTTCTGTGTTCATTTTATGCTGAAGAACCTAAATCTTAGGTGAAAACTATGATCAACCAGATTAACATTGAACTAGATTGGAGCTATTAGAACACAAAATGTAATAAGCACTGTGCCTACCTCTTACATCACCTCATCCTTTAACCCTCACCCTTTCAGTTCCTCTTTTTTCCCCCAAATGGTTGAGTTTATGTGGTTTCTCTGTTAATACATAGCGAATAGCTCTGATTTTTCTTATGTTTTTAACTGCTTGGCTCTTTGTGGAAAAGGGTAAAAATTCATTTGATGGAGATACTTATGTACATTAAAAGACCCAGTTGCTCCTCTGGAGCCTGTATGCTCATGAAAGATTCATTGGCCCTGGCTGGTGAGGCTCAGTGGGTTGAGCAATTGCCTGTAAACCAAAAGGTCACTGGTTCGATTCCCAGTCATGAATGTGCCTGGATTGCTGGCCATGTCCCCATATGGGGACACACAAGGGGAAACCATACCTTGATGTTTTTCTCCCTCACTTTCTCACTCCCTTCCCCTCTTTCTACAAATAAATAAAATCTTTTTTTCAAAAATGATTAATCAGTGTGATAAACTGATTACTACAGTCATGACATATAATTTTGTGTGAATTTACTTTTTTATTTTAAGAACTTTATCTAGATACATTTAAACCTGACAAACAACTCCAGGGCCTGACCACCCAGCCCACAGTCCCAGTGCCAGGAAAAATAGAGCCATGTTGCTTCTGTGAAAATTAGTAGGGGTTGTGGCAGAGGAAGAAAAAGCCCATCTCAAGGGGCAACAAGCATTGTTCCCTCTCAGACCCCTTTCCCATATGCAATGCTGCAATGTAGTGTAAAGGGTCCAACACCACCCCTGCACTGACAAATTCCTAAGGCTCCACCCCTTACAATATAATTGTGATAGAACCACCTAAGACACAGAGGTCAACACAGAAAACTGTCAAGCTGAGGAGACAGAGAAATGTGGCCCAAAATAGGGAGTGGGTCAAGGTGCCAGTGGGATAACTGAGCAAAAAAAAGATACCCACCTAATAGCCAAGGAGATGGCCAACCTAAGAGATGTAGAGTTCAGAATGATGGTGATTAAGATGCTTATTGGGCCCTGGCTGGTAGCACAGTGGTTAAGGCGCCGGCCTGCGAACCCGAAGGTCGCAGGTTCGATTCCCCAGCCAGGGCACATAACCAGGTTGCAAACCAGGTCTCCAGTCAGGTCTGTGGCTGGAGACAGGTGAAACGCAACCATACATTGATGTCTCTCTCCCTCGCTGCCTCTCTCCCTTCCCCTCTTTCTAAAAAATAATAAAATAAAATCTTTAAAAATAAAAATAAAACAAAACAAAAAGTGAGATCCTTCTCTCATTCTTTATTAAAAAAAAAAAGATGCTTATTGGCTTGACAGATATGCTTAAATACAACAAATGCAGAAAGGAAGAAGGAAAGGGTAAGCTATGTGGAATGAAGAAAAATACACATGAAATCAAGGGTGAAGGCAAGGAAACTGGGGGTCAAATCAATGATTTGAAACATAAAAAAGAAATGAACAGTCCAGTAGTTATGAAGGAGAACACAAGAATTAAAAACCATGAGGAGAAGCATAGGAACCTCTGGGACCATTTTATCAGGCCAATACCTGAATCACAGGGGTGCCAGATGGAGAAGAGGATGAACAAGAATGGAAAACTTATGTGAAAAAATAATGAAGGAAAACTTCCCTAATTTGCTGAAAGAAATAGACATAAGAGTTAAGGAAGCACAGAGTCCTAAACAAGCTACACCCAAGGAGGACCACACCAAGACACATAATCAAAACGCCAAAGATAAAGGATAAAGAAAGAATCTTAAATGCAGCAAGAGAGCCAGAGTCAACCACCCAATGATGCTTCTCACCCTCTTTCTCCCCTCTTCTCTTTTCTCTGAAAAGTGAATACATTGAATATTTTTTTTTAAAGCATATAATAATGACAACAGCAACAGCAACAACAAAAAGCACAGGAGAATAAAAGAGTTACCTACCAAGGGGTTCCTATAACTATCAGCTGATTTCTCAAAAGTAATTTCACAGGCAAGAAGGGCCAGGCAAGAAGACTCAAAAGATGAAAAGCAAACACCTACAATGAAGGTGACCCTTTCTGGCAAAGCTCTCATTCAGAGTAGAAGGGCAGATAAAATGCTTCCCAGAAAAGGGAAAGGTAAAGAGTTCACTATCAAGAAGCCATTAGTATATGAAATGTTAAAGGGATTGACTGAAGAAATAAAGGATCAAAATTATGAACATTAAAAAAAAAACCTCACAACTATCAACAACAGAATCTAAAAGAAAAACAAAAAATGAAAACCTAAGCAGACAAGGAGAGAGAGAACAGAATATCAAAGATATAAGGAATGTTTGGAGTGATGTGAGCTGGGAGGGGAAGGGGAAGAAGGGGGAAAAGCACAGGGGTTAATAAACATAGTTGGTGGGTGAATAAACAGGGAGATGTTAATAATTGTACAGAAAAACAAAAACAAGAGTGGTACAAGAAATGGTAAAGCCAAAGGAGTTACTGGCATGACCCATGAACATGAACTAAGAAGGGTAAAAAGGTGGAGGGAGAAGTTGCTGGGTGGAGGGAAATAAAAGGAAAAAGAAATTGGGACAAATGTAACAGTATAATCAATTAAAAAAAAAAAAAAAACTTTAGCTGAGATTAATGGTGGATTTTCTTCCATCCCTGAAATATTTTCATTTATACAGATAGCATGTCAAAACAGTGAAACAATTCCAGTTTACATAGGACATCTTAAAAGTAATGTTACTGAGCGAGATGAGGGCATTGGCTCAAAAGCTTTTCCATGAAACTTTAATGTGCAGTGTTTTAGAACCATGCCTGTTAAGTAAATTAGAAATTTTCTTCAGGAATGAAACTAAGCTACATTTCACCCAAACCTTGTGATGTTCCCTTGGTACAAAGGACATAAAAAAAAGGCATTGCTAGTTGGGCAGCTAAGCTTTTGTGATGGTAAAAAAGCAACATTGGCCAAACCTAGGAAACATGAGCACAGCCTTGTATTGGAGAGTCTACATAAGTACTTTGCACTAACATTGCAGGATGATAACTCAGTTTTAATTGTACTGTATGTGCCTTCTTCTTCTTCTTTAGATTTTATTTATTTATTTATTTTAGACAGGGAGGGAGGGATGAAGATAGAGAGGAAGAGAAATACCAGTGTGTGGTTGCCTCTTGCACACCCCCAAATGGGGACCAGTCCTGCAACTCAGGCCTGTGACCTGACTGGGAATCAAACCTGAAACCCGTTGATTCTCAGGGAGACCTTCCATCCACTGAGCCACATCACCCAGGGCTATGTGGCTTTTTGAAGTCTTCCTTAGACTCTAATAAAAATGTGTTTGAAAATTGTAAACAACTGTGTTTGCCAGAAACATCTTTCATGTGAACTAGGCCAGGTACCTTTTTTCCCCTCTCCTCCTAATTGTAAACCAGGCCAGCTTGAAGGCCATGGCTGGTGCTCACTAGCCATCAGCTTCTTTCAGATGTATCTTTACACTCTTGCACAAAAATTGAGAAATAAATGTCCATTGCTTTTGGTTTAAAAAATAAAAAAGGGCCTAGTGTAGGTTACTGGTCAGCCTGTAGCTGCCTGTCAGGTGTCCAGTCATGGTTCCTTGGCTGACAGGGGACAGAATCAACCAGATTGCAGGGGTTGCTGGTGGGGCCTCAGATTTGCAAGCATTCTAGGCACACCAGCCTTCCAAGGTGTCTAGTATTTATTGCCTCATTAATCTTTGAAAACAGGCTTTCCCATTTGAGCACAATTAGATATTCAGTGAAATACTTTGGGGTGCTATCTTGAGTATTGTAGGATGTTAACAGCAGGATTCCTGGGTTCTGCTCACTAGAGTCCAGTAGTAGCTACTGACACCCCAGTATCCTGACGTTTCATGTGTCCCCTGGGGTGGGGTCTGGGGTAAATCCACCCTTGGTTGGGAGGCTCTATCTAGAATCTGCAACCCAACCTTCGGTTCTCAGCACACCAACGTTCCTAAAACTAAAGCTCCAAACTCGAGAACTGCTTATCATTCCCCAAGATACGGAGGGACTGTTTTTGTAGGTCATTCTCTGTATTTTCCCATTGTTTACAATTAATCTTACAATTAATCAAATGTTTAAACTGTAAAAAATTTAAAGATCACAGGAGGCTGTATCTGACAAAAGAGGCGGGCCAATCCAGGCGGATAGGGTGGAGCTGGGTGAAGACAGGGAGGGGAGTGTTGTTGCATCAGGCAGGGAGGGACCGAGGTGTTGCCTGGGTCTTCTGCTGATTTAAGAGCCCAGCACCTCCCACCCGGCAGCCCCGGCAGTCCCGAGAAATGGAAGGTCTAGTACTCCACCTGGTAGGTCTGTAAGTATCACCTGAACGTTTTCTGCGCTTCCATAAGGTTTACCCCTCCCCTCATTAGCTCCTTTCCTTGCTCCCGAGTCCCACTGTGGGGTCCTTGTTCCAATATCCTACTCCATGTTACCTCATTTTCCCGTAGATCACCTCCGTCCTGTAATTTGACCGACGGACCATGGGTCTCCTGCTACGCAGCCCAGCTTCTTGGATCCTGAAGGTATGTAGTGGGTGGAGGGGCAACTGTTCATGTCCATGGAGCCTCTTCGTTTAAACTCGGGCCATCTACTCTACATTCTAATTGCTCTAAGGTATTCAAACTCGGTTTTGTAGATTGGGCTGCTTGCAGTTTATTGTTCACTCACTGAAATAACTCTTAAATCTACCACGGTCGGGGCGTTTTGTCCTCAGTTTTCTGCATTCTAGGACTGGGTAGTGTTTTAAAATATTTTTTCAGCCCTAGGCAGTTACTCTTCAGCAAGTTCCTCAGTGAGCATGGCGGCCGTCCGGGAACTGCTCAACCTGTGGGACTCAAAATGTGGGGGCATTTTCTGTTCTAACAAGATAATCCCGCCATTTTTTGAGTTCTACCGATTGAGACAATCGCTTCCTACCAGCAGAAGGACTTCAACAGCCTCTGACTCTCCTGAGGGTTTCCAGTGTGTGCCTGGTTCAGGCCACGTGGCCAAGGTCTAGAGTCCCCTGCTCAGTCTGTTGCACTCAAATGTCGCAGCACTTTGCAGTGTCCTTAAAAGGAATGTGTTGCTACATTTGAGTGTAATGGGTGGGCACCATTCATGGGACATGAGTCTAGTCTGGTCAAACTTCTGTTTTTTTGTCTGGGGAACGCCAAGGAACTGCTTGGGGAATACTATGTGCTTGCTGATGGGGAAAGAGAATTGGGAATAAAAACTGATTCTGAACTCCTGTGCAATTAATGGGTTTCTTAAGCTGTTAAATGACTGTTTGCTGAGGTTGGACTCATCCCCATGAGTTTGTTGCCTATTGTTTGCTAATATTTCTCTACAAGCCTTCTCAAAGCCACCCTTCATCAGGAGGTCACTGGTCTCTAGAGATGTTCCAGGACTCAGACCGCTATATCCCAAAGTGGGGCACTTCCCATGTTTAAGACTGGAATGTGCCTCCTTTTTGGGTGTCTAGTTGGAGGAAAGCATCCAAGTGGTTTTCCTAAAAGCTTATTTAAGGGGCATGAAAGATATTTCCATCCTGCTGTTCTGTTTTCCCTTTAGATCCTGAACCTGGGCTTAGCCACCAACCAAGTTTCTAGCCGCCCAGTGGGTTAATCCTACCCACTCAGCATACACTCTGATGAAAAATTAGAACTTTCTAGGCCCTTACTATTGTGGCTCTGTGGATTGGCGCCTGCCTGGGAACCAAAGGTTGCTGGTTCAATGCCCCAGGTTGCAGTCAGGTCCTTAGCTAGAGGCAGATGAAAGGCAACATACATTGATGTGTGTCTACACCATTTCTTCTGCCCACCCTGCCCTTATCTCTGAAAAGAATAAGTAAAATCTTTAAAAAAGGAACTATCAAATTCTGACAATCAAGTAGCAGGTTGAGTTGTGAAGGGGTTTTCTGACTATTAATTGCAGCTGAGTTTTACCTCAGTCCCCACTTAGTCCCTTAAATATGTAGACAAATCCTAATTACTAGCAGATCCTTATTCCAAAACTACCTGTGATCGAAAGGCCAGAATTTTAAGGAAGATGTATAATGGTGACTTGAAATAAAGTATTAAAAATTATTCATTCTGTGTGTCCATATCATTTGGCGCCACCTCAACCTGTAAGCAACAGAAACAGCTGACCCTCACAACAGTTCGATGGAGAGCAAGAAACTACAAAAATTAGGATCAGAAACTTAATTTGGTAAAGGGCACCCCTCACTGCAATGGGCTTCCTTTTCCTATCTACCTGCCCTGTAGACATCCACACCTTACAGAGCTTACAATTCAGCAGCTTCCAAAAGATGAGTGGTTGACATTGGGAAACCTGAAAAGGAGCATGGAAATTCTAGCTTCAGCTTTCACTGCCCCAAGGGGCTCACCTAGAGACAGGCACACCTAGAATGTCACAAAATGCCCCCATGGGAAAGGTGCGTTCAACTGCATAGGCATGGTGAAGATCACTATGTACATACAGGTAATAAATACCCCTAAAATGTAATCTTTCCACCCATGTCCCCCATAAACTCCACTCAAGGTGCAAAATTCGGCGGCAGCCATTTTACACCAGCATTTCATGTTGACTTCCTGGATGGGCTTCAGCAGGAAGGAATCCTTCCAGTAAATTCTCCATCTCTTGTTTGCTGAAACTCCCGGAAATACCTGGGAGATGAAGTAACTGGGTGATTAAACATCCCATGTGACTAGGTTGGCGCCTGGAACCAGCTCCTAGACCTTTTCAAATATCACAGATAAACAGCTTCAGGGTGTTAACTCTTGCTAGTTGGTCCCACAATAAGCAATCCAGAAAACCTATACCTCCACCTGAAAAGACTTCCCTGCATTCCTCAACCCCAAAAGTTGCCCACAAGTTTTCTTGGTAACCTATGGATCGCAGTTACTGGTTCAGGTTTCTCAGATTTTGAGTAGGGGTTGGCTGTTAAATTTCAGAAGCGACCATTAAAGTGTCAGAGGCCAGGGTACCCTGAGAGGGTCAAGTGGTGAATTGCAACGGGAGGGGGTGCAAGAGCTTTGAAACTTGGAACTTGAGTTAATGTCCTTTCCCCACTATTAATAGGTTCCAAGGTCATTGAATCTCGACAGTCACCCTGCTTCCTAGAAAACTCGGCCTTTTCTGTTGGGATTTAAGCATGACATGGTCACAGGCTCACGGTATTCTTTCGATCAGTTCCAACAATCATGGGCTTATTCTGAAGTTCCCCAGTTGAATTCCCCTGTATTGTAATTCGAACTGATCATGCTGTCACTCAAAACCTAGTGTCAGTGTGTGGCTGCTGTGGCAGGAGCTGTTGCTGCTCAGGCTGGGGGCGGGTACAGGAATCCCTGCACAGTGATGCGGAAATGGCGCCTTAGACTCAGTCTCATCTTTTGGACCCACTTCTGACCTGGGCAGCGGCAGCAGCTGCTAGTGGGGCAGCACAAAAAGAGGCCGCCGCTGGGTGGTGCTGTTAGCACTGCCTTTGGCTCCCCGGGATCTGTGGGCCGCCTGTTTCCTAGCTCACCTACCATCTTCTGGTGTCACCCCTGACAACTGAGGTGGCATTGCGCCCCCTTGCCCCTTCCCTGTCCCTCTCCTATCCTTGTCTCTGACCCTGGGCTACCGCCACCCGCCTCCCAAGATGGCTCTAAAGACGGGGCACAAGGAATTGAATGACATGGTACCATGGGACACCCCAGCACAGTGTTGAGCAGGTCGTGTTGGAGATGGTATATTCCACTGGCAAGCTACAAGAATGTGTCCAAAACGACAGCTCCTATCAGGGTGGAGTGTTTTCCTTGACAATTTATTTCCCAACATATTATCCCTTCAAACCACCTAAGGTTGCATTGACAATAATAATAATTTATTATCCAAATATTATCAGTAATGTTAGCATTTGTCTTGATATTCTACCACCATACTGTCTCAGTGGTCTCCAGCATGAGCAAGTTCAAAAGTACTCTTGTTGTTCTGTTCTGTTGTGAGGTCCTAATCCAGATGAACTCTTATTGCCTGAGAGTGCCCGGATTTAAAAAGCAGATCAAGAACAGTACAACAGAATAGCTCTCCTTTCAGTTGGGAGTTAAGCATGACATACTCACACTCTCCCAGCATTCTGGTGACCAATTCCAAAAATCATGGACTTAGTCTTAAGCTTCCAAGTTGAATTCCCGTGAGGTGAAATTCGAAATGGTCATGTTTTCCCTCAAAATTCAGTGTAGGGGGGTCCTGGTAGTAGTAGGAACAGCTGCTGCTTAGCACAGAAAGAGCCTTCAGTGAGGCAATCCAGTGACCCCTGCCTGAGGCTCATAGGTCCCTTGGGTAGTGCCATAGCTGCAGCAGCAGATGAGATCTGCTTGGACCACCAGCTTAAAAGGGCCATGAGTGGGCCATGATGCAGGGACATCTGGGGTAGTCTCAGTAGGTTCTGCAGATTGTGTGCTTCCCAGCTTGCTTTGTTCTGCCATCAACCAGCGATCACTGAAGCCTCCTTGTACTCCCTTGCCTTCTAGGTTCCTCCAGTTCATCCCAGCCCCTGCCCTTTGAAATCCATATCACAGTGTTCAGTAGGTCCTGTTGGAGATATGTTCCATTAGCAAGCTACAATAATGGGGCCAAACCACAGCCCCTACAAGGGTGGAGTATTTTTCTGCATTTATTTCCCAACAAATTACCCCTAGAAATCACTTGAGGTTGTATTACAACAAAATTTTTTCACCCAAATATTAACAGAAATGGCAGTGTTTGTCTTCTTGATATTTTATGATCATACAGACAAAATGGTCTCCAGCATGAATTTGTTCAAAATACTCTTGTCCACTTGTTCTGTTTTGTGACCTTAATCCAGGTGATCCCTCAGTGCCTGAGATTGCTCAGAGCTACACAGGAGAGAAAAGTACAAAAGACCAGCTCAAGAATGGACTCAGAACTATGGAATATAATTAAAGAAATTATTGGATAACCTCAACAAATAAAGATAGGGATACTTTAACCCCAATAAGATACCACCTTACACCTGTCAGAATGGCCATCATGGACAAATCAACAAACAACAAGTTCTGGTCAAGATGTAGAGAAAAGGGAACTCTAGTGCACTGCTGGTGGGAATGTAAACTGGTGCTATCACTATGGAAAACAGTATGGAACTTCCTCACATAACTAAAAATAGACTTGTATTATAACTCAGCAAATCCACTGCTAAGATTATACCCAAAGACCTGAAATATTCAATTCAAAAGAAGTTATGCACCAACTTTATTCATAGCAGGACTTTTTTTTTCTTTTTCTTTTCTTTTTTATTTTTATTTTATTGTTGTTGTATTATATCCATCCCTTTTTTGCTCCCCTCTGTCCCTCTCCCCACCCACCCTTTCCCCCCAAAGTCAATCCCACCTGTTGTCCATGTCCATGGTTCCTTTATACTAGGTTCTTGTCTAAGCTGCTCCCCTTCTTTGCCTCTGCCTCCCCCCTCCCCCCACATAGCAGGACTTTTTAAAGTAGCCAAGTTACAGACTAAATGTCCATCACTGGAGGAATGGATCAAGTAACTTCAGTACATTTACACAATGGAGTATATGCAGAATGGAGAAAGAAGACACTCCTACCATTTGCCATAGCATGGATGGATTTGGAGAGTATCATGCTTAGTGAAATTAGTCAGGTAGCAAAAGACAAATACCATATGATCTCACTTAATACATGAGACTAGTAGATTAGCAGAATAAAATCAGAAACATGGGGGAAAAGGGAGCAGAATGAAGGTGACTAGGTGGTGGGAAATCAGGGGAAGGATTTAATGGAGGAATCAATGGGGAGGACCCATGGACATGGACAATGAGGTGAGGATAGACTGTGGGAGAGGAGACAGGGAAGGTGGGCCAGGGGAGAGCAATGGTAGTGGTTGAAAAAAGTGAAACAATTGTTTAAAACAATTTTTTAAAAAAGCCAATAGCCAATAAAAGTCAATATTACTGAAGAAAAAAAAAAAAAAAAAAAGATAGGGGATCTGAAAAAGAAAGCCCTTTTGATTTCCACTCCAATGTGTCCTATGAATCCCTGCCTCAGCTTTCCCTGTGCATATGTTCATCTGATACAGCAGTGTTGCCTGTTGTGTAGTATGTACTTGGAATGAACTAGAAATGATGGACTTGTGTACCAACACTTCCCCCTAGCAAAGAAGTATGTGAGTGACAAGCCAGTTTTCTAGGTGTAACCTAGTTGTACAACTAAAATCTTTCCTATTGTGCCCCTGTTAGGGCACATAACCAGGTTGCAATCCAGGTCTCCAGCCAGATCCACAGCTGGAGGCAGGTGAAAGGCAACCATACATTGATGTTTCTCTTCCTCTCTGCCTCTCTCCCTTCCCCTCTCTCTAAAAATAATAAATAAAAATCTTTAAAAAACATTAAAAAAGAAAGAGAGGGAGAGAAACATTGATTTTTTCTTCCACTTATAGCTATATTCACAGCTTGATTCTTTGACATGTCCCAACTGGGTTAAAACCTGCCACCCTGGCATATCAGGAAGATGCTCCAACCAACTGAGCCATCCAGACCAGTTTCAATGCCTTTTAAATGTATGCCATCACTATTTAAACCTGGAACTGCTTTGGTTCTACTGTTTTCTGTTAAACTAGACCCCTCAAACCTACACCCTGCCTAGCCAAGTACACTCTGTTGGTGATTATGGGTTTGATCTTGATCAAGGCACATACAAGGAAAAACTAATGAATGCATAAGTAAGCAAAACAGCAAGTCAATCTCGCTCATCAATCAATATCTTTAAAAAACACTATTAAAGAAAAGAAAAAGCATGGACAAATAATGCCCCTAGTGCTCACTCCTAATTACTCACCACAGTTTTTCGAGTCTGCAGGTGGGGCGTTGCAGCCCCTCAGACACCAGCCACATGCCTTGGACTCCCAGGTCATTGAAACTGAGGTCCATTTCCCCAAGGTGGTGGTTCAGGTAGAGCAGAGCACACAGACCCTGCTAGGCTGCCGAACTGAGCCAGCAAATGTCTAACCTGGAAAGACACTGGCCCACAGAGCAAAGCTGACATCTTCAGGGACACCTTGGAGGACACCTCCTGGAAAAGGTTGTGTGAGGCACTGTGCTCAGTCATGAGAGATTCCATATTCCCCCTTGAGGGAGAAAAAGAGGACAAGGAAGAAAGGAACTGGCCTGGGGTAAGAGAGAAATAAAAAAGAAAGATGAGTTCTGTCTGGGGACCCAGTTGATTGGATCATCATCTAGTTGTGCACCAAAATATTGCAGGTTTCATTCCAGGTCAGGGCAAACACCTAGGGTACGGGTTCAATCCCTCCTTGGGAGGCAACCAATTCATGTCTCTCCCTCTCTCACTGTCTCTCTGTCTCTCTCTTGCTCCCCTCCACCCCTGCATCCCTGTCTGTCTGTCTGTGTGTCGTCGTACCCCCCACCCCACCCCGCTTATGACACTATTGCAGAGATTACCATTTCTGGCCCTGTCACATTTTGCACTGGGGACAATAGTTTTCCTAAGGAACTGTCTACATTACAGGACATTTACCAGTATCCCTGGCCACTGACTATAAGTACCCCCTTCCCCTCATCCCTATTATGACCACAAAAGTCCATTCCACACTGCCAAATATCCCTTCAGGAGAAAAATGAGTCATTCCTCCATTGAAAACCACTGTTCTAGACTAAAACGAACAGCCATCATCATTCATGCCTTTTACCCAAGGAACTATTAACACCAGGTGCTCAATAAACTAAATAAAAATAATTTAATTTTATTGTTGTATTACATCCATTTCCTTTTTGTCCCCCTCTGTCGCCCAAAACATATTATATTTAAACACTTGTTCAACGCACTACTTGTTACTGTTCCCCAGAGGCGGGGATACTTTTTTTGTGGGTAATTCTCTATATTTGCCAGTGGTTTAGAATTAATCATTCAAAAAATTTTTTAGAGATTTTATTTCATTATTTTTAGAAAGAGGGGAAAAGAGAGAGGCAGAGAGACATGGAGACATCAATGTATGGTTGCTTTTCACCTGCCTCCAGTCACAGACCTGACCGGAGATCTGGTTTGCAACCTTGTTATGTGCCCTGGCTGGGGAATCGAACCTGCATTCAAATGTTTAAATTTTAAAAAGTTCGAAGATCATAAGACGTTGTATCTTACGAAGGAGACGAGCCAATCCAGGCTGATAGGGTGGGGCTGGGCGGAGACAGGAAGGGGAGGGTTGTTGTCCTAGATCGGGAGGGACCAAGGTGTTGCCTGGGTCTCCTGCTGATTTAAGAGCCCAGCACCACCCACCCGTCATTTCCGCGGAATGGAAGGTATGGAACTTCACCTGTGAGGTCTGTAAGTATCACCTGGGCCTCTACTGCGCATTCATAAGGCTTACCCCTCCCCCCATTAGCTCCTTTCCTTGCTCCGGAGTTTTCTTGTTCCATTGTGGGGTTCCTTGTCCCAATATCCTACTCCGTGTTACCTCATTTTTCCCTAGATCACCTCCATCCGGTAACTTGACCCACGGACCAAGTGTCTCCTGCTACTAGGCCTGGCAGTCTTGGATCCTAAAGGTATGTAGGGGGGCGCGGGGGCGGCGATTGTTCATGTCCTTAGAACCACTTCGTTTAAACTCGGGACACCACCCCAAACTCGAATTAACTCTAGAGTCAGACTCGGTTTTGTAGTTTGGCTGCGTGCCGTTTATTGTTTGTTCACTGAAATAACTCCTAAATCTACATCGGTCGTGGAGTTCTGCATCTCGTTTTCTACATTCCAGGGCTGGGGGTTGTTTTTAAAAGTTTTTTAGCCCACGGCAGTTACTCTTCAGCAAGTTCCTCAGTGAACATGGCGGCCGTCCGGGAACTGCTTGACCTGTGGGACTCAAACTGTGGGGGTATTTTCTGTTCTAACAAGATAATGCCTCCATTTTTTGAGTACTACCGGTTGAGACCATCGCTTTCCACCAGCAGAAGGACTTCAGCAGCCTCTGGTTCTCCTGTGGATTTTGGGTGTGTGCCAGGTTCGGGACACGTGGCCAACGTCTAGAGTCCTCTGCTCATTCTGTTGGACTCAAATGTTGGAGCACTTTCCAATGTCCTTAATAGGAACGTGTTGCCACATTTGAGTGTAACCGGTGGGCACTATTCATGGGACACAAGTCTAGGCCTAACTTCTTTTTTGTCTGTTGAATGCCAAGGGACTGCCTGGAAAATACTATGTGTTTGCTGATGGGGGAAGAGAACCTGAAATAAAAACTGATTCTGAACTCCTGTGCAATTAATGGGTTTCTCAAGCTGTTAAGTGACTGTTAGCTGAGGTTGGGCTCATCCCCATGAGTTGATTGCCAATTAATTGCTAATGTTTCTCTACAAGCCTTCTCAAAGCCACCTTTCATCGGAAGGTTACTGGTCTCCGAGATGTTCCGGAACTCAGATGGAGATACCCAAAAGGGGGGCACTTCCCGTGTTTAAGACTGGCAAGTGCCTCCTTTTCGGGTGTCTCAGCTGGAGTAAAGCATCTAAGTGGTTTTCCTAAAAGTTGTTTAAAGGGTGAAAGATATTTTCAACCTGCTGTTCTGTTGTCCCTTTAGATCCTGAATGTGGGCTGAGCCACCAACCAGGTTTCTAGCCTCCCAGTGGGTTAATCCTACCCCCTGGCCAGATAGTCTGAGGAAACATTAGAACCTTCTAGGCCCTGGTTGCGGTGGCTCAGTGGATTGGCACCAGCCTGGGAACACAAAGGTTGCTGGTTCCGTGCACGAGGTTTCCAGCCAGGTTCTTAGCTGGAGGCAGGTGAAAGGCAACTATACATTGATGCTTCCCTTCCTTTTTTCCACCCTCCCTGCCCTTCTCTCTGAAAACAATGAATAAAATCTTGAAGAAAAAAAAACAAACCGTCAACTTCTGACAACGAATATCAGGTTGAGTTGTGAAGGATTTTTTTGACTATTAATTACAGCCAAGTTTCACCTCAGTCCCTTTTATTCCCCTAAATATGTAGACAAATCTTAATTACTTACATCTCCTTATTGCAAAACTACCTGTGATGGAAAAGCCAGTATTTTAAGCCCTATAATGGTGACTTGAAATAAAGTTTTAAAAATCATTCATGCTCTGTGTCTGTGTCTTTTGGTTCCACCTGAGCCTGTTCAGTGGGGAACAAGAAACTGAAAATTAGGATCAGAAACTTAATTTACTAAAGGGGACACCTCACTGCATTTGGGTTTCCCATTCCCATCCACCTGCCCTGTAGACATCCACTACCTTACAGAGCTTACAATTCAGCTGCTTCCAAAAGCAGAGTGGTTGACATTGGGAAACTTGAAAAGAGAGCATGGAAATTCTAGCTTCAGCTGTCATTGTCCCAAGGGGCTCACCTAGAGACAGGCACACCTGGAATATCACTAAATTCCCCCATGGGAAAGGTTCATTTAATCAGCATTGGGGTGGGGAAGACCACAATGTAGGTCATAAACACACCTAAAATGTAATATTTCCGCCCATGTCCCCCATAAACTCCACTCAAGCTGCAAAATTCGGTGGCGGCCATTTTACACCAGCATTTCACGTTGACTTCCTGGATGGGCTTCAGCAGAAAGGAATCCTTCCAGTAAGTTCGCCATCTCTTGTTTGCTGAAACTCCCGGAAATACCTGGGAGATGAAGTAACTGGGTAATTAAACATCCCACGTGACTTGGTTGGCGCCTCAAACCAGCTCCTAGACCTTTTCAAATAGCACAAATAAACTCCTTCAGGGATAAACAGCTTCAGGGGGTTAACTCTTGCTAGGTGGTCCCACAATGAGCAATCCAGAAAACATACCTCCACCTGAAAAGACTTTCCTGCATTCCTCAACCCCAAAAATTGCCCACAAGTTTTCTTGGTAACCTAGGGATTGCAGTTAGTGGGTCTGGTTTCTCAGATTCCGAATACGGGGTTGGCTGTTAAATTTCAGACGCAGCCATTAAGTGGGATTAGAGGCCAGGTACTCTTAAGAGGGTCAAGTATTCAATAGCAATGCAAGCGCCCTGGAACTTGGAACTTTTGTTCATGTCCTTTCTCCACTGTTAATAGGCTCCAAGGTCACCAGATCTCTTGACAATCACACTAGAAAACTGTCTTTTCAGTTGGGAATTTAAGCATGACATGGTCACAGGCTCACTAATCTTGCGACCAGTTCCAACAATCATGGACTTATTCTGAAGTTTCCAAGTTGAATTCCCCAACAGTGAAATTTGAGGTGATCAGGTTGTCACTCAAAACCTAGTGTCTGGGCGTGGCTTCTGTGGCAGCAGCTGAGGCTGCTCAGGCTTGGGGCGGGTACAGGGATCACTGCACAGTGATGCGGAAATGGCTACCTTAGGCTCAGTCTATCCTGCTGGACCTGCTTCTGACCTGGGCTGAGGCAGCCGATGCTCAGGGGGAGCGCATATATAGTGGCCGCTGCTGGGTGGTGCTGTTATGGCTGCGGTAGGCTCAGTGGGTCCTGCAGGCCTCCTGTTTCCTAGCTTGCCATTTTCTGGAGTCATCGCCAATCACTGAAGCAGCCCCGCATGCCCCTGTCCCTGTCCCTGCATCTGGGCTACTGCCACCCACCTCCCAAGATGGATCTAAAGATAGTCCACGAGGAATTGACTGATGTGGCACCACGAGACTCCCCAGCACAGTGTTGAGCATGTCCTGTTGGAGATGGTATATTCCACTGGCAAGCTACAAGAATGAGTCCAAAATAACAGCCCCTATGAGAGTGGAGTATTTTCCTTGACAATTTATTTCCCAACAGATTACTCCTTCAAGCCACCTAATCTTGCATTGATAATAAGAATTCATTACTGAAATATTATCAGTAATGGCAGCATTTGTCTTCATATTCTATGGTCATAAAGTCAGAGTGGTATCCAGCATGAGCCTGTTCAAAAGTACCCTTGTCCACCTGTTCTGTTGTGTGACCCTAATCTAGGTGAGCCCTTCAAGCCTGAGATTGCTCAGAGCTACAAACTAGATAAAAGGACAAGTGATCAGCTTGAGAATGGACTCAGAAGTATGAGGTATAATTAAATAAATTATTGGGTAACCTCTCTATATAAAGATAGGGGAATCTAGCCATAATCAGATACTATTTACCTCACACCTGTCAGAATGGCCTTCATTAACAAATCAACAAGTTCTGGACAGGATATGGAGAAAAGTCAACTCTAGTGCACTGCTGATGGGAATGCAGACTGGTGCAACCACTCTGGAAAACTGTATGGAACTTCCTCACATAACTAAAAATAGACCTGCCTTATGACCCAGAAATTCCACTGCTAGGATTATACCCAAACAATCCTGAATCCCCAATTCAATAGAACCAATGCACCCCTATGTTCATAGCAGTGCTATTTGCAATAGCCAAGTTATGGATTAAATTCTCATCATTAGAGGAATGGATTAAATAACTTTGTTATATTTACACAATGCTGTATATGCAGTGGGGAGATACAAGTAACTCCTACCATTTGCCATAGCATGGATGGATCTGGAGAGTATCATGCTTAGTGAAATAAGTCAGGCAGCAAAAGACAGACACCATATGATCTCACTTAATACAGGAGACTAATAGATGATTTCAGAGACATGGGGTGGGGGAAGAGGAGCAGAATGAAGGTGCCTAGGCATTGGGAGGCAAGTAGGGGAAGGGTTTAGTGGAGGATCCAATGGGAAGGACCCAAGGACATGGACAATGAGGTGGTGATAGCCTGTGGGAGAGGAGACGTGGAAGGTGGGCCAGGGGAGAGCCATGGCAATGGGGGGGAAATGAAACAATTGTATTACAATAACAATTTTTTAAAAAAGCTAACAACTAATAAAACTTAATATTACTAAAGGAGAAAAAATAGGGGACCTCTGAAAAACAAAGACCTTTTGGTTTCCACTTTCTGCTTTTTATGAGCTGATGCCTCAGCTTTCCCTGTACATACATTCATCTCATACAGCAGTGCTTCATGTAGTGTAGTACACACTTGGAACAAACTAGAGATACTGTACTTGTGTATCAACACCTCCCCCTAGTAAAAAAAATAGGTGCGTGATAAGCCAGTTCTCTAGGCATTACCTAAATGAGAGAATAAAAGTTTTCCTCCTGACTTAAATTTGGATAAGGGCAATGTGAGGGGTAGTGGGTATGGTGTGTGTTTGGATGGAAAAGAAAAGCTCCGTGGAAGCACAGGAGATGTTTTTTAAGTAGATCCTTTTAAACTCAGAAAAGGTATGAAAAGCAAGGCCAAGAACACAAAGCTGCTTGTGTGTTCATTTTGTGTTGAAGGACCTACATCTTAGGTGAAAGCTATGATCATCCAGATGAATATCTCCCAAGTTGAACTGGATGGGAGCTATTAGTACATAAAGTGTAATGAGTGCCGTGCTCAGCTCTTACATTGCCCCACCCTTTATCTCTCACCCTTTCCACCCCTCCTTTCCTTTTCAACATTCTTTGGGTTTATGTTGTTTCTTAGTTAATATACAGCTAATAGCTCTGATTTTTCTCATATTTTCACTGCTTAGCTCTTTGTAGGAAAGAATGAAAATTCATTTGATGGAAATACTTACATATATTGAAAGACCCAGTTGCTCCTCTGGAGCCTTTATGTTCAAGGATGGTTCATCTGCCTTGGCTGGTGTGGCTCAATGGTTTGAGCACTGACCTGTGAATGAAAAGGTCACTAGTGTGATTCCCAGTGAGGGCACATGCCTAGATGGCTTACCAGGTCTCCAGTTGGGGACACACAGGAGGCAACCATACCTTGATGTTTCACTCCCTCTCTTTCATTTTCCTTTCTCCTCTTTATACAAATAAATTCTCTTTTCAAAAGTGATAAATCTGTAATAAATTGATTACTATGGTCATAATATATAATTTAGTGTGAATTCACTTTTTTATTTCAAGAACTTTATCTAGATACATTTAAACTTGGCAAATGATCCCAGGGCCTACCACCCAGACCACAGTTCCATCACCAGGAAAATAGGGCCATGTTACTTCTAACTGTGAAACTAGTAGGGGTTGTGGCAGAGGAAGAAAAAGCCAGCTTCAAGGGGAAACAGGCATTGATTGATCCTTCTCAGACCCCTCTCCCATATGCAATGCCACAACATAGGGAAAAGGGTTCATCTCCCCCTGCACAGACAAATTCCCAAGGCTCCCACCCTTATAATATAAATGTGACAGAACTACCTAAGAAATAGAGGTCAACACAGAAAGCTGTCAAGCTGAGAAGACAGAGAAGTATGGCCCAAAAGAGGGAGCAGATCAAGGTGCCAGTGGGAGAACTGGGAAAGGAAGAGATAGACAACCTAACAACCAAGGAGATGGCCAACCTAACAGATGCAGAGTTCAAAACACTGGTGATTAAGATGCTCACAGACATGACAGATATGCTTCAATACAACAAATGCAGAAAGGAAGACATGAAGGTTAGGCTACATGAAATGAAGAAAAATACACATGGAACTAAGGTTGAAGAAAAGGAAACTGGGGCTCAAATCAATGATTTGAAACATAAGGAAGAAATGCACTGCCAACCTGTCATGAAGGAGAACATAAGAATTGAAAATAATGAGAAGCATAGGAACCTCTGGGACCACTTTAAACAGGCCAATACCTGAATCACAGAGGTACCAGAAGGAGAAGAGAATGAGCAAGAAATTGAAAACTTACATGAAAAAGTAATGAAGGAAAAATTCCCTAATTTGCTGAAATAAATAGACATGAGTCAAGGAAGCACAGAGAATACTAAAGAAGCTACACCCAAGGAGGACCACACCAAGACACATAATCAAAGTGCCAAAGATGAAAGATAAAGCATCTTAAAAGCAGCAAGAGAGCCAGAGGCAACCACGCATTAATGATATTCACCCCTTCTTTCTTCCTCCCTTCTCTTTTCTTTGAAAAGTCAATAAATAAAATCTTTTTTTAAGCATATAACAGCATTAAATTAAAAAATTTAAAAAGCAACAAGAGAAGAAAAGAGTTTCCTATCAAGGCTTTCCTGTAACTATTGGCTGATTTCTCAAAAGAAAGTTTGCAGGTAAGAAGGGCCTGGCAAGGAGCATTCAAAGTGATGAAAAAGCAAAGACCTACAACAAAGACAACTCCAGCCAGCAAAGCTATCATTCAGAATGGAATGGCAGATAAAGTGCTTCCCAGACAAGGGAAAGCTAAAGAGTTCATCATTACCAAGCCATTATTATATGAAATGCTAAAGGGACTGACTTAAGAAACAGAAGATCAAAATCATGAACATTAAATAAACAACAAACTCACAACTATTAACAACAGAATCTAAAAAAGAAAAAGAAAAACTAAGCAGACAACTAGAGAGGGAACGTAATCAAAGATATGGGGAATGTTTGGAGGGGTGTCTGGTCGCAGGGGGAAGGGGAACAATGGGGGACTGGTGCAGGTGTTAAAAAGCATAGTTGGTGGGTGAAAAGACAGGGAGATGTTAAGAATAGTACAGGAAAATAAAAATAAGAATATTACAGGAAATGGTAAAGCCAAAGGACTTACATGCATGACCCATGAACATGAACTAAGGAGGGTGGGATTGCTGGAGGGAGGGGATGCTGGGTGGCGGGAGGCAAAGGGAAAAAAAAATTGGGACAAACGTGAAAGCACAATAAATTTTAAAATAACCTTATCTAGCTGAGATTAGTGGTGGATTTTCTTCCATCCCTAAAATAGGGACCCAGCCTGCAACTCAGGCACATGCCCTGACTGGTAGTTGAATTGCTGACTGTGTTTGTTTCCAGGCTGGTGCTCAATTCACTGAGATATGCCAACTAGGCATATGCACTTAAAAAAAAGATTTTATTTATTATTTTTATATAGAGGAAAAGGGAGAGAGACATCAATGTATGGTTGCCTTTCACCTGCCTTCAGCTACAGACCTGGCTGGAGACCTGGCTTGCAACCTGGTTATGTACCCTGGCTAGGGAATCGAACCAGCAGTCTTTGGGTTCACAGACCAACACCTTTCCCACTGTGCTGCCAGTCAGGGCCTTATTCAGATTTTATAGTTGTGGATATGGAAGTGCTAAGAGGTTGAATCAGTTGCAAAAATATCCTCACAATTGGAAACTGAGAGTATTTGAGGTCAGGCAGAATGATTCCATATTCTCACTCAGTTGCCAAGGCCTCACTTGACAGATGAGGAAATAGCTACTCAGTGAATTCTCTAAGGTCACAGAGCTATAACAGGGTAGAGATAATGTCCACAAGGCAAAGAAGGGACACCTATGTGTTCCATACCAAAGTGCACACAACAGTGGACAAATGGAAGATTTCCACTTTCTAGATGACTTGTATATCTAAACTGGCAGAGAGGATCAATGATTGAACTTTGCCCCCAGCTCCAAGACCCATGTCCCACCTTCTCCAGAGCTGGGGATCCTCTTGCATCAGCTCACCTGGAGTCTGCATGCAGGATGACATTGCCACCAGCACAGCAGTCTGACACCTGCCTCCCCCAGGGAGTTGTTGGTCAGATACAGCTCTTTCAGGGTCTGGTTGACCCCCAGCATAGTAGCAAAATCCTTACAAGCTTTGGTGGTGAGGCCACAACTGTCCAGCCTGTTGAAAATAAAAAACAGTCAAAGCAACATTAAGACCGACTTTTGGAAATTCTATTTTTCATAGGGAATCACACTGTAGGTTTTGATTGGTTTAAAATTGATTTGAGAAAGAGAGGGAGAGAAACATCGATTTGTTGTTCCATTTAGAGGTGCATTCACTGCTTGATTCTTTGAATGCCACAACTGGGTTCGAACCCTCAACCTTGCCATATTAGGATGATGGTCCAACCAACTGAGCTATCCGGACCAGCTTCAATGCCTTATAAATGCAGGCCATCACCATCTTATCCTGGAACTGCTTTGGTTGTACTCTGTTTTCTTGTAAACTAGACCTCTAAAAAACTACATCCTGCCCAGCCAGATAAGATCCGTTGATGATTCTGGGTTTGATCCTGGTCAAGGCACATACAGGGAGTCAACCAATGAATGTATAAATAAGCAAAATGGCAAGTCAATCTCTCTCTCATCAATCAATATTTAAAACAAATAAAAAGTTTTTCTTTTTTCAAGAAAAGAAAAAGCAAGGACAAATAATGCCAACCAGTCTTGACTCAATCACTCACCAGTTTGTAGAATCTGCAGGTGGGGTGTTATAGTCCCTCACACAGCATCCACATGCCTTGATTTCCCAGGTCATTGGAACTCAGGTCCAGTTCCCCCAGGGGATGGTTCAGCTGCAACACAGCACACAGACCCTGCCAGGCTGCAGAGCTGAGCCAGCAAATGCCTAACCTGGAAAGACATTGGTACACAGAGCAGAGTTGACATCTCTAGGGACACCTCAGAGGACACCTCCTGAAAAAGGTTATGTGTGGGGTGCTGTGCTCAGTTCAGAAAGAATTCCATATTCCCCCTTGAGGGAGAAAACAGGGCAAGGAAGAAAGTAACTGGCCTGGGGGAAGAGAGAAATAAAAAAGAAAGGTGAGTTCTGCTTGGGGACCCAGTTGGTTGGATCTAGTTGTGCACCAAAATATTGCAGGTTCCTTCCCAGTCAGGGCAAACACTAGGGTGTGGGTTCAATCTCTCCTTGGGAGGCAACCAATTCATGTCTCTCTCTCACACACAGCCCTCCCCCCATGTGTCTCTCCCTCTGTCTGTCTTTGTCCCTGTCTCTCTCTGCGTATGACACTATTACAGAGATTGCCAGTTCTGGCCCTGCCATATTTTGCACTGGGGACCATACTTTTCCTAAGGAACTGTCTACATTATAGGACATTATAGCCCTGGCCACTGACCACAAGTGCCCTTTTCCCCCATCCCAGTTATGGCCACAAATGTCCCTTCCACATTGCCAAATATCCCCTCAGGAGAAAAAGGAATCACTCCTCCATTGAAAATCACTGTTCTATTGGCCCAGGCGGGTAGCACAGGGGATAAGGCACTGCCCTCCAAACCCAAAGATTGCTAGTTCGATTCCCAGACAGGGCACCTATCAAGGTTGCAAGTCAGGTCTCCAGCCAGTGACCTGGCTGGAGACATTGATGTCTCTTTCCCTCTATGCCTCTCTCCCTTCCCACCTCTCTCCCTTCCCCTCTCTCTCTAAAAAAAACAAACAATCTTTTTAAAAGAAAAGAAAATCACTGTTCTATACTAAAATAGCCATTCTCACTCACCCCTTTCACCCAAGGAGCTAGCAAACACCAGGTGCTCAATAAAAATAATAAGACATTATTATATTTAAAACACTTGTTCTAAGCCCTGGCTGGTAGCACAGTGGATAAGGCGCCAGCCTGCGAACCCAAAGGTCGCAGGTTCCATTCCCCAGCCAGGGCACATAACAGGGTTGCAAACCAGGTCTCCAGTCAGGTCTATGGCTGGAGGCAGGTGAAAAGCAACCACACATTGATGTCTCTCTCCCTCTCTGCCTCTCTCCCTTTCCCTCTTTCTGGAAATAATGAAATAAAATCTTTAAAAAAAAAAAAAGAAAAGAAAAATAAACACTTGCTCTACGCACTACTTGTATCGTTCCCCATAGGTGGAGTTACATTTTTGTGTGGGTAATTCTCTATATTTGCCAAAGGATAAGAAAAATTGTTCAAATGTTTAAATTTTTAAAACTGTAAAGATCATGGGAGGCTGTATCTGATGCAAGAGGAGTGCCAATCCAGGCGGATATGGTGGAGCTGGGCGGAGACAGGGAGGGGAGGGTTGTTACGCCAGGCAGGGAGGGACCATGGTGTTGCCTGGGTCTCCTGCTGATTTAAGAGCCCAGCACCGCCCACTCGTCAGTCCCGGGGAATGGAAGGTATGGAACTTCACCTGTGAGGTCTGTAAGTATCATATGGGCCTCTACTGGGCTTTCATGAGGCTTACCTCTCCCCCATTAGCTCCTTACCTTGTTCCCGAGTTTCCTTGTTCCACTGTGGGGTTCCTTGTCCCAATATCCTACTCAGTGTTACCTCATTGATTCGTAGATCACCTCCGTCTAGTCAATTGACCCACCGACCGCGTGTCTCCTGCTTCCCGGCCCAGCGTCAGGGATCCTGAAGGTATGTATGTGGGTGGAGGGGGGATTGTTCATGTCCTTGGAACCACTTTCTTTAAGGTCGGGCTACCTACTCCAAAACTCGAATTACTCTAAAATATTCAAACTCGGTTTTGTAGATTGGGCTGCTTGCAGTTTATTGTTCCTTCACTGAAATACCTCCTAAATCTACCTTGGTCATGGCATTTTTCCGTCCGTTTTCTACATTCTAGGACTAGTAGTGTTTTTAAAATTTTTTCAGCACGCGGCAGTTACTCTTCAGCAAGTTCCTCAGTGAATGTGGCGGCCGTCCCAGAACTGCTCAACCTGTGGGACTCAAAATGTGGGGGTACTATCTGTTCTAACAAGATAAACCCGCCATATTTTGAGTTGTACCGATTGAGACGATCGCTTCCTACCAGCAGAACGACCTCAACAGCCTCTGGCTCTCCTGTGGAATTTGGGTGTGTGCTTGGTTCCCGCAACGTGGCAAACGTCTAGAATCCCCTGCTCAGTCTGTTGCACTCAAATGTTCCAGCACTTCCCAGTGTCCTTAAAAGGAAGGTGTTGCTACATTTGAGTGTAACCGGTGGGCACCATTCATGGGACATGAGTCTAGTCTGGTCTAACTTTTGTTTTTTGTCTGGTGAATGCTAAGGAACTGCCGGGGGAATACTATGTGCTTGCTGATGGGGAAAGAGAATTGGAAATACAAATGGATTCTGAACTCCTGTGTAATTAATAGGTTTTTTAAGCTGTTAAGTGACTGCTGAGGTTGGGCTTATCCCCATGAGTTGATTGTGGATTGATTGCTAATGTTTCTCTACAAACTTTCTCAAAGCCACCCTTCATCAGGAGGTCACTGGTCTCTGGAGAAGTTTCAGAACTCAGATAGTGATATCCAAAAGGGGGGTACTTTCTGTGTTTAAGTCTGGAAAGTACTTCCTTTTTGCATGTCTCAGTTTGAGGAAAGCATCAAAATGGTTTCTCTAAAAGCTGTTTAAGGGGGGGGGGGGGTGTGTGTGTGTGAAAGATACTTCCAGCCTGCTGTTCTTTTCTCCCTTTAGACCCTGAACCTGGGCTGAAATACCAGCCAGGTATCTAGCCTTCCAGTGGGTCAACCCTACCCACTTGCCAGATAGTCTGATGAAAAATCGGCACTTCCTTGACCCTGGCTGGTGTTGCTCAGTGGATTGGCACCAGCCTGGGAACTCAAAGTTCACTGGTTTGATGCCCCTTGTTGAAAGCCAGGTTTTTAGCAGGAGACTGGTGAAAGACAACCGTACATTGTACTTCTCTCCCTTTCTTCCTCCCTTCCTGCCTTTATCTCTGAAAAAGAATGAATAAAATCTTTTATAAAAAATTAGCAACTTCTTACAACCAAGTGGCAGGTTGAGCTGTGAAAGGATTTTTATGACTATTACTTGCAGCCTCATTTTAACTCAGTCCCTACTATTTCCCCTATATATGTAAACAAATCCTAATTACTTGCAGCTCCTTATTCCAAAACTACTTGTGATTGAAAGGCTAGAATTTTAAGGTATATAATGCTGACTCAAAATAAAGTTTAAAAAATTATCTATTCTGTGTGTTCATGTCATTATGCTCAACCAAACCTGTAAGCAACTTGAAACAGCTGCCTCTCACATCAGTTCAGTGGGGAGCAAGAAAGTATAAAAATCAGGATCAGAAACTTAATTTGTTAAAGGGAACCCCTCACTGCAATTGGGTTTCCCATTCCCATCCACCTGCCCTGTAGACATCCACTACCTTACAGAGCTTACAATTCAGCTGCTTCCAAAAGCTGAGTGATTGACATTGGGAAACCTAAAAAGGGAGCATGGAAATTCTAGCTTCACCTTTCACTGTCCCAAGGGGCTCACCTAGAGACAGGCACACCTGGAATATCACAGAATTCTCCCATGGGAAAGGTACATTCAACTGCATAGGGGTGGTGAACACCACGATGTACATACAGGTAATAAATACACCTAAAATGTAATCTTTCCACCCATGTCCCCCATAAACTCCACTCAAGGTGCAAAATTCGGCGGCAGCCATTTTACACCAGCATTTCATGTTGACTTCCTGGATGGACTTCAGCAGGAAGGAATCCTTCCAGTAAATTCTCCATCTCTTGGTTGCTGAAACTCCCGGAAATACCTAGGAGATGAAGTAACTGGATAATTAAACATGCCACATGACTCAGTTGGTGCCTCAAACCAGCTCCTAGACCTTTTCAAATGGCAGATAAACAGCTTCAGGGCGTTAACTCTTGCTAGTTGGTGTCACAATGAGCAATCCAGAAAACCTCCACCTCCACCTGAAAAGACTTCGTTGCATTCCTCAACCCCCAAAATTGGCCAATAGTTGTTTTTTTTTTTTTTTTTTTTTTTTTTTTTGGTAGCTTATGGATTGCAGTTAGTGGGGCAGGTTTCTCAGAGTCCGAAAACGGGGTTGGCTGTTAGGTTTCAGAAGCAGCCATTAAAGTTGGGTTACAAGCCAGGTTCCCTAAGAGGGTCAAGTACTGAATTGCAACGGTAGGGGGCGCAAGAGCTATGAAATGCAGAACTTGTTTACGTCCTTTCTCCGCTGTTAATAGGTTCCAAGGCCAGGGAATCTCGACAATTACATTACTTTCTAGAAAACTCGGGCTTTCCATTTGGCTTTTACGTATGACATGGTCACTGGCTCCAGTATTCTTGTGACCAGTTCCAACAATCATGGACTTATTCTGAAGTTCCCCAGTTGAATTCCCCTGTAATGTAATTCGAACCGATCGTGTCATTCAAAACCTAGTGCCGGGGCGTGGCTGCTGTGGCAGGAGCTGTGGCTGCTCAGGCTGGGGGCGGGTACAGGGATCACTGCACAGTGATGTGGTAATGGCTGCCTTAGGCTCAGTCTATCCCGCTGGACCCACTTTTGACGTGGGCGGCAGCAGCAGCTGCTTAGGAAGCAGCGCCTAAAGGGGTGGCTGCAGGGCTGCGGTAGGCTCAGTAGGTCCTGCGGAAAAGCCGTTTCCTAGCTCGCCGTCTTCTGGTGTTACCCCCGACCACTGAGGCGGCTCTGCCCTCCTTTCCCTTTCCCTGCCCCTCCCCTGTCTCTGTCCCTGCCCATGGCACATGCAAAGATGGCTCTAAAGACAGTCCACAAGGAATGGAATGACATGGTACCACTGGGGCACCCCAGCACAATGTCCAGCATGTCGTGTTGGAGATGTTATATTCCCCTAGCAAGCTACAAGAATGAGTCCAGCTCTAGCTGGTGACACAGCGGATGAGGCGCCTGCCTGCAAACCCAAGAGTAGCTTGTTTAATTCCCCAGCCAGGGCACGTAACCAGGTTGAAAGCTGGGTCTCCAACTGGGTCTCCATCTGGGTCCTTAGCAGGAGTCAGGTGAGGGGCAACTATGCATTGATATTTCTTTCCCTCTCTGCCACTCTCCCTTGCTCTCTCCTTAAAAATAATAAATTAAATATTAAAAAACAATCCAAAATGACAGCCCCTATCAGGGTGGAGTATTTTCCTTGACAATTTATTTCCCAACACATTACCCCTTCAAAACACCTAAGGTTGTGTTGACAGTAAGAATTTATTATTAAAATATTATCAGTAATGACAGCATTGGTCTTGATATTCGATGGTCATACAGTCACAGTGGTCTCCAGCATGAGCTATTTCAAAAGTACACTTGTCTTTCTGTTCTGTTCTGTGGTCTGAATCCAGATGATCCCTTAGTGCCTGAGAATGCTCAGATCTAAAAAGCAGATCAAGAAAATTACAATAGAGGGGAGCAAAAAGGGGATGGATGTAATACAACAACAATAAAAAAAAAAAGTACAATAGAATAGCTCTCCTTTCAGTTGGGAGTTAAGTATGACATACTCACACTGTGCTGGCATTCTGGTGACCAGTTCCAACAATCCTGGACTTAGTCTACAGTTCCCAACTTGGATTCCCCACAGTGAAATTGGAATTGATCATATTTTTCCTTAAAATGAAGTGTAGGGGGTTCCTGATGGAGGCAGGAGTAGTGACTGCCTGGGGGATAGCACAGAAAGGGACTGCAGCAGTGGGGTAATGCAGTGACCACTACTTCAGGCTTATAGGTCCCATGGGTGGTAGTGGCAGTGACTCTACCACCCATGGAGGCAGTCACTCAGGCTACTACAATTAAAGGGGCCACCATTGGGTGATGCAGAGGCTTCTAAGGTAGGCTCAGTAGGTTTCATGGGCCATGTGCTTCCCAGATCACCATGTTCTCCTGTCCATCAGTGATCACTGAGTTTGCTTTCTACCCCCTCTCCTTCCAGGTTCCTCCCCTGTGTTCCTGTCCTTACCCTATGGAATCTTCAACACAGCATTCAGCAGATCTTGTGGGAGATATGTTCCATTGGCAAGCTACACTAATGGGGCCAAACCCCAGTCCCTATCAGGGTGGAGTATTTTTCTTCATTTATTTCCTAACAAATTACCCCTTTAAACAACCTGAGATCACATTACAATAAAATTTCTTCACCCAAATATTAACAGGAATGGCAGCATTTGTCTGGATATTTTATGGTCATACAGTCAGAATGGTCTCCAGCATGAACTAGTTCAAAAGTACCCTTGTCCATCTGTTCTGTTGTGTGACACCAATCCAGGTGATCCCTTAGTACCTGAGATTGCTCGGAGCTACAAAGGAGAGAAAAGGATAAGAGATCAGCTCAAGAATGGACTCAGAAGTATGAGATATACTTAAAGAAATTATTGGATAACCTCTATGTATAAAGATAGAGGAACTCTAACCACAATGAGATACCACCTCACACCTGTCAGAATAGCCATCATCAACAAATCAACAAAGAACAGTTCTGGACAGGATGTGGAGAAAAAGGAACTTTAGGGCACTGCTGGTGGGAATGCAGACTGGTGCAACCACTCTGGAAAACTGTATGGAACTTCCTCACATAACTAAAAATAGATCTGCCTTATGACCCAGCAATTCTACTGTTAGGATTATACCCAAACAATCCTGAATCCCCAATTCAAAAGAACTAATACACCCCTGTGTTCATAGCATTGCTATTTACAATAGCCAAGTTATGGACTAAATGCCCATCATTGGAGGAATGGATCAAATAACTTTGGTACATTTACATAATGGAGTATATGCAACAAGGAGAAAGAAGGAACTCCTACCATTTGTCATAGCATGAATGGATCTGGAGAGTCTCATGCTTAGTGAAATAAGTCAGGCAGCAAAAGATAAATATCATATGATCTCACTAAATACAGGAGACTAATAGATGAGCAGAATGAAATCAGAGACATGGGAAGGAAGGAGCAGAATGAAGGTGAACAGGGGTTGGGGGCAAGTAGGGGAAGGGTTTAGTAGAGGAACCAATGAGAAGGACCCATGGACATGGACAATGAGGTGGGGATAGACTGTAGGAAAAAGAGCAGGGAGGGTAGGGCAGGGGAGAGCAAAGGCAGTGAGGAAAAATGAAACAATTGCATTATAATAACAATTTTTAAAAAGCCAATAACTAATAAAACTCAACATTCCCTTAGGAATAAAAAAGATAGGAAATTTCTGCAAGAGAAAGTCCTTTCTTTTCTTCTTTTTTTTTTTAAAAAAAATTTTATTGTTGTATTATATCCATCGCCTTTTTTCTCTAATTAAAAAAAATTAATGATTTTATTTATTATTTTTAGAGAGGGGAAGGTAGAGAGGCAGAGAAGAAGAGCAACATCAATATATGGTTGCCTTTCACCTGCCTCCAGCTACAGAACTGGCTGAAGACCTGGCTTGCAACCTGGTTATATATCCTGGCTGGGAATCAAACCAGGGACCTTTGGGTGCACAGGCCAGTGCATTATCCACTATGCCACCAGCCAGGGTGAGAAAGTCCTTTTCATTTCTATTTTACTGCTTTCTGTGAGCCCATGCCTCTGCTCTTCCTCTGTATATGTTCATCCGATAAAGCAGTGTTGTGTGTAGTGAAGTCATACTTGGAATAAACTATAAATACTGTAATTGTGTACCAATACTTCCCCCTAGCAAAGATGTATGTGTGTGATAAGCCAGTTGTTCTAGTGAATCCTAGGTGTGAGACTAAAATCTTCCTATAGACTTAAATTTGGATAAGGGCAAGTTGAGGGGTGGTGGGTATGGTGTGTGCTTGGATGGGGAAGAAAAGCTCCACTGATGTACAGGAGATGGTTTTTAAGTAGATCCTTTTCAACTCAGAAGAGGTATGAAGGGCAAGGCTAAAAACCCAAAGTTAATTCTGTGTTTATTTTCTGCTGAAGAACCACATTTTAGGTGAAAACTATGACCAATCAGATTAACATCTCCTAAATTGAACTGGATGGGAGCTATTAGTACAGAAAGTGTAATAGCTGCTGTGCCCACTTCCTACATTACCCTACCCTTTAACTCCCACCATTTCAGCCCCTCTTTTTGTTTTTCCCAGATTCTTCAGGTTTATGTGGATTCTCAGTTGACACATAGCAAATAACTCTGATCTTTCTTATGTTTTTCATTGCTTGGCTCTTTGTGCAAAAGGTTGAAAATTTATTTGATGCAAATACTTATTGAATATACTGGGTATATTGAAAGACTCAGTTGCTCCTCTGGAGCCTGTATGATTCATCTGCCCTGGCTGGTGTGGCTCAGTGTGTTGAGCACTGGCCTGTGAACCAAAAGGTACTGATTTGATTCCCAGTCATGTACATGCCTAGATTGCTGGCCAGGGCCCTAGTTGGGGGCATATAGGAGGCAACAATACCTTGATGCTTTCTTTCATCTCTTTCTCCCTCCCTCCTTCATTTTCTACAAATAGATATTTTTTTTCAAAAGTGATTAATCAGTGTAATAAACTGATTACTACAGTCATGACATATAATTTTGTGTGAGTTTTTTATTTTAAGAATTTTATCTAGATACATTTCAACCTGGTAAACAATCCCAGAGTCTGACCACCCAGCCCATGGTTCCATCACCAGGAAAAATAGGGCCACATTGCTTCTAACTGTGAAAACAAGTAGGGGTTGTGGCAGAGGAAGAAAAAGCCTTTCTCAAGGAGCAACAGGCATTGTTCCCTCTCAGACCACTCTCCCATATGCAATGACACAACATAATGAAAAGGGTCCAACACCTTTGCACTGACAAACTCCTGAGGCTCCACCCCGTACAGTGTAAGTATGATAGAACTACCTAAGACACAGAGGTCAACACAGAAAGCTGTCGAGATGAGGAGACAGAGAAGTATGGCCCAAAAGAGGGAGCAGATCAAGATACCAGTGGGAGAACTGAGCAAGGAAGGGATAGCCAACCTAAAGCCAAGGAAATGGCCAACCTATCAGATACAGAGTTCAAATGCTGGTTACTAAAATGCTCATAGACTTGACAGATATGGTTCAATACAACAAATGCAGAAAGAAAGAAGTGAAGGATAGGCTGCATGAAACAAAGAAGAATATATACAAAACCAAGGGTGAGGGGAAGGAAACTGGGGCTCAAATCAGTGATTTGAAACATAAGAACAAAATGAATGACCAGTTCAGAAGGAGGAAACAAGAAATGAAAACAATGAGGAAAAGTGTAGGAACTTCTGGGATCAGTTTAAATAGGCTAATACCTGAACAATAGGGGTGCCTGATGGAGAAAAGGATGAACAAGAAATTGAAAACTAATATGAAAAAATAATAAAGGAAAACTTCCCTAATTTGCTGAAATAAATAGACATAAGAGTCAAGGAGGCACACAGAGTTCTAAACAAGCTACACTCAAGGAGGACCACACCAAAACACATAATTAAAATGCCAAGGATGAACAATAAAGAAAGAATCTTAAAAGCAGCAAAAGAGCCACGGTAACCACACAATAATGCTTCTCACCCTCTCTTTCTCCCCCCCTTCTCTTTTCTCCAGAAAGTGAATAAATTTAATATATTTTAAAAAGGGTATAATAACAACACAACAAAAAGCAGCAATGGAAGAAAAGAGATACCTACCAAGGGGTTCCTATAAATATCATCTGATTTTTCGAAAGAAAGTGCACAGACATGAAGGGCCTGGCAAGAAGTACTCAAGTGATGAAAAGCAAAGACCTACAACCAAGATGACTCTAGTCAGCAAAGCTATCATTCAGAATGGAAGAGAAGGTAAAGTGCTTTCCAGACAAGGGAAAGCTAAAGAGTTCATCATCATCAAGCCATTATTATATGATATGTTAAAGGGGTTGACTGAAGAAAAAAAGGATCAAAATTATGAACATTAAAAGACAACAAACTCACATAATCAACAGAATAAAAAAAAAACTAGGCAGACAAGGAGAGAGGGGAGAGAATATCAAAGATTTAAGAAATGTTTGGAGTGATGTCAGCTGGGAGAGGGAAGGGGAAGAAGGGGGGAAAGTACAGAAGTTAACAAGCATAGTTGGTGGGTGAATAGACAGGGAGATGTTAAGAATTCTACAGGAAAACAGAAACAAGAATGGTACAGGAAATGGTAAAGCCAAAGGACTTACCGGCATGATCATGAACTAAGGAGGATGGGAATGTGGAGGGAAGAGTTGCTGGTGGAGGTAAACAGAAGGAAAAAAATATTGGGACAAATATGACAGTATAATAAATTTTACAAAAACTTTAGCTGAGATTAGTGGTGGATTTTCTTCCATCCCTGGAATATTTTTATACAGATAGCATGTTAGAAAAATGAAGCAATTCCAGTTTACATAGGACATCTTAAAATTAATGTTACTTTCCATCCGATTCTCTGACTCATCTCACAGCATGGCTCCCAGATGCCAGGCTTTGCTCCCAAGACTTCCTCCTGTCTGCAAGCCAGAGAAGAGGTCAGCCTCTCAGGACTTGGGAGAGGAAGAAAAAGAACAAGAATAAGCAATTGAATGTATTGATGAAGTACAAAATGAAGTAGACACACTTAATCAACAAGCCAGTGAGGAGATTTTCAAAGTAGAACAGAAATATAACAAACTCCACCAACCATTTTTTCAGAAGAGGTCAGAATTGATCACCAAAATCCCAGATTTTTGGGTAACATCTGTCAACCATCCACAAGTGCCTGCACTGCTTGGGGAAGAGAATGAAGAGGCACTTCATTCATTATTTGACAAGAGTTGAAGTGATAGAATTTGAAGATATTAAATCAGGTTACAGAATAGATTTTTATTTTGATGAAAATCCTTACTTTGGAAATAAAGTTCTCACCAAAGAATTTCATCTGAATGAGAGTGGTGATCTATCTTCAAAGTCCACAGAAATCAAATGGAAATCTGGAAAGGATTTGACAAAACATTCAAGTCAAATGCAGAATATAGCCAGCAGGAAGAGGCAGCACAAGGAACCAGAGAGCATTTTTTACCTGGTTTACCGACCATTCTGATGCAGGTGCTGATGAGTTATGAGAAGTCATCAAAGGTGATATTTGGTCAAATCCATTACATTACTACTTGGTCCCTGATATGGATGATGAAGAAGGGGAAGGAGAAGAAGAAGAAGAAGAAGATGATGAAGAAGAAGAAGGGTTGGAAGATTGTGATGAAGAAAGGGATGAGGATGAAGGTGAAGAAGATAAAGATGATGATGAGGGGGAGGAAGGAGAGGAAGATGAAGGAGAAGGTGACTAATGGAACACTGATGGATTCGAATATTCTTTTTTAATTTTCTCCAGTCCTTGGAGTAAGTTGCAGTCTTTTCCCTGTCCCCCTCTCGTGCTCAGTCTCCTTGTTTTTGAGGTATCTTTTCTCTCCTTTACACTATGGTTCTCATCTTATTTGGGGGGCGGGGGGTGTACCTTGAGCAGAATGCAGTGGGAAAAGAAATTCAGCCCCCATCTCTTCCAAATTCATTTTTATCCCTTCCTATCTTGACAAAAACTATGGAATCAACACCACCATGCTCTGTGGGAAAAAAGAAAAACCTTCCACTTCCTTAGATCTGTTGGAAGCCAGTGGGTGCTAGGCCCCTGTGTAGTAGTTCATAGAACTCTAGCTTTTCCCCTCCTTTCTCTGTATATTGGCTCAGAGATTACACTGTGACTGTGAATATGGACAGTTAGCATTTATCAACATGTATCTGTCTACTTTTTGATGTTTAGAGAAAGAAAAAAAAAAACTTAAAAGGGGGGAGAGTGATAGAAGTTTAGCAAAGGGTGGGTTTGAGATGTTTGGGTGGGTTAAGTGGGCATTTTGACAACATGGTTTCTCCTTTGGCATGTTTAATTGTAATCTTAAATGAACATCCTTGCAATTTAAGATGACACTTTTAAAATAAAATTCTCTTCTAATGATGACTCGAGCCTTGCCACTCAATGGGAGAATCAGCAGAACCTGTATGATCTTACTGGGAATTGACATGTCTCTATTGTAATTTTATTCCTGTTTAATTTTAAATTTTCTTTTTGTTTCACTGGAAAGGAAAGATGGTGCTCAATTTTAAACATTAAAAGTGTACAAGTTGCTTTGTTACAATAAAACTAAATGTGTACCAAAAAAAGTAATGTTACTGTATGAGGTAAGGGCATTGGCTTAAAAGCTTTTCCATGAAACTTTTTAAAAATCCTTTTTTTTTTTTTAAAGATTTTATTTCATTATTTTTAGAAAGAGGGGAAGGGTGACATCAATGTATGGTTGCCTTTCACCTGCCTCCAGCCACAGACCTGACTGGAGACCTGGTTTGCAACCTTGTTATGTGCCCTGGCTGGGGAATCGAATCTGCGACCTTTAGGTTCGCAGTCTGGCGCCTTAGCCACTGTGCTACCAGCCAGGGCCTAAAAATCCTTTTTTAAAAATAACTTATTTATTATTTTTAGAGAGAGGGAAAGGGAGAGAAGCAGAGAGGGACAGAAACATTGATGTATGGTTGCCTTTTACCTGCCTCCAGCTACAGACCTGGCTGGAGACCTGGCTTGCAACCTGGTTATGTGCCCTGCCTGGGAATTGAACCAGTGACCTTTGGGTTCACAGGCCAGCACCTTACCCACTGAGCCACCAGCCAGGGCCTCCATGAAACTTTTATATGCAGTATTTCAGGACCATGCCTTTTAAGTAAAAACAAAATTTGCTTCAGAAATGAAACTAAGCTACATTTCACCAAAACCTTGTGACATTCCCTTGGTACAAAGGACATAAAACAAAAGCATTGCTAGTTGGTAAGCAAAGCTTTTGTGATTGTAAAAGAGCAACAATGACCCAACCTGGGAAACATGAGTACAGCCTTGTATTGGATAGTCTACATAAGTATTTTGTACTAACATTGTAGGATGATCATTTAGTTTTAAATTGTACTATATGTGCATTCCTCCTTCACTGCCTTTTTTTTCTCTTCTTCTTCTTTAGATTTTATTGATTTCATTTTAGACAGGGAGGGAAGGAGGGAGATAGAGAGAAAGAGACATATCAGTGTGTGGTTGCCTCTTACACACCCCCAAATGGGAACCAGTCCTGCAACTCAGGCCTGTGACCTGACTGGGAATCAAACCCGAAACCTTTTATTCTCAGGGAGGCCCTCCATCCACTGAGCCACATCCCCCAGGGCTATGTGGCTTTTTGAAGTCTTTCTTTGACTCTAATAAAATGTAGTTTGAAAGTTGTAAACAACTGTGTTTGCCAGAAACATCTTTCATTTGGACTAAGCAAGGTACCTTTTTTTCCCCTCTCCTCCTAATTGTAAACCAGGCCAGACTGAAGGCCATGGCTGGTGCTCACTAGCCATCAGCTTCTTTCAGATGCATCTTTACACTGCACAGACATTGAGAAATAAATGTCCACTGTTTTTGCTTAAAAAAATAAAAAAGTCTAGTGTAGGTTACTGGTCAGCCTGTCAGGTGCCCAGTCATGGTTCCTTGGCTGACAGGGGACAGAATCAACCAGACTGCAGGGGTTGCTGGTGGGGCTCTCAGATTTGCAAGCATTCTAGGCACACCAGCCTCCCAAGGTATCTATTGCCCCATTAATCTTTGAGAACAGACATTTCTTTCTCAAGTTGAGGACAATTACATTTTCAGTTAAATACATTGGGGCACTATCTTGTGTATTGTAGGATGTTTATAGCAGGATCCCTGGCTTTTACTCACTAGAGGCCAGTAGTAACTCCTTGACAACCCAGTATCCTGACATTTCATGAGTCCCCTGGGGTGGGGTCTGGGGTAAATCCACCCTTGGTTGGGAGGCTGTACTCTAGAATCTGCAACCCAACCCTTGGTTCTCATGAAACCAACATTCCCAAAACTAAAGCTCTAAACTTGATAACTAGTTATCATTTTGCAAGAAGTAGAGAGACTACTTTTGTGGATAATTTTCTATATTTTCCCATTGTTTACAATTAATCTTTCAAATGTTTAAACTGAGCCCTGGCTGGTGGCATAGTGAATAAGCCGCCAGCCTGTGAACCCAAAGACACTGGTTGGATTCCCAGCCAGGACACACATGACCAGGTTGCAAGCCAGGTCTCTAGCCAGGTCCGTGGCTGGAGGCAGGTGAAGGGCAGCCATATGTTGATGTCTTTCGGCCTCTCTGCCTCTCTCTCTCTTCCCCGCGCTCTAAAAAATAATTATTATAATCTATTTTTAAAAAGGAATAAACTGTAAAAAATTTGAAGATCATAGGAGGCTGTGTCTGATGCAAGAGGCCCACCAATCCAAGCGGTAGGGCAGAGCTGGGCGGAGACAGGGAGGGGAGGGTTGTTGCCCTAGGGAGGGACGGCGGTGTTGCCTGGGTCTCCTGCTGATTTAAGAGCCCAGCACCACCCACCTGACAGTCTCGCGGAATGGAAGGTATGGAACTTCACCTGTGAGGTCTGTAAGTATCACCTGGGCCTCTACTGCGCTTTCATGAGGCTTACCTCTCCCCCATTAGCTCCTTACCTTCTTCCCGAGTCCCACTGTGGGGTTCTTGTTCTAAAATCCTACTCTGTGTTACCTCATTTATTCCTAGATCGCCTCTGTCCTGTAAAATGACCCACAGATTCGTGTCTCCTGCTACCCGGCCCTGCCCTGCGTCTTGGATCCGGAAGGTATGTAGTGGGTGGAGGGAGGATTGTTTATGTCCTTGGAGCCACTTCATTTAAAGTTTAAACTCGGGCCACGTATCCCAAACTCGAATTACTCTAAAATATTCAAACTCGGTTTTGTAGATTGGGCTGTGTGCAGTTTATTGTTTGTTAACTGAAATAATTCCTAAATCTACCTTGGTTGTGGTGTTTTACCTCCCGTTTTCTGCATTCTAGGACTGGGTAGTGTTTTACTCTTCACCAAGTTCGTGTGTGAGCGTGGCGGCCATCCGGGAATTGCTCAACCTGTGGGACTCAAACTGTGGTGGCATTTTCTGTTCTAAGAAGATAATGTCGCCATATTTTGAGTTGTACCGATTGAGACAATCGCTTCCTACCAGCAGAATGACGTCAACAGCCTTTGACTCTCCTGTGGATTTTGGGTGTGTGCCGGGTTCGAGCCACGTGGCGAACGTCTAGAGTCCCCTGCTCAGTCTGTTGCACTCAAATGTTCCAGCACTTTCCAGTGTCCTTAAAAGAAATGTGTTGCTACATTTGAGTGTAATGGGTGGGCACCATTCATGGGACATGAGTCTCGTCTGGTCTAATTTTTGTTTTTTGTCTGGTGAATGCCAAGGAACTGCTTGGGGCATACTATATGCTTGCTGATTGGGGAAGAGAATTGGAAATACAAACGGATTCTGAACTCCTGAGCAATTAATGGGTTTCTTAAGCTATCGTTACTTTTTGTTGAGGTTGGGCTCATCCCCATGAGTTGATTGCCAATTGATTGCTAATGTTTCTCTACAAGCATTCTCAAAGCCACCCTTCATCAGGAGGTCACTGTTCTACAGAGACATCCCAGGACTCAGATGGAGGTACCCAAAAGGGGAGCACTTCCCGTGTTTAAGACTGGAAAGTGCCTCCTTTTTGGGTGTCTCAGTTTGAGGAAAGCATCCAAGTGGTTCCTCTAAAAGCTATTTAAGGAGGTGAAAGATATTTCCAGTCTGCTGTTCTTTTGTCCCTTCAGACTCTGAACCTGGGCTTGGCCACCAGTGAGGTTTCTAGCCTCCCAGTGGGTCAATCCTGCCCACTCTCCAGAGAGTCTGATGAAAAATTAGCACTTTCTAGGCCCTGGCTGGTGTGGCTCAGAGGATTGGCAGGCGCCAGCTTGGGAACCCAAAGGTTGCTGGTTTGATGCCCAGTTTTACTATCCAGGTCTCCAGATAGGTCCTTAGCTGGAGGCTGGTGAAAGGCAACCGTACATTGATGTTTCTTTCCCTTTGTTCATCCCACTCTACCCTTGTCTCTGAACAAAAATGAATAAAATCTTAAAAAAAAAAAAAAAAAACCTACCAACTTCTGACAAGTGGCAGGTTGAGCTGTGAAGGGGGTTTCTGACTATTAATTGCTGGAGAGTTTTAACTCAGTCCCTACCTATTCCCCTAAATATGTAGACAAATCCTAATTACTTGCAGCTCCTTATTCCAAAACTACTTGTGATTGAAAGGCCATAATTTTAAGGTATATAATGCTGACTCAAAATAAAGATTAAAAAATTATGCATTCTGTGTGTCCATGTAATTCATCGCCACCTAAACCAGTAAGCAACTTGAAACAGCTGCCCCTCACAGCACTTCAGTAAGGAGCAAGAAAGTATAAAAATACAGATCAGAAACTTAATTTGCTAAAGGGGGCCTTCACTGTAATTGGGTTTCCCATTCCCATCCACCTGTCCTGTAGACATCCACTACCTTAAAGAGCTTACAATTCAGCTGCTTCCAAAACCTGAGTGGTTGACATTGGGAAACGTGAAAAGGGAGCATGAAAATTCTAGGTTCAGCTGTCATTGTCTCAAGGGGCTCACCTAAAGACAGGCACACCTGGAATGTCACAAAATACCCCCATGGGAAAGGTACATTCAACTGCATAGGGGTGGTAAACACCACAATGTACATACAGGAAATAAATACACCCAAAATGTAATGTTTCCACCCATGTCACCTATAAAGTCCACTCAAGCTGCAAAATTCGGTGGCAGCCATTTTACACCAGCATTTCATGTTGACTTCCTGGATGGGCTTCAGCAGGAAGGAATCCTTCTAGTAAGTTCGCCATCTCTTGTTTGCTGAAACTCCCGGAAATACCTGGGAGATGAAGTAACTGGGTAATTAAACATCCCACGTGACTCGGTTGGTGGCTCAAACCAGCTACTGGATCTTCTCAAATAGCACCAATAAACATCTTCAGGAGATTAACTCTTGCTAGTTGGTCCCACAGTGAGCAATCCAGGACATCTATACCTCTACCTGAAAAGACTTCCCTGAATTCAACCCCAAAAATTATCCACAACTTTTTTTGGTAACCTGGGGATTGGGTTATTGAGTAAGGTTTTTCAGATTTCAAATACAAGGTTTGCTGTTAAGTTTCAGAAGCAGCCATTAAAGTGGGATTAGAGGACAGGTACCCTAAGAGGGTCAAGTATTCAATTTGCAATGTAAGAGCTTTAGAACTTGAAACTTTCATTAATGTATTTTCTCCATTATTAATAAGTTCCTAGGACGCTGAATCTCTACAATCACCCTGCTTCCTAGAAAACTTGGTCTTTTCAGTTGGGATTTGAGCATGGGATACCACAGGCTCATGGTATTTTTGTGACCAGTTCCAACAATCATGGACTTATTCTGCAGTTCCCCAGTTGAATTCCCCTACAATGAAATCTGAACCTATCATGTTGTCACTCAAAACCTAGTGTCTGAGCATGGCTGCTGTGGCAGCAGCTGTGGCTGCTTAGGCTGGGGGCGGGTACAGGGATCACTGCAGTGATGCGGTAATGGCCACTTTAGGCTCAGTCTTTCCCATTGGACCCGCTTCTGACCTGGGTGGTGGCAGCAGTTGCTCAGGGGACTGCATATAAAGGGGCAGCTGCTGGGTGGTGCTCAGTGGGTGCTGCGGGACTCCTGTTTCCTAGCTCACCAGGTTCTGGTGTCATTCCCGACCACTGAGGTGACATCGTTCCCCCCTGCACCTTCACTGCCCCTCCCCTGTCCTTGTCCCTGCCCCTGGGCTACCTCCACCTGCTTCCCAAGGTGGCTCTAAAGACAGTCTACAAGGAATTGAAGGACATGGTACCATGGGGATGCCCCAGCACAGTGTTCAACATGTCTTGTTAGAGAAGGTATATTCCACTAGCAGGCTATAAGAATGAGTCCAAAATGACAGCCCTTATCAGGGTGGAGTGTTGTCCTTGATAATTTATTTCCCAACACATTACCCCTTCAAAACATCTAAGGTTGCATTGACAATAAGAATTTATTATCCAAATATGATCAGTAATGGCAGCATTTGTCTTGATATTCTATGGTCATACAGTCACAGTGGTCTCCGGCGTGACTATTTCAAAAATACTGTTGCTTTTCTGTTCCGTTGTGTGGTCCTAATCTAGATGAACCCTTACTGCAAGAGAGTGGTCAGATCCAAAAAGCAGATCAATAAAAATACAACAGAATAGCTCTCCTTTCAGTTAGGAGTTAAGCATGACACACTCACACTCTCCCAGCATTCTGGTGACCAATTCCTAAAATTATGGACTTAGTCTGAAAATTCTAAGTTGAATTCTCCTGCAGTGAAATTAGAACTGATCATGTTTTTCCTCAAAACTCAGTGTAGGGCATCTTGGTAGAGGCAGGAACAGCTGCTGCTGGGGTGATGGCACAGAAAGGGACTGCAGTGAGGGAATCCAATGACCCCTGCTTTAGGCTCATAGGTCCCTTAGGTAGTGGCATGGCTTCAGCAGCAGCTGAGACCTGTGCAGAGGTGGCTGCTAGGACCACACTGTTTAAAGGGGCCACCTGTGTGGCAGGGACCTCTGGAATCAGCTCAATAGCTGCTGTATATTGTGCACTTCTCAGCTCATTTTGTTCTCCCATCCACCAGCAATCACTGAAGCCACCTTGTACCCCCTCATCTTCTAGGTTCCTCCCCTTTGTCTCCTGAACTGCCATTCAGAATTCCCAGTACAGTGTTCAGTAGGTGCTGTTGGAGACATGTTCTACTGGCAAGCTACAATAATGGGGCCAAACTACAGTCCCTATCAGTGTGGAGTATTTTTCTTCATTTATTTCCCAACAAATTTTCCCTTCAAACCACTTGAGGTTGCATTACAACAAAAATTTTTCACAAAAAGAAAAAAAAGGAAAGAAAAGAAAGGATTTTTCACTCAAGTATTAACAGGAATGGCAGCATTTGTCTAGATATTTTATGGTCATACAGTCAAAAATGGTACCCAACATGAACTAGTTTTAAAGTACTACTGTCAACCTGTTCTGTTGTGTGACCCTAATCCAGGTGATCCCTTAGTACCTAAGATTGCTCAGATCTACAAAGGAGAGAAAAGTATAAGAGACTAGCTCGAGAATGGACTCAACTATGCAATATAATCAAAGAAATTATTGGATAACCTCTACAAATAAAGATAGGGGAACTCTAACCACGATGAGATAGCACCTCATGCCTTTCAGAATGCCATCATGGACAACAAGTTCTGGACAGGATGTGGAGAAAAGGGAACTCTAGTGCACTGCTGGTGGGAATGATGACTGGTGCAACCACTATAGAAAACAGTGTGGAATTACCTCACAGAACTAAAAATGGGCCTGTCATATGACCCAGCAAATCCAATCCTGGGGTTATACCCAAAGACTTAAAACACCAATTCAAAAGAACTTATGCATCCCTATATTCATAGCAGTTCTTTTTTAAAAAAGATTTTATTTACTATTTTTAGAGAGTGGGGAAGGGAGAGAGGCAGAGATGGAGAGAGACATACATTGATGCCTTTTACCTGCCTCCAGCCACAGACCTGCCTGGAGACCTGGCTTGAAACCTGGTTATGTTGCCTTGGCTAGGAATCAAACCAGCGACTTTTGGGTTTGCAGGCTGGCACCTTTTCCACTGTGCCCCCAGCCAGGCATAGCAGTGCTTTTTAAAATAGCCAAGTTATGGACTAAATGTCCATAATTGGAGGAATGGATCAAATAACTTGGGCACATTTACACAATGGAGTATATGCAGCATGAACGGGTCTGGAGAGTATCATTCTCAGGGAAATGAGTCACACAGCAAAAGGCAAAACTGTATGATCTCACTTAAGACGGAAGACTAATAGATGAGCAGAATGAAATCAGAGACATGGGGGGGGAAAGGAGCAGAATTTAGGTGACTAGGTGGTGGTGGAGAATTAGGGGAAGGGTTTAGTGGAGGAGACAATGGGAAGGACCCGTGGACATGAACAATGAGGTGGGGATAGACTGTGGGAGAGGGGACAAAGAGGGTGGGCCAGGGGAGAGTAATGGCAATAGTTGAAAAATGAAAAAAAAAAATTATTACAACAATTTTTAAAAAAAGCCACAACCGATAAAACTCAATATTACTGAATGAGAAAAAAGATAGAGATCTCTGAAAGAGAAAGTCCTTTTCATTTCCACTTCATTACTTTTTATGTGTCCGTGCCTCAGCTTTCCCTGTGCATGTGTTCATCTGATACAGCAGCGTTGCATTTAGTGTAGTACATACTTGGAATGAATTAGAAATGCTGAACTTGTGTACCAACACTTCCTCCTAGCAAAAAAAGTATATGCCTAACAAGCCAGTTTCCCAGTTGTAACCTACTTGAGATACTAAAATATTTCCTATTGACATAAATGTGGATAAGAGCAAGGTAAAGGTGGTGAATATGGTGTGTGCTTGGGTGGGGAAGGAAAGCTCCACTGATGTACAGGAGATGGTTTTTAAGTAGATCCTTTTCAACTCTGAAGAGATATGAATAGCAAGGCAAAGAACACAAAGTTGTTTCTGTTTTCATTTTATGCTGAAGGACCTAAGGTTTAGGTGAAAGCTATGACCATCCAGATGAACATCTCCCAACTTGCACTGTATTGGAGCTATTAGTTCATAAAATATAATGGGTGCTGTGCCCACCTCTTACATCACCCCACACTTTACCCTCACCTATTAAGCCCCTGCTTTTCCTTTCAACATTCTTTGGGTTTATGTGGTTTCTCAGTTAATACATAGCTAATAGCTCTGACTTTTCTTATATTTTTCACTGCTCTTTGTGGAAAAGGGTGTAAATCCATTTGATGAAAATAGTTATGTATATTAAAAGACACAGTTGTCCTCTGGAGCCTGTATGTTCAAGACTGATTCATTTGCCCTGGCTGGTGTGGCTCAGTGGGTTGAGCACTGTTCTGTAAACCAAAAGGTCACTATTCCAGTCCCAAGCAGGGCACATGCCCTGATCACTGGCCAGGTCCCTAGTTAGGGGCCCACAAGAGGCAACCATACCATGATGTTTCTCACCCTCTCTTCCACCCTCCCGCTCCCTGTTTCTATAAATAAATAATTTTTTAAAAGTGGTTAATCTGTATAATAAATGAAATACTACAGTTATGACATATAATTTTATGTGAATTCACTTTTTTATTTTAAGAACTTTTTCTAGGTACATTTAAAGCTGGTGAACAATCCCAGGGCCGGACCACCCAGTCCATGGTTGCAGTGCCAGGAAAAATAGAACCACGTTGCTTTTTAACTGTGAAAAATAGTGGGGGCTGGGGCAGAGGAAGAAAAACCCAGTCTCAAGGGGCAAGGGGCATTGTTCCCTCTCAGACCTCTCTCCCATATGCAATGCCATGACATAGGGAAAAGGGTCCTCCTCCCTCTGCACTGAAATTTTCCTAAGGCTCCACCCCTTACAATACAAGTGTGACAGAACTATCTAAGTATCAGAGGTCAACAAAGAAACTTGTCAAGCTGAGGTGACAGAGAAGTATAGCCTAAAAGAGGGAGCAGGTCAAGGTGCCAGTGGGAGAACTGAGCAAGGAAGAGATAGCCAACCTAACAGCCAAGGAGATGACTAACCTAACAGATGCAGAGTTCAAATGCTGGTGACTAAAATGCTCACACACATGGGAGATATGCTTCAACAGAACAAATGCAGAAAGGAAGAACTAAAGGCTAGGCTACGTGAAATGAAGAAAAATACACATGAGAGAGAAAATGGCGACAGAGTAGAGAGCAGTGCTAATGGTGTTCTCAAGTACCAGAGCCACTAGAGGACAAGATAGGGAGCGTGAGATGTCTTCAGGACCCTGAGATTTGGAGCGGTTGGCATCTGGACACAGGGGAGCACAGCCCAGAGGCAAAGGATGCCAGCAGGACACCCACAGGCCCAGAATACAACCAGACAGCCCAAATAAAGGACACGCCAAGAACAGCAAGTGGAGAAAATCTGGGAGACGGCAACACTGAACTCCACAAATCTCCTATCACAGATGGGTGCTCAACTAAGGAAAGGAAGCAAAGCAGGTTAACCCAAGGAAAGAACAAAAATAAATAAATAAATAAATAAAAAGCAAGTAAGAACAGACACCCAAAATGGGGAAAAAAAGAATCAGTCCATCACCAAAAGGAAAGGAAGAATCTCCAGAAAGAACATAAAATGAAATAGAGGCACTGGGAATATCAGATAAGGAATTCCAAAGAATGATCAGTGAGCTCAGCCACATCAAAGAAAATTATAAACAACTCCAGGAGAACTACAAAGAACTCCAGGGAAATTACAAAGAACTCCAGGGAAATTACAAAGAACTCCTGGGAAATTACAAAGAACTCCAGGGAAATTACAAAGAACTCCAGGGAAGTTACAAGGAACTTACTAAGAACTACAACAGCATGAAAAAGGACATGGAAACTATCAATAAGTGCCAGGAGGAAATGAAGAATACAATTTCTGAATTGAAGAATACAGTAGAAGGAATCAATAGTAGGCTAGAGGAAGCAGAGGACCAGATCAGCGAGTTGGAGGATAATGTAGACAAATATTCCAAGACAGTACAAGAGAATAAAAAAAGGCTGAATAAGACTGAAGAGGGGATAAGAGAGCAGCAGGACAACATGAAACGTAACAACATCCGTATCATAGGGATACCAGAAGGAGAAGAGAAACAAGGAATGGAAAACCTGTTAAAAAAAAGTCATGATAGAAAATTTCCCTAACATGATGAGTGAAAACATTAATCCAGTTCAGGAAGCACAGAGGGTCCCAATGGGGATCAACCCAAACAGACCAACACCAAGGCACATTATTATTAAAATGGCTAATTTCAAAGACAAAGAGAGAATCCTAAAAGCATCAAGAGAGAAAAGACAAATAACATACAAAGGGGCTCCAATAAGGCTATCAAATGATTATTCAACAGAAACAATTCAAGCCAGAAGGGAATGGCAAAAAGTATTTCAAGTCATGGT
>PVIW01002178.1:0-218639 GCA_004026585.1 Noctilio leporinus
AACGTCCACCTGGGAGCTGCTGAAAACACTGGAACCCTGACCACCTGAGGGAACTGTAGGGAAAAGGGATGGGGACCCACCAAGTAGCAGCCTCCCTACCACCTGGGCCTGGGACGGAAGCTGTGTGTGGAGAAAAGGGACCAAGGGGTGAGAGGGTGCCCCCAGCCATGGAGCCCCTCTTTCCTCAAGGCTGCGTTGCTTACCCAGGGGGCAGGAGACCCTGAGGGTTGCCCTGGGACAGCAACGGATCCACAAGATGAGATTCCTCCCAGGCCAGGACCGGCATCCCTGGGAAGGGGACACCTGTTCCAAGGGTCTCCTGCTCGGGACGCCTTCAGGCCTGCAGGGCAGGAGGCAGCAGCCTGGGACCCCTGACGCCTGCAGGGATCAACCAGGCCCCCACCACCTGCACTGGGCACTGAACGGTGCCCACCCCAAACCCCACTCCTCAGCCCAAACCCTCCTGGGAGTTCCTCCAGCAGAGAAAGGACACCCATGGCCAACACGGGCTTCCACTGTTGGCCTTCCTTTCTGCCCGTGCTGGGCAGGTGCGGCTCTCGCACGCAGCAGCTACATCAGTGAACCGTAGGGCCCTCGAGCCCACGGAAGACTGAGGACAGACACAGGACTCTGGTGGCAGGGGAGTGGGTCTGTCCACTGCCACATGTTTTGCAGCCCTTTCCAGGGCCACCAAGGGGCCACCTCAGGGCCCACTGGGATCCATTTCCTGCCATCTCATGTGGTTTGCACGGTGGACATGCTGCCCTTGCCTCTGGAACAAGAGTCACACACTTTAAACTGTAACATCCTCATGTGCATTCCCACCCGGGGCTGTGCTAGGAACAGAACCTCCCCATGTTCAGCTGTGTCGTGGTGTGAAACCTGCTTCCTATGTAGACATTGTGAATTTCTGTGTGTGACAGTCAGAAATAGGCTCTCTCCTTTTTTTCCCCTGGTTTTCCTGCACAAACAGCAGAGCGGGCTAATGGACGCTCTGCTTTGATTCCCACACAGCAACCTCTGCTCTCAGGGCCGGGATGTCCTCCAGGTTCCTTCCCCCAGGACCACCTCCATGTGCACCTGTGACAGTCTGTACCATGTGTCCCATGAGGACATCCCGATGAACTGTGCATGGAACTCTGTCCTTTGCTCCCCATGTAAAAATGGGACGTTGGGCTGTGGGATTCTCCATCATGTCCTTCTCGGTCTCTGGGACCCCCTGGACTCTGTAGCCAATGGGGACACCCTGTTTTCCTATCAGTAACACTCAGTACTATTCTGTGCATGTAAACATGAGCATTGTGTGTCCTTCACAATGGTGGACATTATCCTATGTACCATGCTTGCAATGTACGTGCCCTCTCGTGTTGAGTGTTTCTGCTGCCATTGTAACAGGTGCGCTGTTGACTCTGGTCCTGCCTTCTGTGTATCTGCTTGTCAACAGCACATGCCTGTACACGGTGTCTGTGAAACACTTGGGGAGATGCCCTTGGGGACTCTGGACCCAACAAAGGGTCGGTGACAGGCCATGAGTCAGGCCATTCCTGTCATAATACTATGACTGAAAGGACACAGGGACCTGTGAGGCTGGTGAAGGCACCCCTGGGCATCCCCGGAACTCTGGGGCAGCGATGGGTGTCTTTATTTTACAAGACACATGTCGTGTTCCAAATGACAGGGAACACTTGCCAGAAAAGCCCTGGCCAACAGACTGTGGACGATGCACGGGGATGGGATGCTGGGGACTGCCCACAGACACCAGGTGCCGCTTGCCCTCTGCATCTCCCTTCCGGCTTCAACACTGTAACCCTTGGTCTTGTGAAACACCAAGCGATGACCCTGCATGGGCTTGCGTGACACATGCAGGACCACTGTTGCCTTGCAAAGCGGAGCCTGGAAGGGCCATGGCCTGCCTCCAAAAGGGACCTCAGGGCTCTGCTTCTTCCGGAAAACACGTAAGGGAACGGCATGGACTTGGACAAGCCACACCTGGGCAACACCACAGGCAGCCATGCAGACGGAGATGGACTTGCCAAGGGAGGAAGGGAGGGAGGGAGGGAAGCAAGCAAGCAAGCAAGCTGCACATCCACAGGCACTACTAGTGGAGACATTTCCTTTCCGGGCAGGAGGAACTGGCACCACGGCCACTGGGACACAGCAGGTGAGCCGTCACAGGGGACTGGAGAGGCTCCCACCCTCGCACCCATTGCAGCCTCACACACAGACACTGGAGGTGGGTGCCTGGGAAGGGACTGTATCTCCTCCATCTTCTGTTTTCTTAGGGTGCAGAACGCTCCCCTCAGGAACCAACCACGGCTCACTGCCTGCCCTGCTGACGAACCCCTCCCATCTCCTGCCCCTCCTGCCCCTGGACTTCTCAGGTACAAGGGGACACACGGGGACCAGCCTGGGGGACAGTGAAAGACACTCACTGCACAACAGGTCCCTTTCCAGCCCCACAGCCTTGCGCACCATGGGCCCGCAGACTCCCACAGCACAGAGGGGTTTCTCCGACCACACTCTCCTCCTGTAAAAGCCAGCACCATGGGCAGCAGGGGCGTCTACAACAGCAGCACACCTGTCACCCGTCCCCCAACACTGCCTCCCCCTGTCCACCCTGCCACAAGACAGGGACCCCTCCCTGGCCTGTGCAGCCCTCTTTTCCTTCTGCCTTCTACACCTGCCACATTCTCATGCTCCCCCAGACTGGATCCAACACACAGGAACCCTCTGAGGAACCAACGTGGACACTTGCTCATGAACAGGTCTGCACCCTGACACCAAGACAACCCCTCCTCTCCAACGTGCATTCCTACCACCGATGACGGGAAAACCAACGTGGAAGGAGGTAAGAGATGTCTTCCCTAGTGGACAGGGAACATCAGCCACAAGGACCTTCTGCAGAGACAGGCCCCAGGGGCAGGGAAGGGATGGCCCAAGTCCTCAGGGCCCTGCAGGAGTCCCGCTGGGACCTTCAGGATGGGGCTGCTCACCAGGTAAGACGCAGCAGGGGTGGGATGCGATGCCTGAGGACCACCCTTTCCCACAGTCACTCCCCTTCAACCCCCAGAGGACTTTTTCAGCAGCCAACAGAGGTGCATCCCCCGCTCAGCGGCATGTTCCCATGCACTGGGCAGACATGGGCAGATGCCACTGGGAATCACATGCTTCCCTTCCTCCTATACAAACTGCAGGCCTCCAGGAGCAGCAGGGAAGGTGGGCATCTGGGGTGGATCCAGGAGACGGCCAGTGGGGCACCATCCCCACAGGGCAAGTGGGAGACGGGGACATACACAGCCAGTGCAAGAGCACCTGGGTCCCACCCAGGACACTTGCCATCCATGCAGACACCTCAAAGGACCCCTTGGGAGAAAACATTTTCCAAAGGGGACCCCAACCCAGCAGGATACTTGCCCTTAGGCGACAGGCCCTCTGATGGACACGCACACACTCAAGTGTCCATCTCCACACTGGTGGCCTATGACAACCCTCCTAACACATCGGAAGGACGGGAGGTGGGCCGGTGGGGTCTGTTCCCTGAGCAGTGTTTGGAACGTACCCAAATCCAGGCTGTACCACGGACACTTGGTCTCAGGCAGGTCCACCTGAGTCTGGCCTCTTCTCTCATAGCGGCCAGGACACCCCGGCCCTGACAGGACCCTGCGGCTCCTTATCCCACCAACCCCCTCCCTCTGGGCCTCGCCCCATCCACACAGGACGAAGCTCTGCTCAGCAAACATCCTGGGCCCCTGACCTCCCAAAGGCTTCCACCAGTGTGCGCTCTGCACCTGCAACTCCCTTTCGCCAAACATCCGTACACACTTTCTTCATTCCAAACCCCTTTGAGACACAGCTTCCTACAAGGATGCTGTCACCCCAAGGAAACACACAGGAACCCCAGGCCCCGGTGAAGCCACCAGCACAACACCCTCCTGCATGGAAGGGCCTCACCGCTCCAGTGCCCGAAGGTGGACCCCTGCTGGGCACCCCTCACGGGGCACCTGCGTCTCCCTTGCTCTGCCCTGGACCGTCCACACTCAGCAACCACCGTCCCCAAGCAGACTGGGCTCCGCACACACCCCTGCCCCGCAGCACTGAGTGGGGAGGGCAGGGCCAAGGGCTCCGGCGCCCCCAGGGCTGGGGGAGGTACTGTGGGGTCCTCACCTCTGGGAAAGACCTCATGGTTCTGTCAAGGGTGGACGATGCTCCCTCCCTGCAGACACACCCTTGAGACTAAACATCTCCACTTGGGGGCCAAGGGTGTGTTTAGGCGTAAGAATACCCCACGGAGAAGTCTCATGGCCCTTAGGGACGGGGACACTTGACACCAGGCCCTTCTGACCAATGAGCCACAACCAGGAGCAGCTTCAACCCAGGGGTCACCCCGCACAGACCCCAAAGCATCTCCACATGCACAGGAACCCCCCTCCTTGGCGCTCACACAGAAATCTCTCCCTCCTGCGGACCCCAAGTTCACACCCAGGATTCTCCACTCCCACGTGGGAGGAAACCAAGCGTTCCCCACCCAGAACTCCAACACTCACCCCCTTCACATCGCCACTAATTGTCTCCCCCACGTGTGGGGGGTGAGGTATCACACGCACCTCAGGCACCTCAGAGGCACCTCCTGTGATGCCTCCCCCACCCTGCAGAGGACTCAGGCCGGGGCAGGACCCTGGAAGTGGCCCAGCAGGGTGACTGCACACCCACCGTCCCCTGGAGGAAAACAACTCCGGGGGTGACCCTGGAGCCTCGCGTGTGGCTCCACGGCTCTGGCAACAATGCAGGGTGCCTTCACCTCCATCCGGGTGGGGATAACACCCTGAGGGCGCCCCTGGGGAGGGGGGAGAACAACCCTCCAAGGAGGGCAGAGGAGCCCACAGGCGGAAGGCACTCCGGACGCCGCGACTCCCGACGCCACCACTAGAGGGCGCGCGTCCGCGCAGATTCCATCCCCGCTGGACACAGGACCAGGGCGCCCACCCCACCACCAGGAAAAGCGCCCCGTCAAACCCTACCCCTTGGTCCAGGGACTTTTCCCCTCATCCCCGAAGGAGGACACCCGGCACCCATGGAGCCACGCCTGCTGATGCATCACACCCCCTGCAAAGTCCCCCCAGAGGGACCAGCATCCAGTGTGGCCTCCCGCACCCACCTCCCCCGCCACCGGGATGACAGCGGATGGGGGGAGCCGGGGCTCCAGGGGGCAGAGGACGTTGTCCAGCGGGTACGGTTCCCAAGCTCCAGAAGGAGGCCCTGAGCCACCATGGGGGGGGGGGGGGCAGCACCCACTGCATCAGGCAGGGACAACACCCTCGGGTGTCCTGGAGGGATGGGGAGGCACCCCTCCAAAGGGGGAGGAGGAGTGCTCTTCGGGGGTGTGACATGCAGCAGCACACCTCTCACCACCCCACCCCTGAGAAGCTCCCACCCTCTCCAGCCACACCCCCCACGAGACCCACCTGGTGTCTCAAGAAACTCCCCAGACTGCAACCCTTCAGCCTCACGGGTCCTCCCACCCGGGGGGACACCAACTACATCACCTTGGCACCACCCCTCCCTACCCGTCTGCACCCCACCACGAAGCCCCTGCAGGTTCCTGCCCTGCTCCAACACACCCACCCCTCACACGACAGAAGGGGGTTGAGGGGCAGTGGACACACTGGGCCGGAACAGGGGCAGGTGGGGGTACCTTTCTCCATCCCTTTCGGGTGTCAGCATCTCCAACCGCAAGGCTGGGGGGGGATGACCTTCAGGTGTTCGACGGAGGGGGAAGTGACCCCTCTAAGGAGGGCAGAACACGGGAGCAGAAGAAATCCACCTCCGTCCCCCTACAAACACTGTCCTCTGAAACACAGCACGCCCCTCCTACAGAGTAGGTAGCAGATGGGGTCCACCATACGGGTCCCCCACTAGGGCAGCAGGTCAGCCAATGGGGAGCTCCCAACCTCGAGTACGGCCCCTGCCAGGCACCCCAGGCTGCCAGGACCACCTGTGCAGGAAGGTCACCTTCCTTTCTGGTAGGACCGAGTAGACACCCCTCTGCAAACAGGACAGAGTGGCCAATCCCAGGGAGGTGCCTCTGTGGGTGAGCAGCGGACACTAGTGTCAAGACTGCACCTCCTGACACACCCCCCAGACACGCCCTCCTGGATCCCCTGGGGAAGCTCTCCCCACCTTAGGCTCCCCCACCCCACCAGGCCCACACCTTCAGTAATGTCACCTCCCCCCAACACACCCACCATCGGCCAGGACACGTTCCCCCCATCCTTTCAGAGGACGTCAGGCAGGGGACGCCTCAGGCATAGCCTTGCGTCAGAGGCCGCAGGCAGGCAGGTGGAGCCACCCTGGCATGGCAGGCACTCCAGCTGGGTAGGGACTGTACCCCACGGTGTCCTGAGAGTGGGGAACACACCCCTCGAGGGAGGGCAGAGGATGCAGGCTGAGGGACTCCCCTAGGCAGACCCCGTCCCATGACGGCATCCACCCTGATGACCTGGAGGTGACACTCCCCACCACAGCCTCCTCCCCACCAGTATCCAGCCCCCAGCACCACACAAGCACATTCATCCCAGACCCCTCGCCTGAGGAGGACGTAGCAGGCAAGTGGCCCACAACAAGGGTAGCCCTTAATGGCTACGGGGACACACGCACCACCTCCAGGAGGGCACGGAGCCCTGCAGCGGCATCACGGGAGAGACCCCTGCAGCGGCGCCCTCCGGTGCCCCATCTCCACCTTCGGCTGTGCTGGTGCAGTGAGGAGCCCCTGTGAGGTAAGCGGGAGGAAACTAACTGGAGAGGTGACAACACGCCATCCACCACAGCCCACCCGGCCACCCACCCAGACGCCCTGCGGCAGCCCAGACAGCCTCATACCTCCCCATCTGCAATCGTCACCCACATGCACCCTCTGCTGCTGCACATGCGGGTGAGGTGGGGGGGGGGGCTGTGGGGCACAGGCAGGAGTGGGAATCCCCCTCCAGGACCTGGCATTAGCCCTACAGCTGGCTCAGGGCCCCCTGCGCAACCACCCTGGGGTGCCAGGATCTGCACTGGAAGGGAGGAGGTGCTCCCCCAAAGAGGATGAAGGACCCACACTCTAGGACTCCCCTGAGTGGGTGCCCGGGGGACCCCACCCCACTGCTGCAGAGCATGTTGTGCAGGGAGATGGAGGCTCCCCCCGCAGGGACGGCGTGTGGACACCCCTGTCCTGCGGTGGCAGAGCAACCGTTGGGGTGGTGGCACCACCACAGAACACGGACCAACACCCTCTGTGCCAGCCCCCTAGGGAGCTACTAGGTCCACCTAGACGGGGACGACGCCTTCCGGTTCCCTCCCACACCTCCCCCCAAGGGACAGCTCCTTCCCCCGAGACGGGCCACCATGCGACACACACCCACCTCCCTCGGGCAGGGCGGGCAAGGGATGGGTCTCTGACCCGGAGGCCCACAAGCGCTGCAGGACACAGGCCCCTCCAGAAGCACACAGGGGCCCCAGGTCATGAGGAACCCCTGCAGAGGCACCCCAAGTGCTACCACCTCCACTGAGGGGGTGGAACCCCTTACTGGACGCTGCAGGGGGAGACACCCGTCCAGGGAGCGCAGAGCATCCAGCCTGCAGCTGCTCCACGGGGGGACACCATCCCACCAAGTCACCCCTCCTGGTCCCCTGGACACCCCTCCCGCCACGGTCTCCTCCCACCCAGCATCCTGCTCAGCAAACCCCACCCGACACGGACGGACCTCCATCGAAACGCACCTGCACCCACACCCCCTGGAACACCACAGCGGCTCCGGCCACCCGCCCCAGGACAGCCCCACAGTGTGACTCCAGCCGGACACATTCCCGGAAAACGCATCCCTCTCCTGCGCTGGAGGGGCAGGTGGGGAGCAGCTTCAGTCTCACACTGGGGACTTTCGCAGGGCCCCGTGCACACACCCTATGGTGCTAGTGCCCCCACCTGGACACACAGACCACCTTCACGTGTGCTGCAGGGTGGACACACATGTGCAAGGATGACGGATGAGCACAACGGACCGAGGACGCCCTTCACAGGCTCTATGTCCCAACGTCACCCTCAGCAGACGCCACCTTAGGAGCCCAGCACAACCCTCTCCTCCCACACGGACCGGGAGGGCCTTCACCGCCACCCCAACGTCTCACAGGGACGTGCCAGCCACCCCATTCTCCTCCGTCCAGGCAACACGAGACAGGGGCAGGGGGTAACCCTGCTGTCTCCACCGGGGCAGGAGAATCACCTTCAGGCTCCTCCTCCCCCGCAGGCCCCTTAGGGACCATCCCCACCCCCAGAAGTACTACTGCTGGAAGACACACCTCCCTCCTCCTGCAGAGAAGGAAAGGGAGCAGAGTACCTCACGAGGCGTATGGGACACGGCAGCCTTTCGGAGGGTACAACCTCAGGCACAGCGCACGGAGACCCGCGGGTGGCTGAGGGTCCCCTGCACCCACCCCCTGCACTGTAGGCATCTCCACCTGAGTGGGGCCAGAACAGCTTCGGCTGAGACGCAAGGGGAGGAAATCCTCCAACAACTGCAGAACAACTCCCCTGAGGTCCCCTCAGGCAACTTACAAAGACCCGTCCCACCACTTGACCCGTCCTGGTGCCCAAGTGAAAACATCCCAGCCACAAACTCCTGCCACCCAGGAGGCGCCCCTCCGCAGCCACTGCCCCACTGATGCACCATCCTCGGAGATGCTCACCACCATCCTCCAGAGGACGTGGTGGCAGAAGGACTCCCACCCAGGGGTACCCCACCAGGACTAAGCGCCACGGGGGGGGGGGTCACACCCTCCAGGGCTAACCCTGCACAGGCACCCTGGGCTGCCAGCACCTGCGCCAAGGCAAGGAGCAGAGGCTCAACTCTAATAAAGCTCAGAGGAGCCCAGCTGAGGGAGGCACCTCACCGACCCAAGGGCCACACCTCCCACTACCACAGTGCGAGAGGCCAGCACAGCCCTCCAACACCGACACAGGGCAAGACTAACGGGGCTGCTTCACTGACTGAACAGGTGGGACTCCTATCAGAGACACACACACTCTCTCTCCCCCACCCTTTTCCCTGAACTTTCCTTCCCAAGACCTTCAACTACACACGCCCCTCCTGCACCCCAGCCAGCACCATCACCCCACCCACGTACAGGTATCTGCCCAACACACCCTGTCCCAGAGCCAATGACGAGAAATGGGCTGAGGTGGCTCTATCCACCCTCAGCACATACGGGACATGAGGGGCACCCTCCCCACCCTCCCGCCAGCAGATGCACTGGATGCAAGAGGCAATTTCTGTGCAGAGGATAACTCCCTCCACAAGGTCACACGGACACAGAACTAGAAACGTACACCATGGGACACGCACGGAGGACAGATGCTCATGTAGATGGAGCTCACCTGCCCCAACGGGAGGGCGGAGGATGCAGTGTCATGAGGGGGAGAGCACCATGGTCGTGAGGACAACACACCTTGGCATGAAAGGCTTGCCCGTGTCCTTATCAACACCCTGGGACACGGCTGACAGCCACTTCTCCAGTCCTTCAGGGGGTTTACCCCACATGCTCATCACCAGAGCGTGTCCCAGTCCTGCAGTCACTTTAAAGGAACAGCCACCAGCAGGGAACAGCCAAAGGGACACGGCTCTGAGGCAGGGCCCGCAGGGGAGGCCTCAACACCGCAGGAAACACACGGTCATGAGCCACGGGAGGCAAGGCCCCGTCACAGGTAACGCTGGGGTGTTGATGTCTCCAAACGGCTGCGAAGTCTGTGGCGTCCAGGCGAGGCAGGTTCTCCTTCCAAGGAGAGCAGGACGCAAAAGTCAGCCGTGGAAGCCTTTCTGAGCTACGAACGCACACATCTCAGGAACTTCAGCCTAGGACTCCCTGCTAACATGAAGTCCCATTCTCCTTACAGCTCCCCATCCCTACGGGGAAGAGACCACATCCGATGGTTTAACAGATGCGCACACCGCGCAGCGGACACAGTCACCTAACGGTCCAACCTTCTCCCCACGGGCCCCCACCCTCACCAGGCCTTCCTGAGACCATCGTCCGCACCGTGTCCCTCTGATGCTCCTCTCAAGGCCCGGGAAACACCGCTGTGACTACCTGGTGTGCTCTGCACAGTGTTCCCCTCCCCTACGGCTGCAATGAGGAAACGGACAGGCCAAGGACAGGTAGCCTCCCACGTGAGGAGGGGTTCCAGCCCAGGCAACTGGAACGGGGCCATGAGACCCATCCTGCAGCAAACACGCAGGAGAGGAGACCATCCCCCATCATGCAACACAGAAGACGGTGGGGCCCGTGTTCAGCACAAGTCCTTCTCCAAGAGGCACATTCGGGGTACATGAGCGACAGAGGCACTTCCTTGGATACGGCAGCCCACACACAGACACGAAAGGATAAAACAGGCCAACATGCATGGACCCCCCACTCCCCTTGCCTGGCATCGCCCTCATACTGTGCTGCTCCCACTACCAACGTCACCCCCACCAATGCGGGATGGACACCTCCCTCTGCCCTTCCCCGCATCTCCCGCAAGGGAACGTGGAGGACAGGCAGACAGGCAACTCATGAGCCCAGCCTGCATTCCAGACAAGGATCCAAGACAAAGCCACCAAGGACGGCATAGGCTCCGCAGGAAATCGACACCATGCTGAGTGCTCAGGACACCCAGTGGAGACACCACAGGGGTGCAGGTGCCTCTAAACCGGGGGAAACCATGGACACACCCAAGCAGTGCAAGGGCCACTCCGATGACCCTGGCATGGCATGGTGAGGGCAGCCCAGCAGGGTCCACCCCGACCTACCGTACACGCTCCTTGCCCCGCCCTCCCCTGCACAAGATCGCACTGCTTTCCTGCCAACTCCCCGAGGGCCCTCCCCTGCACCCGCGTAGTCTGTGCTGCGCAGCCTAAAACCAGGCTGCCACCACGGGGAACAGCCAGGACGCAGGGTGAGGACAGGCTGCTACGGAAGGGGGGCCGGACTCCATGCAAGCCGCCATCATCTCCACACGGCACTCAGACCCCAATGAGAACAGTGGCTACGGGATGGACCCATCACAGTTACCCACGGGTATGGGTGTCTCCCCACATACAACCGCAACACTCTGGGATCTGATATCAATGAAACTCTCCACGTGGGCAGCCATGGAGGGGGGGGGGAGGAAACTAGGTATCTAGGAAGGTGGCTAACATGTTCGATGACATGGACACGAACCAAAAGGCTCTGACAAAACCACCACGTGGAGAGAGGATCCAGTCCTTGACAACCAAGGGACCTCCAAAAACACGAACCTCACCCTACCCTACCCTGCAGCACAGACCCACCTGCAACGCCCATCCAGGGAAGATTCCAAGGTGGTGGACGGTGGGCAAGGGGGCCACCCCACCGTGAGCCCTCGGTCAACAGCCAGGCAACCTGAACGCACCCGAAGACAAGGGCCACCACAGCGTAGGCATCTCCCACCAGGTGGGGACGGTCCTCCAGCACATCCTGAAGGCAGGATAGACGCTCCCTATAAAGGTGGAGCTGATGACGGGCGCCTCAGGGAAACACACTCCCGTCTGCAACAGGCGCACAGGCTACACTGTCCACACGGATGACAGGCACCAGCATGCCTCCTACCACTCCCTGTTTCCCTGGAAGACAGAAAACACGCGTTCATTAAACAACGAAAACCACCATCCAAGAGACAAACACCCCACCAGCCCTCCACAAACCTGTCTGACACGACCACCCACACAATGTCCCACGACAGTCCTCTCTGCTATAAAAAGAAAAAAAACCCAAACCTCTACCCACTTATAAAACTGACTCAGCCCACCCCTATGAAGACGCCGCTGAGGGGGAGGCTTCCCTTGCCAACCTTGAGCGAAACACAGCAACGCCTTCCTCCAGATCCCTAACCCCCACGGGAAGAAACTTTTTCCATCAGTCTAACGCTCAGTACATACTAGACCAAACGCAGCAATGTTGACACGCCTCCTGAGTCCCCATAGGGACCACCCCTCCAACCACAGAACAGGTCCCACGTAACACATCCCTCTCCCTAACCTACCTCAGGGCACAGGGTGGGGACAGCCTCCCATCTGGGGAACCCTATCATGCTCCAACAGCTGCATCCATAGCCACACACCGAATCCACACCAAACACGCATGGGGCATGGGAGCCCCCAAAATAAGTATCTACCAACGTGATACACGCTGACCCACCCAGCTTCAGAAAGGGCTCAGGGGCTGTGCAGCTCACACACGTGTCTCCCCAAGGAGGGCAGCCTGGGGGAATCGGCCAGGGAGGGTCTTCCCTTACTACACAAGGCTGCACATCACCAATGCTGCAGAAGGGTTTCTGTGCCGCTGCACAGTCATTACTTGCACGACCACCACTAGGATGAACAACTCCATACGCTACATGCAGAAAACGTGATCCTCAGAAGGAATGCACGCAGGACCCCTGACGACCTTCCGGACTCCTTTCCAACAGGATGGGTCTACAATCACACAAGGAACTCCACCGTACGGGTGCACCAGCTCAGTGGGCCCCGAACCCCTAACGCAGGAAACTGGCCAGACGCAAGAATGATGAGATGCGTTCCGACAGCCCAACCCGGCACCGGCAGCGATGCCATCCGTACTGTGCAAAATCCAAACTCGGTGACCTGCCACGTGAGGGTTCCACAGGCCTGTAGGTTCCTACAAACGGGTGGGGAGAAGGCTCCGGGTCATCCTGGTGCCATGGACTGGAGCCCCGGGTGACGGAGCCCCTACAGGGAAGCGCACGTAGGACTCTCAGGGACAAAGGCATAGGCAACGGCAAGATGCGCACAAGACAGGCAACAGCGGACCTTCTGCCACATTCCTGCAGCCGAAGGTGAAAACAAAAACCACAACTGGACCATCTGATGAACATGGAAAACATCCACAAACTCATCCTACAGACCTGGCCCCTTCCTGCCCTGTACCCCCTTCCTGACAATGTCCCCCAGGCACCCCCACAGCTGCTGCTCTCCCATCCCCTCAGAGACCACTGCTCTGCTCGCACACGGTGTCCCACGCCACCAATCCCGCTCCTGGTGGGGACAGGAGGACAACCTGGCCAGGTACACGTCAACCCCAACCCAACAAGGGGACCCCAGCACAACACCTGGGTCACCCGCTGGGGGGGCCGCCCACAAGAAGCACGTGGGACGGGGGACCGGCCCCCGCGGACACACCGCACAGCTATGGAGGACTCCGCCAGGCTGGGGAGACGCCGTGGGGAATCACGGCCACCCGGACATCTCCCTGCAGAGGACGCTGTGGTGGCGCTGGCCTAGCACCATGGGCCGCAGCAGCCTCGATGCACATTCACAGCAGCCACGCTAGGGCAACACCCCCACCAGGGACCCCTCTACAGCGCATGACTGTCTCAGCCAGGCTAGCGACACGCTGCGTGGGCACAGCAGCTACAGCTGCTTCTACCTGGACGCCTCTGCCGAGTCCCCCCTGAGAGAGTGACTCCTCCCGGTCGACACGGGTGAAACACACACTGCTGCCTGGGACGGACGCACGGGCCACGGAGTCCGCACGGAGAACACACAGCGAGCCTTCCTCCATCCACGTTGCCATGGAAGATGGACATCCGTTCTTCAGAAATGACCATCAAAAGGGGATGGATGTAATACAACAATAAAATTAAAAAGCAATGACCGTCACACTCACCAGGAAACTATCGAAACACACAGACACACACCCCACCATCCCCTCCCTCCGCGCCGACACCACCCCTCACACGCTTTGCTGCTCACCCTCCTCCCCAGCCCACCCTCCCCCGCAGCCACCAGGAAGAAACAAGACACTGGTGCACATTGGCCACCATCCAACGCAGGCTGGCAGCCGGGGCACGTGGACGGGGCATCAGCCACGCAGCAAACACACGCTGCTCACGCAGGCCACGTGCTCATTCCCCCACTGAGGCACGGGAACAGGATCGCTGGCCCCACCCTGGTACAAAGAGCACTCGGGGCAATAAAGGGAACACACGTGTTTCTAAGAGGACACTGCGGGGCACAGGCCAGGAAAATGCTTCCAGCACAGGTGTCCGGGGCCCCTCCAACACAGCATCCCTACCTGTTCAGCAACCGTGACACCCACTGTGACGGACAGCCATGGGAAGGACACGTGCTTGCCGCCAGCCCCCAGCACGGGCACCGTAGGACTGTGATGGCTCCGCCCTGGCAGGGGAGCACCGCGGGGCAGCCTGCCGGCCCAACCATCTCTGGGGAAGTCTATGCGGAGTCCTTATTGAGAAACTCACTTCTCTGTAGTCACAGGCACGCAGCCATCAGGGACGGACGCTTCTGCCATGGAGTCCGCAAGGACCATGTACACCAACAGGCCATCCTAGAGGTCCCCGTGACTGTGGACCATGAAACACCCATGGCTTACAAATCACCGCAACCCCACGTAACACTACACTTCCCAGCAAAGATCCAAATACAGACACCGCCCTGGACTCTCCTCGCTGGCACCATCCTACATGCGCTGTCCCCCTGCCCCCTTCCCCACTCTTCCAAGGAACCAGCCTTCCACCCACCTGGGCACTGACCTCAGGGCAGCCCTGCCCAGCAGTGGACCCCTGGTGGGGTCAGGCTGACACCTGACAAAGGCACTACAGCTGCTCCACCTAGAGGACTGTTACCACCACGGCAAGTTCACATGCACCGATCCAGGGCGCATGGGCACACACAACATAGGTATGTGGGCATCTCTACCCAGCCACGGGGAACCCTCTGCGGCATGCTGGCAGTACAGGGGGCCCTGAAGGGAGCACTGTGGAAACACTACCAAGGAAAACATGTCTCCCTCAACATAGGACACGCATGCCACGTGTCAGGGACAGGCACACGTGCCACGGAGCCCATGCTGATAAAACACAACCACGGGCCTTCCTGCACCTACCTACTCCCATGGGTAAAGAAAGTCACCCATCACTTTCAAGTCAAATTAAGACAAGTAACACATTGTATCCACAAAGAACACAGACCTCACCCCCACCTACCCTACACTCTGCTTCCCATGACCATCGCTCACCCAGTAACCCTCAAACACTCCTCCAAACTCCCCGTAGGGACGACCCATCTACCCATGTAGGATGCTCTGAACACCACCTCACTCTCCCAATGACACTCCAAGGAAGGACAGGGAACATGGTGCGGTGGATCCACAGGGGACCCGCTCCAGAGACCCCCCTCCCCACAACCCTGGATGGGCTTCACCCACGAAAACCTGACAGACCCCTCAACCACATTCCACAACACCCTCTCAAAAGGCATCACAGCAGACGCCAGTTATGTAGCCACTTCAGAAAATAGGGGCGGGAAGGGGCTCTCCACAGACACCTACTACAGGATGGATGCTAACGAGCACAATTTGCAGGACACCCACACCTACGATGAACAACCTCCAACAAAGGCCCAGGAACCCGGGACAGGGCCCCGGACCTGCTGCAGACTGCAGACTTCGCTGTCAAACAACATGGCCCTTTGCGTCTGCCCCGCTTGCAAATGGTGCTCTGGAAGTTGGAACTCGAAGAAGGTAGCTAAACATCCACATAAATAAATAAACACAGACACATCCATAAATATAACTACATAGATAAATAGAAACAGTAACATAAATATGTATATAACTTCCCTGGTCTCCTCCTCCATGGCACCAGGACCCCTGCTGACAAGCCCCACGAGAAAGGCCAGCAGGTGAGGGACGCCCTCCCGACCTGAAACCCTGACTCGCACGTGCTTCCCTGTTGCAAGTTTCATGACGTGACTTGCAACAGGTGACAGGACTGATTCTGATGGCAGGTGTCACAGGACCTAGTACTGAGCTCCACATCACATGCCCCAGTGCTTTCCCCCTCACGGAATACTTCTCACACCTCACACGCAGCCCACCCGGCCCCTACACGGCTCTCCAGTGAAAACCACGACGTGACCGGTTGACACACTAACCCTCAGACTTAAAACTCCGGGATGACACCATCCCTCAGGCTGACATCGGGCCCCACTTCTCTCTCTCGAGCTGGACTGACTTCTGCCCCAGCTGCGGCACTTGCCTGGTCACGACTGCAGGACGGTGTCTTCACCTTCACAGGGACACACAGCGCTTCCCTAAACCCTCTGCAGCAAATACACCCATTTCACAGACCCTGTGACCACCATGGACGACCATGGGAAATAAACCTATGTACGGAGTTTAAAAACCCTACAACTGTATCCTAGGGAAGAAACAACCACACAGGACCTCCGGTTGTTCAACTTAAAACATAAACACGTTCCTACAACTTAACCGCACTGGCCCTAAACTTCAAAACGATCCACCTCCTCGAATCACAGCACCGCCTGCCATGCCGCTCTGCCGGTGCCGCGGCCCACCCGTCTCTCCCGCACCTGAACCCACTCCCTCCGGACCTGACCAGACCCTCCCGAAGGCCCTGCCTCTGGGCTGCGGGTGGGAGGCCCCATCCCCACCTGGACACTTGCCCTGGCTGCTCCGCACGACCTCGATGAACCCAGTTACAGTTTACCACGTGGGGTGGCGCCCCGGCCCCTCAGCTCCGGGACACGGGGCGTCCTTCCAACTCTCAGCGTCATCCCCTCCCATTGCATGAACAACCTCCCTTCACTTGTGTGTTTTATCCACAACGGGAACGCAGACTCTGCTGCAACTGAAGGACTCGGGACCGCACACCCCAAACGTGACTCGGCTGAGGGACTCCCGTCCCCCCAGAAATCACGACTCCAACTTCATTCGACTCCAGCTGTGACATTCTTCCCCCCGCCCACCCACTGCACGTGCGGTTGCCCGCACCCCGCCTCTTCCTCACCCTTCCAGCACTCAGCTGCCATTTCCTACGCAAAGACAGTGACACACACGAGTTTCTAAACTGTAACAAACACCACACGGCCATGTCGACTCAACTATTCTGGCGTGGGCTCCACTGCACGTGACTCTCATTTATGTTTCTGTAAAGCCATCCTCATTCGACCAGTGAGGTAGAAAGTCAGGAAAAGTAACATCCATGTATCCTTGCCCCTTGCGCACCCCAAACCAGGAACCCACCCCCCAACCCAGGCATAGGCACTGACCGGGAATCCAACCGGCTACCCTTTGGTTCACAGGTTGGGGGACGATACACTGACCTGCACCTGCCAGGGCAGCACCTTATTTTCTCTCAACAGAGATAAAAACCGTGAGCGCCAACCTGCAAGGAGGACTCGCCAATTCCATTCTGGAGCGAGTACAGCCCTGGGGCCACCTCAGGCCACTTCACCCACTGGGGCTACACCGGAGGTCAGCTGCGCCAGGTTCCTCTTCCTCCCTCCCCCTCTCTACAAATACGAAGAGATTCAATCACTACAGGAAGATGACACCATGTTAAACGATTATATTTCTTATTCACTATCTCCCATCACGGGCAATACTAACACTGATCCCTTGGGGTGAAATAGCTAAGTTGTAAGACTGAAGGAAATGGTACAGAAAGGAGAGCACTCGAAGCTGTTGGAAACAGGGAGGGAAGAAGCCTCTACATACGTAAGAACCACTAGGCATCAGCGTTCACAAACACACCATGATAAACAACACCTTTTCCTGCTCATCCCTGCACTGTTACTCCCTCAATTACCTTTACAAGGAAGGGGAGATGCACAGTTCCAAGGGGACCCTATCCGGCTATTGAGCAAGTTGCGAAACCATTTGAAGGGCTACATTTTAAAAATATGTTTCTACCCTTCACACATAATCCACAAATCAGTCATACAAACTTAGCTTGAAAGTTGTGCCTTTTTTACAGGGGTAATACACTCCTCATGAATCAACATGAATCACCAATGCCTTTAAACATTCATCTTAGGGCCCTGGCTGATGGCACAGTGGATAAGGTGACGGCCTGTGAACCCGAGGGTCACTGGTTCGGTTCCCCAGCCAGGGCGCATAACCAGGCTACAAGCCAGGTCTCCAGCCAGGTCCGTAGCTGGAGGCAGGTGAAAGGCAACCAGACATGGATGTCTCTCTCCTTTCTCTGCCTTTCTCCCCTCTCTCTAAAAATAAAAAATAAAATCTTTAAAAAATTAATCTAAGATGACTATAATAATGAATATGAAGATGTACAAGCACACACGCATTCTAAAGCGCTACTGCCATGGAGTGATCATTCCGCACGTTCACGGAACACAGCTGCCAATGCCTGTTTGGCATTCACACGGCAAACCCAGAATGATCACATCCATCCACACAAACTCTATTAGGAATAGGCATGTACACCTCTCTCAAAGGGAATACATGCTTCTAGTAATAACACTGACTAATCATTACAGCTAGAGTTCAATAACAATTTTCATCTTTTTGTAACACAGACGTACACTGAAACCAAAGGCAGTCTTGGTAAACAAAACAGTCCTAGAACATAGCTAACCCTATTTTTAAAATGTTCTTCATGACTCTTTCCTGAAAACACCCTGAACCCTATTCTTTACTTGCCAGGCCTGGCCCCCACATCTGGAGGGACCCCTTTACAAAGGTGAACCTCATGCTCAAACCCATCAGAGACTCAAATAAAATGCTGGCGATGGCCTGGAACTCCTGTCCCCTCCCTCCTGTCCCAGAGAGGACCTCAGAAACACAGCCCCGACAGGAAATGCACCCCAGGGCTCTCTCCCTGAGGCTCCTCAGGGCCCTGAGGATTCTTCACCATGACGTAGAGACACGCAGCTGAACCTCAGCGGCTGCTTCCTAACTCTTGAGGAATAAGCCTGAGCGTAGACACAGAAGTGTGGCACTCCCAGCCGTTCTGTGTTAAAGTTGGGCTATTTGCAATAAACACTTTTCCTCACCCCACACTCTGCAGGTCCTGTGGACTTTCAATGGCAACCAACACGCTTCGTACCTTACGCACCACACGCCAAACAGACGCGGACTCCTGGATATGGACCAGGGAGCGGACAAAGAACTTAACCTACAACCAAATTCCACACCCTGATCCCCAACATTTGCCCGAGACCAAGCCAGACCTTGTCCCGAGACGGCCACACATGGGAGAAGGACACTGAACTCTGGACACCAGATTCCACACATACGATCCCACAGCCTGAGCTGCACACAGGCCCTGCATGCAAACCTGGGAGGCTAAGCCAACACCAAAGATACCCGGGGCCCCGCGTACACATAGGCATCTACACTGGACCCCAGATCACAGCTCCTGCACACAGAACCCACACCTGCAGCTGCGACCTCACAGCCAGACTCCACCGCTGCAGCTGCATGATGTCCCCCGGTGCCCAGGTGCCACGTGCAGGACTGGAACTGACTCCTCGCAATTTCCACATGGTCGTGACTCCAGGAAAAACACTCATGACGCCATGAGTCTGAACGGCTACCCTCAAACATATTATTCATGCCTGCAGACATGGAGAACAGAGGAAAATAACAGACAGCGCTCATACATGACACCCATGCATGCAGAAACAGAACCACCATGAAACATATGTATTAAAGAAATTGCTATTGATTCCTTTTCCCAGGAGATGTCTGTGACCTCTCAGACACCCCACTTTCCTGACATTTCTTACCGTGAACCTAGAAATCAGTAACGAACCGTCACGACAAGTCAGTCTTTACACTGTATAACATGCACATCCAAATAACCTCCCCCACCCAAACAAACCACAACTGGAGTGAGAACAGGCCTGGGAGGAACTGCCAACTCAGCCAAAGTCCCTCAGGTTCCGGACATGACAGAACTGCAGAGATCACACCTTTTAGACCCAACTTTGATGGTGCCCCCAGGGAACATGTTAGTTTACATTCCATGCATACATTGAAGATTGCCCTCTGGTGCGGGGCACGGAGACCGTGTCTCCCACAGGTTGAATGCAGGACATGAAGGCTAAAAACCACCTGAGATGCAGGGAAACGTCACCAAAGAGAAACAGCGACCCCTAGTGCTGACCACGACAGTCTTCTGCTTGTAGCCAGGATCATAAATATATTTCCATACAAACTGCACAGAACTAACTGAATCCTTGCCCCAGTTCCCGAAATCAATGACACTGGTCACAATCCTGTTAACACTTCCTATCATTTTATTATTACAATTATGAATAACAGTTTTTTCCTTCTTGCTTCATGTTCTTTTCCCAGCTTTAACCCTTTCTCATGCTTTACGTAACGTCACTAAGGTAACTTCGTTGATGGGTGATACCTTATTCACCTGGACAAGTCTCAGGTACCCGATGAAACAGTATTGCAGCCATGACCAGGGTTGGACCGGTGAAAGGAACATCCATCTGCAGAGTCACCAGTTCGATATGCCCGGTTCTGGGCAGGGTCCCCGGTTTAGGGTGCACAACAGATGACTGTCCGTGGATGTTTCTATCCCTTTCTCCTTCCTTTCACCTCTAAAACTGAATGAATACAAGCTCTTTTTTTTTTTTTTTTTTTTATTGCAAATAGCCCTGGCTGGTATGGCTCAGTGGACTGGCCCCAGCCTGGGAACCCAAGAGTCACTGGTTCAATTCCAAGTCAGGGCACATGCCAAGATGGCAAGCCAGGTCTCCAGCCAGGTCCATGGCTGGAGGCAGGCGAAAGGCAACCATACATGGATGTTTCTCTCCCTGTCTGTCTCCCTCCCTTCCCCTCTCTCTAAAAATAATACATAAAATCTTTTTTACATTTTACCACGAGTGTGGCTTCAAAAACATTAGACCTTACAAAATAAAATTCTTCCCTTGCTTTGGAATGATATAAACACCACACTGAAAACAGTGCTCTTAAAATAAAAGGACACAGTGCTCACTTCGGCAGCGCATGTACTAAACTTGGAACGATACAGAGATTAGCATGGCCCCTGGGCAAGGATGACAGGCTAATTCGTGAAGCGTTCCATATTTTTAGAAAAGGAGATGGGTGTAATACAACAATAAAATCACATTTATACATAAATAAATAAATATAATTACAGGCCCCAGGCATCTCCCCCGCCCAGCCTGTGCCACCCGCACACGGACCATCACACACACACCGTCCAGCTTCTCCTCCTGCCAACGCGCACAGGCCCCGCCCATCCACCCACGCGCCATCGCCTGCCCCTAGGAGTCGGGTGGGCTGCTCGCTGAGAAGGGGTCCAACTTCAGGCCGGCGAAGGCAGCGGCAACATGAGCACCACACCTACTCCATGCTGAGCACCAGAGCTCGGTGACAGCCCCAGGGTGTGCACGTCTCCCTGTGCATTTGAATGAGCCTCTGGGGCATGATGGGGAAGAATCGTGTTGCCCAACTACATCAGCGATGCAGCCTGCGGTAGGGAAGGGTCCTCCACACGCTACATGAAGGGGACACATACTAATGTCAGGGATACACAAGTGTGCCATGGGACACATGCTGAGGAAAGACATCTACATCTGCTAATTGAACTCACCATTCTCATGGGTAGGACACAGGATTTCATTCTTTTTTTTTTTTTTAAGACTTAATCACTTTTAAAGAGAGGGGAAGGGAGAGAGGCAGAGAGGGAGAGAAACATCCATGGATGGTTGCCTTTCACCTGCCTCCAGTCACAGACCTGGCTTGAGACCTGGCTTGCAACCTGGTTATGTGCCCTGGCTGGGAATCGAACCAGCAACTTCTGGTTTTGCAGGCCAGTGCCTTATCCACTGTGCCACCAGCCAGTGCCTAGGATTCTATTCTTTTGCACTGATTCAAACATCATGCAAAACTCAGCACAGCCAGGAAGACACTGATGTCACCCCACGGGGCCTTGACCTGTCCTTCTCAAGAGCATTGACCACACGTTGTCCAGCTCCCAAAACCCAGCAAGGTCTACTCATGTGCCCACATGGGGTCCTCAGACCAGCATGTTCATGTCCCACAGCTGCTACCAGGGAACAAAGGGGACCAGGGGACCACTGCTGGGGGTGGGCTGCTATGCAACAAGGGCCCCAAGGCTGGAACACCAGGGACAGCATCAGGGCCACAGTAAATTCATGATGAAAAGCCAAGAATACTATAGGGGTGTGAGTGTCTCCATGTACCTGGGCAGGAAGAAGGTCTGCCATGTCATGGTAGGGCAACTGCCCCTCCAATGAGGGCAGAGTGGGACCATCAGTGAGGGAGGCACCTTCCGTTGCTAGAGGGAGAAACAAACAGACACTTGTGTCAGAGACAGGCATGTGTGCACTGAAGTACATGCTGATGACAGACACCAACAGGCCTTTCAAAACCCCTGGTTCCCATGGACTAAGGTAGGAACACTAATCCGTCCATCTACAATGAGGAGAAGAATGCATCAGGGAAAATGGCACATCGACAAAGAACACCAGCAGGGACAAGGCTCCTGCCTGCCCTGCGCTCCCCTTAGCCAGAGGGTCACCCACACACTGTCCCTCTGCTGCTCCCATGCACTCCTGCAGGACACACCCCTCCGCTTGCACAGGGTCATCTGTGCAGCACCACAGGGGGCAGCCTGGCCAGGGGAGGGGGTGCACCTCACCCAGTCCACACTGAGCCCCACAACTACGGGGCCCCCGCAGAGGCAGGACAGGGCTGTGGGTGTCTCCAGCTGGGCAAGGGCACCATACTGGGGCTCTGCTGTCAGGGTAAGCATTTCCTCCAGGAAGGACGTAGAGAGGCCTCTGTGAGGGAGGTTATTGAGAATGTCCACCTACGTCAGGCCCAAGTGCACAACTAGGCGACACAATAACACAGAGACAGGAGTAAAAGGGCCTCACACAGGCCTGGAACCACCATCGTCCACACGAGCAGGAAGGCAGGTTCCTCACTTTAACTGTAGGTGAAGTCGATGCAGAGAAAACAAGACAATCATACAAAACATCACACTTCTTTGAGGAAGCTACATGGACACGGAGACTACCTATCAGCGGAGGGACAGTGGCCGACAAACGTTGGGTGGAACTCTCTCACCTGGGAGGACACCTAACGCAGGTGAGCAGGAATAATGCTGTGACACCCAGGGACAGGGCACACTTTAGACACGTACAGGGTGCGTGAGGATGCACACCCCGCTGACACTACACACTGGGAGACAACCTCCACACCCTTGGCTTCCCTGGTAATGACAGCTTTGTTTACTATGCAAGGGGACTCCCCCACCCCCATCCAAAACGTAGTCTAAAACCACTCACAGTTGGTGCAAAAGTCTACAAAGGGCTCGGCTACCTCTTCTCTTAGGAACCACTGCCTGCGGGGTGAGACACAGGGCCCAGCCTCTTGGATGGAGCTGCCCCCGAGGGCCGCGGGAGGCCGCTGGACCAGGACTGGGAGGGGCTCTCAGACCCCCAGGCGCAGCTTCCACACACAGCTGCACTGCTCTGCCATGTGCCTGAGACGCACAGGGACCATGGCAGCCAAGGTCAACCAGCCCTGCCCAGCGGGTGCTCAACTATCACTGCTACACACGCCACCCCCGCCAGCTGGTGCTCACAGATGTGAACGACAACCCCAGACTTAACCAAGAACACACCAGGGACCCACACTGTCACGGAGTCTCTCGTCAGTGGGAGAGCACAGATCAAGAAGGGAGAGTGAGGGGCTGCAAGCAGGGGAATCTGGAGGCCGGAGAGGGCGGTCCTGGGCCCAGGGCCCCGTTCCAAGGACCATGTCCTGCCTTCCCCCAGAGGGCACAGGGAGGGCACTGCAGCCCTCCCCATGGGTGGGGAGGGAAACACTGTTGTCCCTGAACCCCTCTGGCCTCACCTTACACACCCTCACCCTGCATCCCAGGGCTCACGGGCACTGCGGGCCTCTGCACCCCGCTCTGCACTGCCGGCTGCTCTGTGTCCAACACCAACTGCCAGGCGGCCTGTGGGGGTGGCCCCGCACTGCTGCGCACAGCCACCTGTTGCTGGACAGGACCCAACGGGACACATGCAGAGACTCCTGGATTCACAGCACACTAGCAAGGTCACCCACCACAGTCCTACCACCAGACTTAGGACAACCTTGCTACACACAAGCCCCTCCGGTTGTCCCCGTCCAGGCACCCTTCAACCCAGACTCCACAGTGTCCCTGATGCACAGTCAGGAAGGTCACCTGGCCAGCGCAGTGGTGCTGGACCATCACTTTCACGTACACACTCCCCTCACGGGAAACAAAGGCAGGACCAAAGCTTCCATGACACCCTCTGTGCCCCTGCTGTGCCAGCACCCCAACCATGGTCCTTTTGACATGAGTCTGCAGCACAAGACAGGGCTCACCCTGTCCCATCCACCCTGCTCCGCATTGCAGGGGAAGCTGAGCACAACACCCACGACATCCCCAGAGCATCTGAATGGGTGACCTGCCCGGTCCCTGACCTCCACATGACTTGAGTCTCTTGCTCACCCTTCCATCCAACGTCAGCAGCCCTTTTCTACGAAGAAACAGTAACATCAGTAAGAAAATCCCTCCTAATCAGGACCACAGGGCCATGCCATCAACTCACTTTCTTTTTTTTCCTTTTAATGTACTTTTATAAGATTTTATTTATTATTTTTAGAGAGAGGAGCAGAGAGAGTGGGAGAGAAACAAGGAATCGAACCAGTGATCCCCAGGTTCTCAGGCCAGGACCCTATCCACTGTGCCAACAGCCAGGGCTGAAACATTTTAAAGTACCTGAAAACCTTTGTCAAATCACAAACTTCTACAACAATTTCAAATACATCACAAACTTCAAATATACTTACAATTATAATTATAAGGTGAAATTTTTTTCTACATTTATATGTTGCTTAAACAACTTTCAAGGTTTATTCATCTCCCTTTTTTTAAACTATCGTGCCGTGAAAACCCACATAGGCAGGTTGCAGAAGGCTGCTTGCCTTGCAGACGGCTCAATGACCACGTAGATGGTCCATACACGGTGAAGAAAGACTGTGTAGGATAAAGACACCAGCAAACAAGACATCACAAAGGTAACCGAAACTTGAAGAAGATACCATGGAAGAAAAGACATTGGAGAGGAAAACTAAAAAAGAGGAATTGAAGTAGAAAATAAGATAAAAATTAACCATATAGCCCTGGCTGGTAGCACAGTGGATAAGGCGCCAGCCTGCGAACCCAAAGGTCGCAGGTTCAATTCCCAGCCAGGGCACATAACCAGGTTGCAAACCAGGTCTCCAGTCAGGTCTGTAGCTGGAGGCAGGTGAAAAGCAACCATACATGGATGTCTCTCTCCCTCTCTGCCTCTCTCCCTTCCCCTCTTTCTAAAAATAATGAAATAAAATCTTAAAATAAAAAAAAAAAAAGAATAAGGAAAGTTTCTTAAAAAAAAAAAAAATTAACCATATAAGGATTTGAAATACTCTTCTTTCTATACGTAGGAGCCACTAGATTCCAGGAGCCCTGGGTGGTGGGGTCTCTCCCAAACCACAACTGACAACAGCAGGGTGCCGGGTTCTCTCAGGGGAGGCGGCAGGAGTGGGGGGTCAGGTGGACAATTGTCAGGTTTAAACTGCAGCCCTTTTCCAAACTGCCTGATCCCTCCTCTCACTTCTTTCTCTAGCTCCTGCCCTGACAAACAGTTGACAAGTACTATAAAGAGTATTTGCCAAGCCTGCACTCCTTGTACCGACACAAAACCTGGACAAAGGCCACCCCCCTTCCACCACTGTTAGAGCCTGTTCAGCAAAGAAAAACTTATCAAGAAGAAAGGCTAATAATTTTAACATAATAAGTGTCCACTGGTCCTGCTAGACACCTTCACTAACTCAATGGAACCCTCTCTGACATGGGCGGACAAGGCCACAGGTTTTGCAAACACACTTTTAAAACCAATAGTGCCTCCAGCTGCTCTCCCACGCTCCCTGCCCGGTGACAACAGCCTTCCTTTCCCTCCAGCATCCTCAGCCGGTCTCTAAAGCCCTGGATGTAGAATTCTACCTCCACTCCGCTTGGCGACCTCGGTCCTCTGAGGAGGTGCACAGGGTAAATCACACCTTGCAAAGATCGTGACCAAACCTGTCAGACACCTTCTGAAAACTCAGCTAGACAACTGCCTGCAGCCCTCGTGACAGCCAGGGGCCCCTACGCCTCATACAAGGCTCAGCCCTTTTCAAATGCTATGCAGCAGACCATTCTTACCCCTCGATGTGATATTTGAAACTAAAACATATCAAGCAGTAAAACATATAATAAACTGAAAACACATACAAGAACCATGGCAGGAATAAAGGAATACATTTTTAGTTAGTATTCGATAGACCAAAAATTCATTATTTTCATTACATTTTCCTCCCTACCTGATCCTTCCAGAGTGTGACATTCTATAGAGTCATAACGTAAGATTTTTTGCATTAAACCTGTAACACAGCTTGCTTTTAGTCATTTAGTCAACCCTGACTTTGAAATGTCATAACAGAAAGAGGCATGCCTGGCCTCTGGTGGTCACCAAAAACCACCAACAATTTAAAATTGACTTTCAAAGTTAATAAAACCCCACAAAAAAGCCTGATACTTTGCTTAGTCGTGCAGTTCATCATAGTCTTTCCAAAAAAGAAACAAAGATTGCTTTCCGGAAAGATAGCAAGAAAGTACCTTGAGACACAATAAAAACATCTACAACTTGGCAGAAGCAGTTGCTACAGGTGAAGCCACATGGCAGGTGTGTGGCTCGGCCTCTGGGCCCTGAAAGGTGGACTCAACAGTTAATCTAAAGATTCCTTGCGTTACTTCCATCTAAACAGACTTCAACATCAATGACTGCTCTTGTTGTGCTTATAAAAACAGATATGAAACACTGACTTATTGCAGTCCCTTTAATGACAATTAGAATAATCTCCAAGTTTGTCTTCATTCAAAAGTTGAAACTCCCTCCGTAACATCTTCATAGGCGCTCAATTCACAGGCCAGGAGGTTCTGTCCAACCGCCCCGGCCCCAGCAAAAGCCCTACAGCTAAACTTCTTCCCAGTCTCACAGCATCAGAGACACGCTATCGGTCATGGTGTGGACTAACCATGTCACAACACTTCGCCTGTTGCAGGTTTGTCTATCCACCTAATAAGCTAATTCACACGTTCTGGCCAGAATACAAACTCTTATTGAAAATTTGGAAGATTCAAGGCCATGAACAGCAGCTGCACGCACAATCCACAGCTCCCTGGGAAGTCCTGTGAACAACGCATTCCCCAAGGACTAAAATTCTAACCCTCCCCTCACTGGTGTGGCTCAATGAATTGAGCACCAGCCCGCAAACCGAAGGGTCACCAGTTCAATTCCCATCAGGGCACAGGCCTGGGTTGCAGGCCGGGTCCACAATGGGAGGCACCTATGACACAGAGCCACACACTGATGTTTCTCTCCCTCTTTTTGTCCCTCCTTTCCTCTCTCTCTAAAAATAAATTAATTCTATTTAAAAAATAATGATTAACGAAATAAAAATCATACCCTGAATCCACCAGATAGAAATGTTATAACTTATATGACTAACATTACTATTAAGACCCATAATAATGTACTGGCTAACTTAGCTCTTCCAGGACAGAGCCTTCAACACTGGCATGAGGAAGCTCACACTGGAAACAAAACCCGCAGGGAGGAGAAGCAAACGTTCCTTCAGGCCCTTCTGCAGGGCTCCGGCCTAGCACAGGCTGACTTGTGGTGTTTTCTCCTTTCTTTCTTCACCTTCGGGTACATCATGGCCCCACCTTGGTTTCCTGCTTGTTTACACAGCTGCACCAGACACACAGAAAACAAATGAGTGGCCAGCACTCTGGGACGCTTTAAAAAGGTCACTGCAGGACGGTACTAACCAATTTCCTACAACTACCCCAAGAATCCCATCTCCTGCCCCCTGTGCCACTCGTCTGCAAGACAGCCACGCTTGGTCACACTTTGACATACATTCTCCACCACACTCCATTCACTGTTCATGGGTATTGAACACATGACACAGCCTGTTCTGCGGCCCTGCAGTCAGTGATTCTCTAAACATGCACAGCAGCCCTGGCTCCTGCCGCCCCGGTGCTCACAACTCCTACAGGTACCACAAAGGCTGCCTCTTGGGTGCCAGTCTGGGTGCAGCCTGGCCCTCAGCACAAGCCTGGATCCCCGCTTGGGGACCCACAAGAAACACACACAACCTCGTGCTCTCTTCCTCTCTCTCTCCCTTCTTTTCCCTCCCTCTCAGACCACTTAACCATAATCCTAAAACAGTGGATGCACGCAAATGGCCAGCGGAAAAGGTCCCATACAACATTTTGGATTTCACTCTATTGTATGATCATGCAGGTTTCTTCTAACTTCACAGGACCCTTCTGAAAACCTGGCATCAACCTCTGAACAGTTTGTGGAGACTTCGAAATGAAAGGTAACCACACGCCCTTTTAACAACCAAAACCAGGTAACACACTTTGTAAATGAACCTCCATTCGCCCTCACACAACCCTCTCTGGCCTGAGGGAGCCCTTTCCTGCCGCCCCACACTCAACTATTACTTGAGAAATGTGCAGCTACAGAGAGTACTTAGGGCGTTTCGCTAACTGACAGGTTCAGGCAGCACATGCATTTCTAAGTGACACACAACTTCTCTCCTGTCCTGGAAGCCCAAGTCCCTTTGAGAGAGCATGTACGTAGCCCTTCCATACAAGTTACAAAATGCGCTCCTAATGGAAATCTAAATTAAACCAGCATTTACACCACAAAACCAACTCTTCCAAATGAATGATCATAACAATACCACATATCAAAACAACTGCATCTTCACCTTCCAATGCAAAACTCAACAGTTACTTAGGAACAGGAACCTATAAAAAGACTTAAGACAAAGCCCCGTAGACACCGTTGATGGCTCTCTTTGAAGTGATCTGAACACTGGCCACAAAGTAAATGGAAGGTCCCTGAATTCATACACATTAAAATACATGTGTCTACTTACTGTTGGAGCCAGAAACAGGATATGTTTCTTTAAGAAACAATAACATAAACCCTGGCTGGTAGCACAGTGGATAAGGCGCCGGCCTGCGAACCCAAAGGTCGCAGGTTCGATTCCCCAGCCAGGGCACATAACCAGGTTGCAAGCCAGGTCTCCAGTCAGGTCTGTGGCTGGAGGCAGGTGAAAAGCAACCATACATGGATGTCTCTCTCCCTCTCTGCCTCTCTCCCTTCCCCTCTTCCTAAAAATAATGAAATAAAATCTTAAAAAAAAAAGACATTAAAAAAAAAAAAAAAAAAGAAACAATAACATAAAGAGGATTGGAGCCAGAGACAGGATGTGTTTCTTTAAGGAACAATGTAACATAAAGAGAACTCAGTGCACTAAGATAAAACCCAGGTCTTGAGGAAGTATGAGTTAAGAAAACATCCCCTTTCGAAAAGAAAGGGCTGTGAATGACAGAATGCCCCATCAGATAAGAGATACTATATTACAATAGCTTTGAAATACAGAATGTAGCCAATCGCTAACCGCCAATTCTGCGCCTGTGAAATTGCTTGCTTGCCCCAATAAAAGGACTTAGCTGTAAGCGTTAGGTGCGACTCTCATTGGGTAGCCCTGGTGGGTGTTGGGTCCGCGGACCCTATGAGAGTTCGCTCCTGCGCAGGTTCAAACTCGGCCAATAAATAACATCTTTGAATCCCCGAAAGTCTCCAGCGTTTGGTGTCTCGCTTTCGTCTGCATATAACACTTACCTTTCGGAATTTCATCACATTCACACTTAAAAATTAACTAGCATGGAAAAAAACAAAGATATGATACGTGGAATCCACATAATACTCCTTTCGAACATGGTAATAGCTTCCACTACAATATGACCGAGGCAGAGGGGATTTGGGCCCCGGAGGGGACATACGCCAACTACCCATTTGCATCGGGAGGGGCAGGTGTTACCTGCAGGGCAGACTAAAGATGATGAATGCTCATGAGCAACTACAATGCGCAGGAAAACACCCATTGGAGAATGAAAGGTCTACACTGCTGACAATGGCGACCCTTCACTACACTGTAAACACTGCATTCAAATTCAAACACCATGTAAAGTCTGACCCTCATGCAGTGGGTGGCCTGCCCTGCAAGCTGAAACTCAAAAACAATTCATATATATATAATATGGTATATATTATATATGGTGACCATATATTATAGTGCATACGGTCAACACTAGCGACAAGTTCCTTAAGCTGACAAGAGGCCACCAAAAAGGTCCTGATGACTTGAAACACTGAATCGCAATGAAATTTCGATACTTCTTTTCATTACTTATGCTCGCGTTTGCCACTATTTCATAATATGACTTAGACCGCGTGACCTGCCTGATTCCCAGTCCACAACCCTCCTGAAGGCCCCGCCCTCAGCACCTGGGCCTTGGCTGCCCTGCCTGTCCCTCGGGAGAGTGACCAGACACATCTGCACTAACAACATATTCCTTTTATAAAACGCTCATCCAGACCCCAAACTCATTCGCAATGCCGACAACCATTTCACTGTGTTCTGCACTCACAAACTCTGAAGTCAGCCTTGCCCGCAAAAATCACACCTGCAGAACGCTGTATAATCAAAATACAGGTTTATTGGGGGAAAGGGAGCAACGAGGGGAGATGTTTAGAGAAGCAACCTCGGACCTGACATTCCGGGTTGCAGCTTTTACAGGACATTCTCCCAGGTGCCGGGGTCAAAGGACAGTCGTTTCTTTACCCAATTCCATTACAAGGGGGTGTCGGGAGGGTCCGTCTGGTGGAGCCGGCCCTCCGTTTGCATGTCCCCAGGGCTGCCCAGGGCAGGTCGCAGCACCAGCTCCCCCCAGCGTTTCTTGCCCGGTTCCACTTCCACATCCCTGCAGGGTTAGATATGTAAACACGGACTTTACAGTTTTAACCATTGAGCAGGTACAAGTCAGGTTCAAACACACCTACGGCCTCCAGGTCGTCAGCCTCAGCACCCTGATCCGAACATACTTATAACTCACAGGAAATATGGCTTCCGGCTCCTCACACGATCTCACTTCCTTATTTTCTCAACCAATTTTATCTATTTACAATTCAGTGTAAAGATATGATATCTTGACCACGACGGCATGATGGCATGTTTACCTTTACAAGTACAAATAGGAACTAACACACCCTCATATCTGTTTTCAAGACACTCAGAAGCAACTGAAAAGGTTTCATGAGACCTGGCCATAAACCAAATGACGATTTTAATGCAACCAAAGACACCGGAACATAGGAAAAACCTGCCCGGGCTCTTCTATGTAATAAACACTTTCTGTTACCGATTTACTATACTTGCCCTGCCGCCCGGGGCTGCTGCTCAGGGGGTGGCCCTGCCGCTCCCCCAAACCCTACACCCCTTGCCTCCTGCCCAGCTCACCTGCTGTCCCTGGTGTCACCACTCAGGTCGCGTTTGCCCTGAACCTCCGCCCTGTCACCCGAGAAGACCAGCCTGGCCCCACCTGACCTCAAGCCCCGTGGGGTTTACCTCCCGTCCAGCACGGGGGGACCCGCCTCCCACCAGCCAGGAGCCACCTCCTGGCTAACCATCCCCTGCAAGTCGGAGCTTTGCTGCTCCGTGCGAACCAGACCCACCAAGCTTCAGACACTAGTGCGCGTGGGGTTCTGCTCCAGCAGCACAAGAAACGCTACGTGAGCACAGGAGCTGCGAAGTCCTTTACCCTCCTTACGGCCTTTACTCAATCTGAAAAGGAAAAGGTTTGGAATTTTGCTTTCATCCCAAGACCAAAAAGGCAGCTCTGGCCCAACAGTGACCAAAGAGGCAGCCCAGGAAAAAAGCTCTGGTTCTGGGCTGCCTGTGCTGCCTGACTTAGGAGGGTCCCTAACGCTGACGGCACCTGCCCATGACTAACGGGGGACCTGCCCCAACCATCCTCCCTTCACATCGTGTTTCGCAACAAGACGAACAGAGTCTGGAGAAAAAGAAGGGTTCCGGCTCACAGACCCCGACACGTGCCTGAGCTGGAGTGTTACTTCCACCCAGGAAGAGCTGCCACCACCTCCAGCCTCCACTCACAATGGAAGCTCTTCAGCCCATCACCCCCACTATGTACGTGCTCAGGACCAGGGACTCACTCCATGGCCTCTCTTGAGCCTTTTGACACATGGGGGGAATGGGGGGCTGGACACCTTCAATCTGCCCATGAGGCTTCTGGCAACTCCCTGGGGACCCTTGGCACTCTAGACACCAGCCCTCTGGGCACCCTGGGGTGAACTGCCACCTCGCCCCTTGCCCACCCTTGCTTTTCCTCTCCCGTTCGTTACTACACTTTGCAGGGACCTGAATAAGCTCACTGGTCTGTGATTCTTTACAGGATCAGTGAAAAGAACCTCCAACAGCTGGATGAGAAAACATACAAAGGGTGGCACAAACATTGGTTTACAATGGCTCATTTATACAACATTATAATAATCACTCAACGAGGACACAACAACTGACTTTGTTTCCTCCAGTCACAACTATACACCGACACTGCCCACCAACCTCTAACAGGGAACATCCATTCAATTTAACTTACGTCATAACACGCACTGAACTTCACAGCAAACAGCACTGATTCATATGCAAAGCTCTTCATGACCATCTGTGACATTTCCAAGGAAGAGCTACATGCACAATATAGGTAATAACATAAGCTAGAATTAGATTAAACCAGAGAGCAACAGGACAATTTATGATCATAAAAGATTGAACAAGCCCTGGCTGGTGGCTCAGTGGATAAAGCGCTGGCCCACAAACCCTAAGGTCGCTGGTTCATTTTCCAGCCAGAGCACATAACCAGGTTGCAAGCCAGGTCTCCGGCCAGGTCCCCAGTTGGAGGCAGGTGAAAGGCAACCATACATTGGTGCTTCTCTCCCTTTCTTCCTCCCTCCCTGCCCTTCTCTCTAAGAAAAATATGAATAAAGTCATTTTTTTTAATCTTTTTTAAAACCCTGTTTATGTGTTTCATAGAATCTATTATAAAATATAAGAAACATTTTCTAAACTAGCTCAAATCTTAAAATAAACAAGTTAAAAGACTATTCCAACACCGAAAAATGCAGGATGGAAGCTATCTCAATAGACACAAAATTGTCTCAAGGTGCAACAGCATCCAAGAGTGAGGCCGACAGGGACCTGCACCTCCTTCCACACCCGTAAATGGAAACTTGTACCTCAAAGCTGGAGACAACCACAAGTCTCAGCATACCAAGCTACACAGAAGTAAATATGCATATACACACGAAGGAAACACACTCACCCTGACTCGTAGGCCGAGCGGGGCCGGATCACAGAGGACGTGCTTTGGTGCTAACTTGCTGTCACAGGTTGGTGCTGGCAGGGCAGCTGCAGTGGGACAGCGACTGCGGCCAACCAGCAGACAGCACGGTCATGCCTAGGACACCTCTTGAGCCCCATACGGGAAGCGGCGAGGTGCCTAGAAAAGGGAGAGTGCTCAGACCCTCGCAGACCCTTCTCACATCCAGCACCCCGACACGGTGAAACGGGTCACCCCACAGGGACAAACACCTAAGGCTCAACCCCTTGAAACTTCACACCTGCCACAACCCTACCTAAGACACACAAGCCAACTCAGGAGGCTGTCCACGTGAGGAGAAATAAAAATACAGCTCGAAAAAGGTAAAAGTTCAGAGCCGCAGAGGCCAAACTGACCAATGAAGAAACAGCCAGACAGAGAAACCCACAGTTGAAACCGCAGCTGACAAACACGCACACTGGCTGGACACAGATGCTTCCGTAAGACAGAACAGGAGGAGGAAAGGCTGCGGTAACTGAAACAAAGGAAAATCAACAAAAAAGCAATACGGGAGGAAAGGGAAGAAACCTACAGTTGAATCTGTGATTTAGAACCTAGGCAAGAAATGAAGTCAAGCGCTGGACACTGAGGAAGTAATAACCTTGGAGACCATGGACGGAGAAGGGCAGCGGCCGGGCCACCAGCCCCGGGAGCTGCCTGCAGGACAGGGCAGGCACCTCTGGGGTCCGGGCTTCCACCACGAGAACTAACACTGGCTTCCTCAGCCGGGACCAGGGAAGAGCCGAGGACAGACCCACGGGTGGGGGCTCTTCCCCTCAACTCCTCTGTCCTCTGGCTACGGACGCTCCAACTGCAGCGGGAGGATCAGACTCTCCATCCACAGGTAACCCAGCACGTCACCAGAGACTCCCACATGCAGGGAAGCTGCCTTAGGAACTGGGGGTGGCCCTGAGAGGGACTTGCAGATAAACTACTGGGACGGGCCATTCAGGGCATAGAACTGTCACCCACCATATCCCTACTTCCGAGCTCTCCCCGGGGGGCATCCAAGGACAGCCCTCTCACACCGAGTCCCAGGAATCCGCTGCACAAGAAGGACGTCAGACTGGGGGAGGTGCTGAGAGTGGCAACCATCACCTGACACCAAATGACCTTCCCAGAAACAAAGAACAGGAAGGAGGGCAGAGCCTTCTGTCCAACACCTCTCCGGCCACGATCCTTCTTTCCAGATCAGCCTGTAGCTGAAGACAGGGGCCCACTCCGTCCCCCTTGTGCACATCGTGGGGATGGCTGAGCGCAACAGAGTCACAGTCTCTGCAGGATCTCTGGGTGACTCGGAACCATGAACCCCGTAGATGGAATGTATCCCCCCAGTTTCTTGGAAGGAAAGCCATTGAAATTGGGCGTCCAGCACTTACCGTGCCCAGGCTGACAGGCGCCAGGCCGGGGTCGGGAGGACGGGGAACCGCTGAAGAATCTCAGTCACAACCCAGAGCCCGAATTGAGGGTCGCTGCCCCCTTTCCTTCTCATCACTCACTCCCCAGACTGTTTCCTACTGTTGGTCACAGCGCATCCTCTCACCCTTCCACACGGGATGGTGGAAGCCTTTGCTATTTGCCAGTCTGCACCTTCCGACACTGAGCGCCCCTCCGGGCACCGCCCAGGGCGTTCCCGCTCCCCCATCACCGCTGGACGCCTCACCTGCGGACGCGACACTCCTGCGAAACATTCCCCAAATTAACTCACTTCTGCAGCCGTTCACCTACAGAATGTGGGACAAAGAAAATCATTTTTCCACCGGAAAACAACTTTTCTTCCCCTCACGTTACCTACCTTCCTTCCAGGTTCCTCCAGGTTTGACTATGTTCAGGTGACACCTGGTGACAGCCAGAGCCTCTTCACCGGAGGGCGCCAGAGAAGCCCGAGAGGCATTACAGACAGAATTTGGGGCGGTGCTGGGGGAGAACATCATCAATAAATATCCTAGTCACGTACAAACAACACGCTGAAAAGATCGTCTCATCCGGACACTGCACAGGACAAACAACGGGAACCAACTCTTGCGAAGACGCTGAAACACGGACGATCTGCAGACCCCGCACAACAGAACAACAAAATCATCTCATCCCGTTCGCGGATTACAAGTTAGAACCGAACTTCATAAGGCCTGTTCACCAACCTGGCCCACAACTGGGATGTAGCCTGGGTTACGGGAAAACCCACCTGCTTCCACTGGGACCGACTCGTGGATCCGAGCTCACCCGCCACCCTTCCCGCCCGCACGCACCACCCAAGACCCCACTTGTCCCGCCCGCTCCCCTGACCCTGTCACGTCTGCGTCCCGTCCGACCTCGGCCTTCGCCTCGTGACCCGAGAGCCCGGCGCCCTCAGTCCAAGTCCCCCTTCTCCGTCCGCAGGGACCCCCGCCCTGCCCGCACCCGCACCTCCCGCGCCAGGAAGCGCGACACAGGGGCGCTCACGGCTGAGTCTGTGGGGCAAGCACCGTCTCCTGTCACCTGTGAGTGTCCCCACCAGCACCCTGGTGTCCCGGATTGTGGGGGGTCTTCCTGGGACAGGGTGGGAATCCCATCCCCTCTCTGGGTCCCAGACCCAGAGAACAGCCCCGCTGGAGGCAGCTCGGACGTCCCTCCCACCGGCTTCGCAACTTTAGGGGCTCGCGGCTCTGGGTGCCTGACTGTGGGAGATGGGGACCCCCTGACTGCGGTGGGGTCCGCCTGTGACAGGACAGGATCCTGTCGCATCGCCGGGGCTCAGGGAGCACTGGAGACCTGGGGATCACGTCCCACTGGCTCCAGGTCCTGCAGGTGGACAAGGGACACCACTGGGGACAGAGCGCTGCCGTGTCACCTCAGCGCTCCAGTCCTGACTGTGGGGACAGGTCCCACCTAAGGGCACACCTGCTCTCCTGACCCCGTGCCAGGGGCCACAAAGTGCGCCAGGCCCGCCTGACATGACCTGGGGGCTGTCACATCACCTGGAGGCCTGGACAATGGCAGGTGGGTGCCTTCAGTAACACCTTAGGGGTTCCTGTCACGAGACCCTGTGTCTCCTGAGTGTGGCGGGGTCTCCCCCAGAGGAACGGGGTCCCAGCACCGGGAGGCGGTCCAGACCCGGTACAGGCATCTCTGCAGTGTGTCTGGGGGTGAAACGTGGATCCCAGGGTTGGGCGGCTGGAACAGGAGAGGCCAGGGCCTGACCCCTGCTTCCCGCAGGGAGCGCCGTGTCCTGCTGCGCGGCGCCTGCCAGTGGCTGCAGAGTCACGATGCTGCTGGGACAGGTCTCTCCTCCCAGCCCACCGTGATGCGCACGCGTGATGCGTGATGGGGTGCGGACCGCAGGGGTTTGGCCACAGGCAAGCCTGGAGGCAGACCGCAGGCCCCAGGGAGTGTTGCTGATTTCGGGGTTCGCTGTGGTTTTCCCCCAATTTCAACACCAGATGGCAGCAGATGAACGCCTTTCCACCTGAGTCCGCGCGGGTTTATTTACACGTTGCACCTTGAGTTGCCCCAAACTTTATGGTGACATACGCTCAGGTTCTCCTCAGCGGTTGAACAAGAGATGGCGGCACCAAAGGGCATTTTCCGTTCACCTCCATACAGGCGTTGGTCCCAGTTTTCCCTCCTGACGACAGCAGAGCAGAGATTTCCTATTGAATTGCAGTGAGATGTTACTTCAAAGTGTGTACTACATGTTCATACAGGATGAACTTTTGCTCTGGCATAGAATCTGTTGTTATTGACTAGTTGCACATGGTGACAGAAGAGAAACTGTTCCTTATGAGCTACAGGAAAAAACTAAAGTGTTATTTCCAAGATGTACATTACATGGCAGCAGTCAATTTATATGATGACATAAACCCTAAGGTCTCATTCACCTTAGGTGGTGGTGGCTCACACACCTCTATGGCATCAGGGGCATTATTGTGTCCCAAAATGTCCGTGAGGTGGCAGCAAAGACAACCTTTTACTTACTCTAGGGCTATACCTGTTCTGTGGTATTAGACTTGAGAGATCAAGAGCACTTACTAATACGCCCACTTTGGTATAATCCCTAGTTTAAGCCCCTCATCTTGACTATTGCTCGGATTTGCTCTATGAAGCAGGAACATTTGTTAACTGCATTTTACACATTTTTAAACTGAAGCCTTATTCTACCGTAGTTCAAAGTCTAGGCCCAGGACTAAATGGGCCAAAATGAAATGGAAGAGCTCTCCCACACTGTATTCTGCACAAATAGAAGAATCGATGGTTTTCGTAGGTTTGGGTTGAAAGCGGAGTCAGACTAAAACCTAGTATTTCGCAACACTGGGGCAGGTAGGGAGGGTGACGTGGGACTGACAGCTGGATTGTGATGCAGAGGCCTCACTGCTGTCCTCACGGGGGCCTGCGTTTAAATGCCCTTCCAGGGTGCACCATCCTGAGCACTCCTGTAAGGGGTTGGGTGGCAACTCAGGACAGCAGGGACCGAGTGACAGAGAAAGGGCACTTTGTGCTGATGCTGGGAATTGTGTGTGTTTCACACATTACTGGACCTAAACTTCTTCTGATAGCAGCCACATCCACGGATGCCACATGTGGTCACACTGGCATGAGGCCCTCGCCTCACCTGGGTCTGGGGGCATCAGAGGCCTTGCAGACATGCTTACAATGTCAGCATGTAGCTGAAGAACTTATACTCACAACCCATGGACAAGAGCAATGGTGGGGGAATTGCCTGAGGGAGTGGGGTGGGGCAAACGGGGAAAACTCAGAACAACTGGAATAGCATTATCAATAAATATAATTTTTTTAAAGAAGGTTTGCCCTGGCTGGTGGCACAGTGGATAAGGTGTCGGCCTGCAAACCCAAAGGTCAATGGTTCGATTCCCAACCAGGGCATATAACCAGGTTGCAAGCCAGGTCTCTAGCCAGGTCCGTGGCTAGAGGCAGGCGAAAGGCAACCATGCATGGATGTCTCTCTCTCTCTCTCTCTCTCTCTCTCTCTCTCTCTCTGCCTCTCTCCCTTCCCCTCTCTCTAAAAATAATAAAATCTTAAAAATATATATTAGACAATACACAGGGACATGAAGGCAGAGTCTTGCTTCACTAACAATTTCATTTATAATTTAAAAATGGAAATCAGAACATCTATTAGATTAGCAAACCTGGATGAATTTGATATAAACCAGTGTTGGCATACATGCGGGGGATGGGCACATTGAGGTAAAGGAAGGAGGTGAAGTGCAAGCCCTGGGGGAACCACAGTTCGCCTGTAGGGAGGGGGTGCACACACCCAAGGGTGAGCCCTGGCCAGCCTCAGGGAAGCGCAGCCAGTCTGTTGACAGCCTCCTGGGTGTGAACGCAAGGTCAGCCATCAGGCCAGGACTTCGCATCAGGTTTCAGGGTTCCAGGTTTGACCAATTATCTGCTTGTTAAGACAACCTCTTTGGGGCTCTTGAGAAAAACATTCTACAGAAAGGGGATGCAGACCCCCCAGGGTTGGCCCCCAGCAAGCGTGAGGGGGGACCGCAGCCTGTCTTTAGAGCTAAGAATGAGATGAGAGGGGAGCCAAAAGGGGATGGATGTAACACAACAGCACAAAAAATAAAAAAAGAGAGATGAAAACTCATTATGTGTGGACAACCACCATGTGTATACAACATGAAAAGAATGATTACATGTAAGCAAAGCATGATGACGATGAAGATGATGATAATGGTGACAAAGTCTCCGTCCAATGTTTTAGGTGGAATCTCTCCCCCTATTTAATGTCCTCCGATGGTGGAATTCCTTAGCTTCTGGAGGTGAGATGCTTCCCCTGGGATCCAGGAGGACCACCAATTCCCTGGAGTTTCTCTGCTGCCCTGCGGATGAAACACCTGATAACAATGGGGCGCAGGGGACACTTGCCGGTCCCGGTCAACACAGCAGAGGGGACTCGCTGCGTGAAGACCGCAGAGCCTCTGAGATGGACTAGACCAATAATAATAATAATAATAACAATAATGATAATAATAATAAGATGGGAGGGTATCAAACATGGGTCATTTTCACTATTTTTTCCAGTCCGAACGGAGCAGGGCAGAGGCCAGCTGGGAGTGACAGTCGCTAACGCGTGTCCAGCTCCCGCGTCGCAGGGGAGGACTGCTGGGGGGCGGGGGACTGGCCCCCAGTGCTAGTGGGGGACGCTGTGGACACAGCAGTTCAGGGTTTCTGAAACTTTCCATCTTTTTATGTAAAGATGTTATTTTTCTACCTGTGCGGAGATGGTGGGTGGTGGAGAACGGGAGGTGGGCGGGGTCCCCACGGGCCGCGCAAGCCTGGCGTTCGGGAGCCTCCCAGTGGCCGTCCTGGGCATCGCACGTTGCGCTCGCCGCGCTTCCGCGGGGTGGGGGTCAGGGCAGGCCCCGACCCTCATGGGCAGCCCCGCCTTCCAGACTGCAGGTCCGCGCTTCTCCCCCGAGCCACTCTCCTCGTGGTCACGTCCCAGTGTAACTCCGCTTGGGGAAGAGCCCTGCCCCGACCCCGCCCCACCCACCCGCTCGCCCCTGCAGCGCACGGGGCCCACCCACCTGGCGACTTTTGTTTTTCCGAGGTGCAGAGCCCGTCCCCGCAGGGAGGAAAGTTAGAACAACCCCAGCGCCCAGAGACGCCTGGCGGGAGCCCTGCTTGCAGCCTGCGCTGAGGTCCGGGCCTCGGGGACGCCGGGCAGCCCCGCTCCCGCGTGCGCGACCCCCGGCGGAGGCGCTGCCGGGCCTTTGCAGTGACCTGTGGCGCCGTATTCAGCCTTATGCGTAAAGAATGAATCGTATTCTTTCCCATCCTTGTCAGATTTCGCCAAGCCGTGGCCTCCGTCACCTCCCTTGCCTGGCCAAGGGGAAGGGGAGGTGCAGGTTTCCTCCGCAACATGTCTCAGAGCTCAAGTTTCTGGAGGAGATCCGGTTTCCCTGCATGTGCCTGCCCAACACGCATGTTGCTGCGTGCAGCATCACACGCTGTATTTACTTCACCTGCAACGCTCCTTCCCAATTTAGTCAAAAGGTGGACGTTGTCTGGGGGGCTGCCAGCTAAACATACAGGATGGAACATGGGCATCTATTTGTGCTCTCCGGAAACAGCAATAAAATGAGAATTCGGACAACCGCACACGCTATCCGCCCTTCCCACATGCCACAGGGCCGGAGCAAGGCACATCCCCCTCTGGGGAGCTGGCATGGATAAGTCTTCAGACGGCCATTAGGTCGAGCTTCTGTCCTGAGCCTCCTCTGTCCGCCAAGGTTTTGGGGGTGGGTGGCATCTGACCTTGCCTGTGGGGAGGGGCTGAAAGGGCACCCAGACACCCTCCCACCAAACCTCCCAAGGGGCTGGCCCCACCATCTCCACGGGCCTGCCCACTCCCCGTGAGCTCGCCCAAGTGGGCACCCGCCCTGCTACAGTCCACTGGCTCCCGTCAGGTGGCCGGCAGCTCCCTGCTTGGCGGATGGGCATCTCGGTCCACCCCCCAACCCAGCCCCACAGCTCCTCCAGGTCCTTGCTGGCCACTGAGTCTTCCATTGCTCCCCCTCCAGACCTCCTCTACGATGGGCACCAACACCCCAACACCCAGGTCCTTACATGAGGCTGATACCTCCAGGACTCCTGTGACCTCCCACCTTGCATGTGTTAGTTACAAGCCCCCACTGTTTCAAACATGGGTGCCCCCTCACCTCCTCCCTGAGCTCACCTCCGTAGCCAGGGGTCCCCAAGTCCCACAGCCTGCCTGCTGCCACTTGCCAGTCCCTCCAACCTCCTTGGACACACTTTCTGGGCTGCCTGTGTCCCCACACAGTGGACTGCTCCAGCTCCATTCCAGTCCCACCATTGCCCACTAAGAACAGGATGAGCAGAGGTTCCCTGCTCTTGGAGCCTAAAACCAAGCCAAAGCATCTGCCCACACCCACCCACCCACCCACCAGCCCAGGGCCCACTGTGCTTGATTCAGGCCCAACTCCCACAGGGCTGCCCCACCCCATGGCCTCCCTGGTCCTCCCTGCTGGGGCTCCACTGGGTCTGGCAGCCCCACCAGATTGCCTCCCACACGGACAGGGACAGATGGCCTCTGCCTGGGCTCAGCGACAGGGCCGCATGGGCAAGCAGGCAGCCAACACGCCATCAGGTCCTGTGAGCTGACCTGTAAGGTCATGAAGAGCACAGTAACCGCCAGCTAGCCTCTGTGGCACCTGGCCATCTTGGGCCACCTTGGGAAGCAAAGAAAGACAGCTGGGCCACAGCTACTCCTCACACTATTCCCAAGGCAGACCCAGAGGGCAGATGCATCAGGCCATGACCAACAAAGGCCACTGGTCCCCAGCCCTTCAGGGCCACAGCGCCAGGTCACGGACACATGGGTGCCTCACCAGGGAACTCACAGGCATAGTGAGCACGTGGGTCATTGTTAAACCAAGTCAGGACAGAATGGGGCCAAGAGCCAGGGCTTGAGAGGACAGGGAGACGGTGACCAGCACAGAGGGATGCCAGGTGGACAGGTGTCCCTGGGGATCTGTGAGCCTGCCTTTCTTCTATGCCCAGGGAGGAAGCCAAGCTGGGGGACACCGGATCCCACCTAATAGGACAACATGGGAGCCTCAGGCAGAGCTGACCCCACAGCTGTATCCCCATCACTGCCTCCCAAGCCCAGAGCAGCAAGGCTCCAAGGGGAAGCGTCACAACAGGTGGGAGCCCAGAACAATCACTCAGGAGAACACAGCAGTTGAGACACTCTGACCCCGATCTCCCAGCCACCATCATGCGCCCCATCTCTTTCCACGGGACTCCCCAGGGATGTGCCTGGAGGGACCAGGCAGGGACAGGATGGACCAGCTCTGGCCTCGGGGGAAGGAGGGGCCAGCTCAGGAGGACACCCAGGAGGATGGTCCACCCGCTCCCTGCTAGGGCTCCCGGCTTCTCAAAGAGCTGCTGGTAGGGGGTGTGTGAGGGCTAGGCCAGAGGCGGGCTGTCGCCCTGGTGTAATTCCTGTGCACTTCAGGAAAGTTATCCTGGAAGCCAGAGGCCAGAGCACAGGTATCAGTGAGGTTGGGGCTGGGAGGTGTGAAAGGAAAGGGGGTGCACGGGGTGATGCTGCCACCAGGCTCCGCAGTGCTCCATGCCACCTGACGAGATGGGTAACCAACTCGCAGGCACCATGCAAGGCATCCTCAGACAGCCATGGCAACATCCTACCCACATGCTACAGGAACCCCCCAACAGGGTGTGGTTGGAGCCCTAGGTTACCGGAGGGAGGGAGGGCCAGTAAGACACCTGCAGAGGGACTTCAGTGCACTGGCCTCTATGTGCCACCAGAGCGCCATGCTGGCAGGACCAGGGCTGCTGCAGGCTCCCCGTAGTCTGGGCCACAGCCAGGCCTGGTGAGGTTGGGCCAGGCTCCACGGTCCTGGCCTAGGGCTGCAAGTGCCACCTGCCCAGCAAATCTGGGGCCTATCTGACTCCCGCTGTTGTGGGCTGGGGGAGCCCCCTGGCACCAGAGCAGAATTAAGGGCTTGGGGACACTTCTGGACCTGAGGTGCAGGGACAGGGACATGGGCCCATGCACCCTGGGGATGGGGAAGGGTTAAGGTAGTCCAGAAGAACACAGTCTGGAGCATGGGACCTCTGTGGGTGGGGACAGAGACACTGGAGGGAGGGCTCTCTGGAACAGTGGCAATGGTCCCCCACCCAGGAGCTCCTGAGAGCCCCCTGGGGAGGAGGCCCAGCCCCCCACAGCATCACCCACTCGCACCTTCTCCCACCCTCTTCCCCAGGAAACAGCAAAAAGCAGATGACACTTTGGATACAAAACTGTAAACATGAGTCTTTAAAATCACTGAGGCCTGTTTGGCCCCAAAATCTGAGCCAGAGGCCCCCACTGAGGACCCCAAAGGACCGGGCCTCACTCCCCTCCGTCCTGGCAAAGCCCCAGCAGGCTCGAGAGGGCGCTTCTCCTCCCACACACCGCTGGGCTCTGGGGCGGCCTGGGGAGCGCGGCTGAGGTCCATGGTCCAAGGGGGCCCTGAGATGAAGAAGCAGCTGCAGGCCTGGCGCTCACGGCACCTGGCCCTGGGGGGAGCCCGCCCCCGCCCCAACCCAAGAAAACTGCTCGCTCCACCAGCCAGTCTGCGCCTTGGGCGCCCCGGGACGCGCGGGCCCTGTCACGTGTCCAGCGCATCGCACGTGGCCGCGGGCCCGTGAGGCCGGCCTGGCGGGCCGTGCAGCGGGGGCGGCACGGAGTTGCGCTGCGAGGGCGGAGGCTGCAGCTCCAGGGCGAGCGCAGGCGGAGGGAAGTCGCGCACCTGGCGGCGGTACTCCAGGAAGGTGCAGGCCTTGGTGGCGAGTGCCACCACGTTCTTGCCCACGAAGATGGCCGAGACGCGGCTGTCCCGGAAGAGCGCCATGTTGGCGGCGCGCGCCAGCACGGCCACCACGTTGACGGTGGCGAGGCTGAGCACCGGGTAGAGCATCATCTTCTGCGGCGCGATGTGCTCGCCTTGCATGCTGACCTCGCTGAGCGCCACGCACGGCAGCACCAGCAGCAACATGTAGCAGTAGAAGAAGGTCAGGCCCTCGGCCCACAGCGGCAGCCCGGTGCGCGGCGGCTCCCACAGGTTGGCCTGCATGTCCAGCAGGTCCAGCAGGTCCAGCGCCACCCAGAAGAGTCGGCCACGCAGGTCCTCGCGCTTGCGGAAGGTGCGCACGTACTCCATGCGGTCCAGCGCCACGAGCAGCAGGAAGAGGCCGGGGACGCACACCGACAGCAGCAGCGTCAGCGCCTTGCGCGCCACCGGGTCGGCCGCGCCCCGCCGCGCAGCCTTGTAGTTCTGGAAGATGAAGTAGAGCTTGATCTCCAGCACAAAGATGTACAGGAACCAGAGGATCATGGCGTAGCCGCGCTTCGCCGTCCGCACCTCAGCGCCCACCCACACGGCCACGTAGCGCAGCACCAGCAGAAAGCACACGTCGCCCACCAGCACGATGATGCACACACCGATCTTGCGCGGGCCCTGGTTCTGCTCCACCAGGTAGGCATCCATGACCGCCATGCTGCCCATGATCACCAGCGTGGTCAGGCACACGTGGCGCCGGTCCGGGGGCGGCAACACCATGTTGGGCCGCCGGGACCGTGGCCCCCACGCAAGGCGGGACGAAGCCCGGAAGCGGCGGCGCTCAGCCCGCGGACATGGCGCAGTGTGGCCCTTCCAGCCGCCCGAGGGCGCCACTGGTCCTGGCTGGCGAGCTCAGAACCTGGGGAAACCAGAAAATAGAGAGTCAGGGGGCAAGGGGGCCGCCTCCCTCGCCCCGCCACTCCCTGTAGCACCCAGGCGCCAATGCGCGCCCGCGCCGGGACCGGGAGTCGGAAGCGGGGCCCCCAGGGGGCGCTGCATTCCCACCTGAGACTCGAGACCTTCCTGCCGCCGCCAGGAAGGAAACCTAACGGGAAGGTGGCTCGTCCCTGCTGGGCTCACGCCCGCATGCGCCCCGAGGCCGCGCCCTCCGGGATTCGGGCTCCCTCTCTCCCCACCACCGCCGCGCTGAGCGGGCACCTGGGCCAGTGCCCTCAGTTCTGCGCGCTCGGGGACTGCGGGAGGCCGGCGGAGGCCCAGGCCCCGTCCCGAAACCCGAGTTTTCTGATCCAGGACTGAGTCGTCCAAGTCCTGAGGATTCCATCCCACCAACCTCTCCATGCCTCCCTGTCCCCGCCGGCTAGGTCTCCCCGCGGGCCCACCGTCCGCCCTGCTCCCACCACGGCTCCTATAGCCTTGGGAGGAAGGTGCCCTGGCCACGTCCCCTGCCGTGCACGCGCCTGCACCTGACCAGCACCGCCACACCGCCTGCTCAGTGGGAAGGTGGGGCCCCAGCACCTCCATCCTGGGTTCTGGGTGCCGCCCTCAGCTATGCCCACCTGGACCGCCTTCAGGTTCTGCAGCTCCAAGCCTCTCACAGCCCTGGCACCATTTGTCACGGCTGTGCTGCCTGCAGAGACACCAGGCTGAGGATCCCACACCTGGGTGGGGTCACAACAGGGACGATGGAGACCCGCACACCCTCAGCCACCCAGGGGTCGCTTGCAGGCTCACTTCCAGCCAGGCGCCCACTCCTCCCTCCCTCCCACCCCTGGCCCCAGGGATCTGTTTACTGGCGTGTCTAGACAGGGACATAACATTTAATGTCGCCGGTGACTGTGGAGCAAGTGTTTCGCCTGCTCCTGATGACCACACAGCCCCCACTGACCAGAAAGGAGGCCCCCACCCAGGGGCCCAGCAGCAGCACGCAGGACTCCGGCCACTCTGAGCTCAGACACCTGGAGTCAACGGTGCGCCTTCACAGGGCGAGTTCCTGCTCCCCATCCACACGCACACCCTGTTGTCGCCCCGACTGGGTGGACATTCTTGTCCCAGGGCCCCTAACGCACACGTCGGGCCTCCTCTGGCTGCAGCGGGGCCCTGGGAATTTCCTTTCCCCGCTGGGCCAGGTCAGGCAGCCAGAGCGCGGCCGCAGAGCTCACCCGGCCCCGGCCCCACGCCACCGCGCTCTCGCTCCGCTGCCGCCCCTCAAGCCCGGGCGCAGATCCCCATCCCCACCTGAGCGCGCAGCGCGAGTCCCGGTGCCCGACCCCAAAGCAGCGCAGCACCCGACCAGCCCCCCCAGGCGGCCGGGCCCCACCGCCCTGGCTGAGCGGGGCCGCCGCGCACCGCACGCCGTTTGCCAGGAACTCGCGGACTCTGCGGCCTCCGCCCCTCACACCCGCCAGCCCCGCGCTCGGGCCCCCACCCAGAACCACCCTCCGTGCCTACGAGAAGGGGCCGCCGCCCTCCATCCCCCGCCGCCAGCCCCCCGGGACAGAGGGCGGAGAGGGGGCTAGGCCGCTCCCCGCGGGCTGCGCCTCGGCTCCACTGTCCAGGCCTCACCCCTGCGCGCCGCCCGCATCCCACCGCCTCTGCGTCCGTCACCGGGGGCGCCCGAGCCCGGCCCCCGCCCAGCTCCGCTGACAGGACCGCCCGCCGGGCCTGTGCCTACCGCCGCCGGCAAGACGCCGCGCCCCGCGGGCCCACCGAGCCTCCGCTGGCCCGAGGCCGCGCTCCCCGGCTGGTCCGCTCCGCGGCGCCCCTCACCCCCGCCCGAGGCCCCGCCCCGCGCCCAGAGGCCCGCGGGGATGGGGTCCGGCGCCAGTTGCCACGGCAACAGCGCTGCGCAGTGGCAGCAGCGGCAGCGGTGCGGCTGCCACTGGGAAGCCGGACACCCCCGAGGTCCGAGCGCAGGGCCGGGAAATCTCTCCACCCTTCGTCACCGACAGCCGGAGAACCTGCTCGCGCCTGAAATTCCGCAGCTACCCCGCACCAGGCCGCCCACCAGGGACCGCCCCCTTGCCCGCGACAGTAGCCCTGGGGACCCCGTTTCTGCCCCTGGAACTGACCCTGACGTGGGGGCCAGGCTGACTTCCAGCTCTCGGCAGGTGACCCACGGAACCCCAGTGTGGCCCAGAAGGACGAAACAGAAGCACCCAGTTAGATTGTACGTTTAGGGCTGTGATCCATTTTGAGTTGAATTTCATGTATGTTGTAAGGAAGGGATCCGTCAGGGTTAAACTATGGCCCCCAAAGAAGACATGCTGAAGTCCTGCACCCAAAACCTGTGCAGGGATCTTATTTAGAAATACAGTGACCCTTGAACAGTTCGGGCTTTACATGCGCCAATCCCATTAAACAAATAATTTGTTAAACCCAAGTGTGAATGGCTCAGGGCTGTTCAAAGGCCCACTGTAGAGTCTGCAGTTTTCATCAAGGTAAATTCGTAACATCCGAGTACAATGACCAATGGCCGTTTAGGGAGAGAGGTTGGAACAGGCAGACACAGGCCAGGGAAGGAGGCCCCGGGAGGCTGCAGCTGCAACCCAAGAACACCGAGGCCTGCGGCCACCCCAGGAGCTGGGGCAGGGCCTGGGGTACATTCTCCTTCAGAGCCCCCTGAGGAGCCCACCCTGCCCACACCTTGAACTCAGTTCCCAACCTGGGAGAGGAAACATCTGTTATCACAAGGCCCCCGGATGGTGCTCGCTGGTCACAGCAGCCCTACACTCACCCGGGCCCGATCGTCCTTCTGCACAGCCCTGTCCCAGCACCGTGCGCTGCAACGCTGCTCTTTCCCCGTTGAGTTGTGGTTCCCTTGTCAAAATCCACTGACAGTGTCCGTGCACTAAACCAAACTGCCTTCGACTGAGGACCAGATGAAGAGGATTGGTGCGTGTACACACCATGCAGCTGGGAGAAAAGATGAAATACTACCTTTTGTGGCCAGCGAGGGGGCCCTAAAAATATCATGCTGAGTGAGATAAATCAGTCAGGAGAGCTGAGAAGCACGTGATTTCACTCATCACTGGGATAGAAAGCTGAAACTCATGGACACGGACAACGGTTGGTGGTGACCAATAGTGAAGGGTAAATGAGGCCAGATTGATGGTGACGGAGGATGACAGCACAAGGTGGTGGGCACGTGGTGCAATGTACGGGCCACGTATCATGCAACTGTACACTTGGACACTTGAAACCTGCATGACCCTAGTAACCAATATTGCCCCAATACATTTAATTTAAAGCATCAGTGGACCATAATGTAAGGGTTTGTTTCCAGATGTTCAGTTCTGTTCTGCTGCCCAGTACATTCACCCTCCTGCCCACGCATACCGTCTTGATCTCTGCAGCCATGTAGTAAGTTTTCTAATTGGGGTGTGTGCACCTGCAGCTGTGTTCTTCTGGGTTTATTTTTAAATTATTTTTATTTATTTTATTATATTATTTTTAGAGAGAGGGGAAGGGAGAGAGGCAGAGAGGGAGGAAGAGAGACATCCATGTATGGTTGTCTTTCACTTGGCTTCAGCTATGGACCTGGCTGGAGACCTGGCTTGCAACCTGGTGATGTGCCCTGGCTGGGAATCAAACCAGCGACCTTTGGGTTCAAAGGCTGGCGCCTTATCCACTGCGCCACCAGCCAGGACTGTGTTCTTCTATTTTAAGGTTGTTTTAGCTATTCTGGATCCCTTGCATTTCAACATAAATTTTTGTAGAAAATCTCTTTGTCAGTTGGAAAAAAGCTGTCGGGTTTCTTTTTTTTTCTTTTTTAATTTTATTGTTGTTGTATTACATCCATCCCCTTTTTGCTCCCCTCGGTCCCCCTCCCCACCATCCATTCCCCTCAAAGTCAATCCCACCTGTTGTCCATGTCCATGTTTCCTTTATACTAGGTTCTTGTTGTCGGGTTTTGAGAGGGATTGCAGTGAATCACATAGATCGGTTTGGTGATGAAACAAAATGTACCTCCATTTGTTTAGGTCTTTGTAAATCTTTTTGACATTTTGTAGTTTTCATACCACACATGTTGCCCTGCTTTTGTTAGGTGTACTCTAAGTGTTTTATTTCTTTAATACTATTATAAATGCCATCATTTTCCTAACTCGATGTTTTGATTGCTGGCGTACAGAAATGCAGTGGGTTTTGCCTACTGAACTTGTACCCTGCAACCTTGTACCCTCAATCTTACTGAACTCATTTATGACTCATAATTATTTTTGTGAAGTTCTCACTATTTTCTCTGTACGAGATCATGTCATCTGCAAATAGAGAGAGTTTTCTTTCTTCCTGGATGCCTTTTATTTCTTGTCCGGTTGCCCAGCTGGGACCCCCAGAATAGTGTCCAACAGTAATGGAGAGAGCAGGCATCTCTGCCTTGTTCCTGCTCTTGGGGGGAAATGGTTCCATCTTTCACCCCAGAGCATGACTGAGCTGGAGAGGTCTGGTACATTCCTTTCAACAGATGAAGCAACGTCCTGTCTGTTCCTAGTTTGTTGCATGCAGCCAGCTAATTTTAACTAAGGTGTAAAGATGATTCAACAGAGAGACAATAATATTTTCACCAATTAAACATCTATGTGCAAAAGTAAATAAATATCCATCCAAAACCTTATGTCTCTTACAATAATTAACACAAAATGGATCATAATCTAAATGTAGACCTATAAAACTTTGCCCTGGCTGGTGTGGCTTGCGGATTGAGCACTGACCTGTCTATTGAAAGGTCACCAGTTTGATTCCCAGTCAGGGCACATGCCTGGGTTGTGGGCCAGGTCCCCACCAGCATACAAGAGGGAGCTGATCTCCCTCTCTCTTTCTCTCTCTCTCTCTCTCTCTCTCTCTCTCTCTCTCTCATCAGTGTTTCTCACCATCTCTTTCTCTCTCCTTTCCTGTCTCTCTAAAAAATATATAATATTTTTAAAAATACTATAAGACTTAAACTTTTTAAACTTGTATTTATTTATTTATTTATTTATTATCTTTAGAGACAGAGGTAGGGAGAGAGGGAGAGAGACATCCATGTATGGCTGCCTTTCACCTGCCTCCAGCCACAGACCTGGCTGAAGACCTGGCCTGCAACCTGGGTATGTGCCCTGGCTGGGAATCGAGCCAACGACCTTTGGGTTTGAAGGCCAGCGTCTTCTCCACTGTGCCACCAGCCAGGGCCTAAAACTTTCAGGAGAAAATATGAAATAAAATCTTCATAACCTGTGGCTGGGGAAAAAAAATAATGTTTGTACATGACACCAAAAACACAATGCACACAGATGATTTGTAAACTGGAGGCATCGTGGTGAAACTCTTGCTCTGTGAGAGAGTGACCAGACCAGTTGGGACTGGGAGATGGTGTTTGTCAATCACACATCGGACAAAGGACGTAACACAGAATATATTTCTCAAAAATGTGAAAAGGCGCTTCATGGTATATGGATGGCAAATAAGCCCATGAGGGGATGGTCAAGGTCAGGAAAAGGCAGACTTTACCGGTGAGCTACCTTCACACAGCAATTAAAATGGCTACGAGTCATCAGCTGTTGAAGGTTCTGTTACACGAGGCTCAAAGTAAGATGGCAGATTCCAGCCCAAATGCATTGGTGGTCCCGGGAATTCCAAGTGAGTCAGAGGCATCACTCAGAACACAGACGCATTGTTTGCACAAGACATTTCGAACGCGTACCGGGAGCCTCACTTTGCTGCATCTGCTTCGAGGACAAAGAGCATCTCAGCAGCCAGACTATCGACCTCCCAGAACTGTGGGCGTCACTCTGAAGGGGCGCACACGTGCAGTGAGAGCCCCAGGGCAGCCTGTGGAGGTACCTTCTTGCGTCAATTGGGGGGCGCAGTCTCCTTGCAGAGAACAAGAGGCTCTGGTGGGGCACAGGAAAGGACTGGCCACCCTCAGCACTGGGTCCTGCAGGGCCCAGGGCCCAGGGTGTCACGCTGGGCCTGTGTCCAAGCTGAGGTCTGCGTGCACCTCCCATGGATGCCAACAGTCAGGAGGATCCTTCTCCTGCTGACATCAGACATTTCCTGGGCGAAACATGCATCCTCGGGGTTCGGAGGAGACCAGGCGTTGCATGTTCAGTATCTCAACTCCAGACAGCCGAGTTGATGCTTGAAGGAAATGACATTGAACTTGTGTCCAATTCAGCTGCCTTGATTCAGCAAGCCACAGTACTTAAATGCCAAGCTGTCAGAAAATGTTTGGATGGTGTCTTTGTTTCTGAAAGAAAAAGCAGTTCAGCTGGTCGATAAATAAGACTTAAGTTGTCCAGCTGCAGAAACGGTAAGATGCAGGATGATTTCTCGGAACTATTTGTGATACTTTAAAGATGCAATAAAAGCCATGTAGCGGGGGGAGGGATGGGACACCGAGTTGAAAAAAAGATTACAATAAGCCAGAAGATCATGTGCTGCCACGTTGACGGGGCTGCAGGGACAAGGTCGGAGAGCGGAGGGCTGGTCCCTGTGATCAAGGTCGCGGGGACCCGGCCACCAGCAGTGGGGGAGGGGCTGGACTGGCGTCCTGTGGCTGCGGTAACAGATGACCACACCTGGGGCCTGAAACAATGGGAATTTATTCTCTCACGGCTCTGGAGGCCCGAATCCCATCGTGTGCTGCCAGGGTCATGCTCCTTCCAGAGGCTCTGAGGGAGGGTCCTTCCTGCCTTGGGCTGTGACCTGCCTGGTCTTGGAGTCCCTTTTCCTCGGGGCCTATCTCTTCTCACCTGACTGTGTGTCATTGGATTGGAGGCTCACTGGCCTCATCCAGGATGATCTGCTTATCGTGGGATCCCTCCTTAGTCACACCAGCACGACCTCTTCCTGATAAGGGCACATTCCCAGGTGGCGAAGCACCGGTCAGCCCAGTGTCCAGGCTGAGCTTTCCGACTGGCCTTTCCTCTTGCCCGCTCTTCCTGCCAGCCCTTCCTTCGTGTTTGGGACAGAGCTTTCAGCCGGTGTCTCCCTGGACAGGCAGGAGGTTCGCGGTGGAACAAGTGACTGCAGGACGGAAGAGGGAGGATGGGAGGCAGGCTCCTCAGGGTCAGAGCCCAGTGGCACACAAGACAGGCTTAGCCAGACCGCACCCTGCAGGTCCGTGTGAATGGGGTCAGGTGCGGGGCAGGCAGGGGCAGCTGTGAGAGCAGCTGTGCCCCAGAGCACACCCGGCCCAGGCCGGGTCTCTGATAGTCTCCAAGGGCCCGTGGAGAAGGGCCTGTTCGGGGCCTGGGCCATCAAAGCCTCAGGAGCCTGTGGCTCCACAGGTAAGGGGCAGGTTTAACGTCTCCACAGGCCATGGCTGCCCCAGCTGAGCGTCACAGTGACGGGATGATGGCATTCCTTTAGTGACATGATTCCATGAGTCCAGGCTGTGCAAACAGGAGTAAAGTGAAGGCTGTTCCATCTGGAAGGGCGATGGGACTGACCATTGTGATCATCACTGACGTGGTGAGCTTCTCCCGGAGGGGCGAGTCTGGTCAGGAGCATGATGCTTCTCAGTGCAACATGACCCCGTCAGAGGGCTCCTCAGCCTTTGTTCTGCAACAGGTGCAGCACACCTTATAATTAAGGCTCCAGCAGAGCAGCTGGTGGCACCCTGGACCCGGTGCTAGTGTCACTTCTATACCAGCCCTGCCCGAGGAAACTCGGCTGGGGGACTCCCACAAAGTGGTCACGGAAGTCAGAGTTGGGGAGACGGAGAGAAGGGGATACCAAGACCAAGGGCACACATGAGACGCGGCTGGACCATGGACCCGTGAGCCTGTCTGCAGCACAGTGGGGACTCGGTGGGGAGGCGTCTGTGGGGCAGACAAGGTCATCATATGGGTGGTCATTTCCTGACTTGGGAGGCAGAGCTGAGGTTTCATAGGAGAAAGTCCTGTTACTTCGTTACTCTGAGGATTAGACTGACAAGCTCTCCGTCTGCAGCTTGTCAGGTGGTGCAGAACACGCGTGGGTGAATCTGCATGCACCGCTGCCTGCTGCACGTGTATCACATGGACATCAATGTCATGAGTGGTGGGGAGGGGACAAAACATTACTGTCAGTCTGGGAAGCCGGGAGCTGTGGGAACTTCTGCAGATTTATTTACAATTTTGTGGAATTAATTTTTGTAAGGAATAGAAATACCCATTTCTATTATCAATTAATAATCAAATAATATCAATATTATTTTGAGCGTAGTATAGCCTACAGACAGAGGCTCAAAGCAAAGGGAGACACGTCTCACCCGCTGACCCAGTCACCCTGAGGCTGCCAGGCGTTCTGAACCACACAAGTGAACTGTGACAGTGCAGGACCGGGGGAGCCCTTGAAAGTCTGAGTGTGCCATCTCCCCTCCCTGGGACAGGAAAACCTGGAGGCTCTGCTTTCATCCCAAGGCCCAGAAGGAGAGGGGACTCCAGGGCCCAAAGAGGAGCCCCTCGAACAACTTTGGTTACCTGCCTGTCCCTGTCACGTGTACAAAATTAACAAACAGTCTAGAGCAAGACTAAGATTCGGGCTAACAGACCCCACCCACACCTGCACTTGGGTCGTCATGTCTCCCCGGGGAAAGCTGGCACCACCTTTACCTGCCAATCAAAACGTACACCCCCCCCCCCCATCCCAGTAACGATGTAAGTCCTCAGAACAAAAGACTCGTTCTTCTCTTCTCTTGGGTCCGTCCCCTCTTGGCCCTTTTGCCACATGGGGACCTCAGGCCACCTGGCCTCTGGCCACTCTCTCTTCTCTTGGCCCTCTGGCCACCTGGCTTCTGACCACAATGCTCCCTAACTTCTGCCTTCATTACTTTAAAGTCCCCAAAGATTTGCATCCCTAATACTTGAGGGGTGGATGTTACAGTCTAATGAGCAGACATAAGGGAAATGAAGCAAGACCACCATTAAAGACTTGCTCTCACTGTACTTTTTGTCTCAGTCCATTGCTTGAATTTTAGACAAGTGAGGGTATTTCTCATATTTTTATTTTTGTTTTCAGAGAGAGGGGAAGGATGGAAGAAGGGGAGGGGAGAGAAGCATCCATGTGTGGTTGCTTCTTGCAGGCCCCCAGCTGGGGACCTGGCCCATAACCCAAGCATGTGCCCTGACTGGGAATCGAACAGGTGACCCTTTGGCTTACTGGCTGCCACTCAGTCCACTGAGCCACACCAACCAGGGCTATAATTATTTTTAATGAAAAAAAAAAAGTTTTTAATCAATAAACGTAGTTCTTCACATTAAGATGAAGGGGAAACATGATTGTATTAATAGATGAAGAACAGGCATTAATGGCATTCAATAGCTGTTCACAACTTACTAGGAGAAGAGCCCTCCATGGGGGTGGGGACCCCACGGTCTGATCAAATGTGCTCTCAGTAGTAAGAAGGGGCTTCCCTATGAGGGACAGAGGCTGTCCAACCACCATGGCCATGCCCTCACCGTTCTGAGAAAACTGCGTCACACCGCCTACAGAGGTGATGCAGATGGATGGAGACCAGATGTTCAAGGAAGCGCAGAACAGCGTGGGGAGGAAGGCACGGCCTAAAAACAGTGTTAATTGCAGCGGTCGCTTTGGCAACACATAGTAAACTTGGAACAACACAGAGGTCACGCGGCCCCTGTGCAAGGATGACACGCAAATTCATGATGTGTTTCATATCTTTAAAAAAATGTTAGTTACAAAAACTAACGTGCAGAAAACCAATGAACTCAAAACAAAATTTGAATGTATGTTCAACAAAGGAAACCATGAGCTAATTTTAAGCAGATGACAGGACAGAGAACATTTATAATGTGCAAAACTAATGAAGAGATTCGTATCTTGAATGTTCAGAGTTCCCGCAGAGCAGACTTTTAAAAACCACGGTCCCCAAATAACCAAAGGATGTGACCAGGCAGTTTGCAGAGAGGAAGCCCACAACACTAGACAAGCACATGAAGACACTCAGATGCAGGGATCAAGGTCCCGAAAACTGGGAGAGGGCTCAGCACCTGTTCACCTGGCTCAGCCACGAAAGGTGCGAACTTGGCAGCTGGCCACATGTGGACCGGCAGGTGCCATCCGTCTGCTCCTGTGTGCACATCCCAAAGCCCTGCGTCCACAGGCCCGTGAGGATCTTCAGTGCGGGCTAATCAGGGGCAGTCTGGGTGTCATGTGTAGGAAATGGGTGGGTACATGTGACCGATTCAGGACACTGTCCACTGGGCAGAGCAGCGACCGGCTGTGTGCAGTCTGGATGGCGGAGCTGTGGACGGTGCAGAGTGGGAAGCACAAGCCTGCCATTGGTCAGCTCTGTGGTTCCAACTGTGGGCCGTAGGGAATTCTCAGGCACTACAAGATGTCTTAGATTTTTTTAAAAAAATATTTTATTCATTTTATTTAGAGAGAAGGGCAGGGAGGAAAGAAGAAAGGGAAACACCCATGTGTGGTTGCCTTTCACCTGCCTCCAGCCACAGACCTGGCTGGAGACCTGGCTTGCAACCTGGTGATGTGCCCTGGCTGGGAATCGAACCAGCAACCTTTGGGTTTGCAGGCCGGCACCGTGTCCACTGAGCCATACCAATCTTAGATTTTTGTTTTTTTAATTACTTATTTTTTGAGGGAAAGGGAGGGAGGGAAACATCCGTGTGTGGTTGCCCCTGGTATGCCCCCAACTGGGACCCTGGTGCATAACCCAGGCCTGTGCCCTGTCTGGGAATTGAACTGGTGGCTCTTTGGTTTGCAGACTGGCTCCATCCACGGAGCCACACCAGCCAGGGTGGCATCTTGGATTTCTGAGGGAAACAGCACTCAGCATGCTAGGTGCCTCCTGACTGTTTTTAACCGTGTTCCAGGCTTCAGTACAGGCCGCACCGCACAGCTGGTGTTAACGGTACAGCAGCTGCTGAGATCAAAAGCATGGTAAGTGCCCGGGAGCCTTGGAGCTTCAGGAGGTGGCTCTGAGCTGACAGCCCTGCAGGGCCAGCCTTCAGATTAGTGAAGTTAACCTCTTTAAGAATTGTTTTCCAGTTTCTGCTGCTGTTCTTCTGCACTGCTACCAAGTCATTAGGGCCTAAGTACTTCAGCTGCTTGGCCCTACACAACTGAACTGTCAGGTATTCCTTAGCCCAGGGGTGCCGTGCGGAAGTGCCCAGTGGCCACGACCCCATGAGCAGGCGCAGGAACCTTAGTGGGGGTGCCAGCCACCAAGACCTCAGAGCCACAGGTGCAGGGGGAGGGGTGCTAAGTGTGCTGCCTGGGCCCGACCCGCACACGCGTCGCGCAGGGTTGCACAGCCGCCCGCAGCACATCCACATCCGGCTCTTGATAAAACCGAACTAAAAGGCGAACTGTGCACACACGCCTTCCAGCTGAGCGTACATGCGACCCTACGTCTGCCACCTGCTACAGCATGGATGAACCTTGCGGGTGTCATGCTGACTGAAGGAAGCCAGACAGAGATCCCGTGTGACCCTGGAGGAGGCAGCCCCTTGGGGCCGGGTTGGGGGTTCCTGCGTTATGGGGACAGAGGTTCAGACTGGGGAGGCGAGGACACTCTGGAGAGGGCAGGGCACGGCCAGGGGACCTGGGTGTCTGCAGGACACGCTCAGTGCTCCCGCCTGGCAGCCCACAGCTTCCGGCGGTTATGGGACGCGAAGATTTTGACTGTGATCTGAGTTCCTGTTTCCTCCTCTCAGAGGTGCTGGCCCTTGGGGTTCACTCGTCTTCTGCATTTTCTCCACAGTGACGGCACCGTGTTCTCTGCACCAACTCTTCGTCGGCCACAAGTGCTGTAAATCCCCTCCGACTCCGGCTGGTCTGTACTTTTAGTCTCTGATGGAGCAGGGCCTCCTAGCTGGGGAGTCACTTCTCTTGCCCGTGGGAAGCCACTCCTCACGAACCAGTGTCCTGCCACCTGCAGGTCCCCGGCGCCGCCCTCACAGGACAGGCCCTGCAGACACCCTCGCCCGTGCCATTCCCTGGGCCTGGGGTGGCGGGGCAGGGAGTTCCCTATGTCAGGCCTGTGCAGTCACGTCACATGCGACAGGGACCTGAGGCTGTGGGCAGCAGGGTCTCATGGATCCTTGGAGGTACAGGGGCTGGGAGGTCAGAAATGGCAACCTACGTGGTGACTGAGGACCTGACCACACCTGATTTCAGCGTGGTGAGGAAGCCAGACTTGAGACCCACAGAGGGGGGTACCGCCTGTCAGCACTGACCTAGACGGAGCCCTGCTCCCCGTTACTGTGGCCTTAGGGGCCACTTTCCCAGCTGGGCCTCCCGGTCCAGCCAGAGGCTACAGTCACAGACACGGACACCGGGGAACGTGTGCTGGCTACAGATCAGCTTGGGAAGTGACAGCTCCAAAACAGGGGCCTTGCTTTAGGTTCCTAAAAACCAAGGTCACAAGGGCCCAGGCCCATCCTGGCCATCAGCTGTCCACACGAAAGCAGTCGGGGCGGCTGCAGGGGTTCCAGAAATGACCGCACGCGTTCTGAGGGTGCATGTGGAGAGTCGGGCCCCACGTGTCCAGGGCCACAGCTGGAGCCAGCAGGGAGCGATGAGGCTGGGGCAGCAGGCGTGGTGGAGCTGTCGGACAGAGGCTCCAGGCCAGGAAGGTGGGCGCAGGCCCAGGGACTGAGCTGAGACTGGGCCCGTGAGGATGAGATCGGGGATGCGCAGGGGAACTGATGAGGGGCCGCCCTCCCACCTCCCAGCCACAGGTTACGGTTCAGGATTCAAATGTCCTGGGGAGCAGGGAGCCCGGTGACGGGACAGGGCTGAGGCCACCTGCGCCTCCTGGGAGAGGAGCCGGGCAGCCGCTGAGGGCACAGGCCCCGCACAGAGGGCGCTTTGTCAGGGCCAAGCCCTGCTCGCCAAGCTGCCTCAGGGACAAAGCCCCCTCTGTCCACAGTGGCCTCCCCTTCACCCCACGCACGCCCCTCCCCAGCTTCAAGTGCCCCCACGCACCCACCAGGCACAGGCACAGGCCAGGCGGCACAATGACAGCCAGGATAAGGGACGCAGGGGGCGTCCGGGGCAACGCCCACCCCCAGCGCCCTGACACCACCTTGTGCTGCAGGCCATGACGGTCTCTGCCTCAGCCAGGGTCTCCCTCCTGCTCCCGCCCTCGGAGACAGGAGGACGTGGTGAGGATCAGTCTCCATGTTTACTTCTGAGTTCCGTCTCCACCCCCAAAGCCCACAGCCACTTCACTGGACATGTCAGCACCTCCTTCGGGGGGCAGCACCTAGGAGGCTCTCACTGCTAGTGACCCAGGGACTGAGCTCTGTCCACACCAGGCCTGGCCTCAGGGCCAGGTCACAAGAGTCGCCCTCAGCGTCCAGGCGGCGGGATCCAGATAAGGCCAGGTAGGGCTCCGGCCAGCTTGGCCAGCTGCTGTCGACACTGGGTCTGTAGCTGGCGCAGCGTCTCCTCCAGGCAGGCCTCCCGGCTCTGCAGCACCCTAATCATCTCCGAAGCCTGCAGGCCCGGGCTTGCCAGCATCCCAGCTTCAGTCCTCACCAGTCGGTGGGGCCCATGGGGCTGGGCCGGGCACCCACCTGGCTCCCAGGCTACCCGCAGAGCCACCAACTCCTGGTTCACGGCCTCCTGGGCGGCTTGCTGTGCAGCACTCCACTCCGGCCCCTGGTCTCCAACCTGCAGTGGCAGAAGCAGTGACATGGGAGCCACCAGCAGCGGCATCCAGCCCAGCACACTGGCTTCAGGTCCCCTGGGCACTCACACAGCTTTCACTCTGGCCCCTGAAGGCCCTGCACCCCAACCCGTGCCCTAAGAGAGGCTCCCGGCCCAGACCTTCCGGTTCCTGGGGAGCAGAGGCCCACCCTGCACCAGCCCAAAGGCCTGGCCCTTCACACTCTGCTCCCCCCTCACCAAGCCCTGAGCAGCAGCCATGGGTCTCCGGAGACAGGGTAAGAGCCCTACAGGACCTGGGCCCTCAGGCCCACCAGCTGCAGGCCCACCTTGCTCGCAGGGCCGGGGTCTGGGGGCAAAACTTGGTGGCTCCGCGCAGGCCAAGCCCCCCGGGGCCCATTCAGAGCTGAGTTCAGACCCCAGAACACCTACTCCAGGGACACCCACCTCAACCCCACCGGCCACTCAGGGCGAACACAGCCAACCACCACCCACCCACAGCTGAATCCAGGAGGGGAACGTGGGGTGGGACTGACTAGGGACACTGAACCGAGGACACAGCTGCGGCGACCTGTGTTCCCGTGCGGGTGGTGTGAGAAGCTTCACCCAAGTGCCTGGGAACTGCCCTGACCCCCGGGGTTCCCACCAAGGAAGCATCAAGGGGCCTGAGCTGGGACAAGTGCCAGTCTCTTTCCTTGTATAAAACCCCCTGCAGATGTCAGCTGTTCCCTCCGGGATGGACAGGGGACAGCGGGGTGGCTCTTTGGGGCACACGGGACACTTGACGGGGAAAACTGCACCCGCAGGGTAAGATGCTTCAAAAAAGGAAGCCAGGAGCCCAGGTGCTGGGCTCTCTGTGCCCACAGATGGGGGCTGGCGGGGATAAGGGGCTTCAAGCGGCTGGAGCGGGAGTGAGGGGCCCCCCAGGCCCCCCCTTCGCCGCTGGAGTCTGCCCACACGCGGGTTGATCCATGCGAACTGCACCCGTGGTCCCTGGACTCTTGCCTGCAGCGCGGCCCTCGCCCTGGCCTCCCAGGCCGCCCGCCGGGCGTCCACCGCCACCCGCAGGTCCTCTTGCAGGGCCCGAAGCTCCCGCTCCAACTCCGCAGCCCCAGCCTCGCGAGGCCTCGCCCGAAACGTGGGCTGTGAGACTTCTGGGGGGCAGGCACCTAGGACCGTGTCCTGCGGAGAGAGACCCAAGTGAGGACGGCCCAGCCCGCAGGGACGGAACCCGGGTCACGCAGCACGCGGGCCAGCATCCCCCAGGGGCCACGAAGCCCAATCTGCAGGCCTCCCCAGGAGCCGGCAGGGTGGGTGGGGAAACCTCTGGACATTTCAAAGGAGCCCCCAGGCTTAGGCTGGGATGCGTGGTCTAGGGGAGGGAAGGGCAGCGCCGGGGAGGGGCCGAGCGTGCTGACCATCCACTCCCAGAAGACCAGCTCCCGGCGGCGCCACTCCAGAGCGGCCTCCAGGCAGGTGTTCTCACTCTCCAGCCTCCGCAGCAGCTGCAACGCAAACCGGGAACCAGGCTGTCGGACCTCCACGGCACTGGGCCCCCTGCGCTGACGCGCCGGCCGGCACCCGCCGCACCCTCTGCCCCGTCACCGTGGCCGGACACAGGCCCCGCCACCTCCCTGCACCGCAGGACGCCCGCTCCACACACAGCCAGGCCTCTGAGCAGCTCTGTGCCCCCCCAGCCCCCACTGCAAGCCCCTCAGGGTCAGCGGTCAGCCCAGCTATGCCAACTGGGGATCTCTCAGTCACGTCCCTCACCGAGTGGGGCTACACCCTGGAGGCTGCTGGGCTCTCGCGGAGGTGGGCAGAGGGGTGCCCAGTTGGGAGGTGATAGAGAAGGCCCCCCACCACTGTGCAGCCCCTGCCCGGCACGCACAGCTAGTGCCCACGGATCCTGCACCCAAAGGGCCCCGCACAAGTGCGCGTGCACCCAGGTGGCCCCGAGCTGGCTGACGGACCACCACGTGCTCTGCACCCCTGGCCCCTTCAGAGTCCCACCTGCAGAGCGGCCAGGCGGGGGCCCACCACGTGCTGCATCAGTCCCCATCCCCATGGGGAACCCTTCAGGCTGCATACCTGCGGTGGCCCCTCTCTGAACACACAGCTGGGTACCAGCCGCAAGCACAGCTCCTTCCAGAAGACAGAGGTGCTGGGCCCACTGGGAACCCAGGAGCATGCTCAGAACACGCCAGCCACCCTGGGGGCCAAACACAAGGTCTGCCAGGCCACCCCTCCCAGAGAGCCGGTGCACCCACCCTACACTACTGCACCTGTGGCCGAGGGTCTCCCCTAGCCAGGGAACACCCCCTGCTCTGCCCCCAAATCCCATCCTGGCCCGGGCCCCAGACATAACCCAGGGTGCTGGTCAGGTCACCAGGGGTCTGCCCGCTGCAGCTGGAACCTGGGGGTGGCCCAGAGTAGCAGACACAGGGCTCAGCCCAGCCCATCACCCTGCAGAATGGAGAAGGGAGGCCTGTGGGGACAACCAGCCTGCAGCCTGGGGGGCCCACAACCTGGGAGGGCTGAGACCGGTGGAGCATGTGCCCCACATGCTCATGCCACAGGGACAAGGACGCACATGTGCAGACATGCATGCACACGTGTGCTGGCCAAGAATAGTCCCACAGGCCACAGGAAAGGGAGGCAGGCACTATGGAGGGGGAAGCAACAGCTCCCCACCTCCCTAGGTTTGGGGCAGGACGCGAGCCAAGACATTGAGGAAAAGGCTGCAGCTCAGCCAGCAACCAAGGACACTGCCCGGCCCCCCACAGCAGGCCTGGCTGCTCACACAGCAACCACAGATCATTCCAGAAGCCTGTGGACCCATCCCAGGAGTGCAGGCACTGCACGTAGGTGGTCCAGACTCCCATCAGCTCCCGCCCAGAAACTATGGAAGGAAGCCGACCGTGGCCTCTGTCCACCTGGCCACCCTTCTGCAGTCCTGAGTCACCACGAAGCGCAGCCTCTGGGAGGAGGGGAGCCTCCCCCACCCGACCCCACCCACTCCCCTGAGGCAGGGGCTGGGTAGCACCAGGCTGGAGGGGGCACAGCCCCCGCTCTGCTCCAGCCTGAGGACGGGGAGAGCAAGCCAGACCCTCAGTCACCGTTGAGGGAGACTGGGCCAAGAGAACCTCAGACACCCAGGGGGCTGCCCCCACAGCCCCAGGGCCCAGCGCAGCCCTTCCCTAAGACGTGCTGGCCAAGGACACCGGCTCGGCAGGCATGCCTGCCTGGCACCCAGGCCCCGCAAAGGAAGGTGGGCCCTCCACAAACACACGCTTGGGAGCTGAGACCTGCTGGGCCAGGAAGCGGGGGCCACACCAGCCTTGGTACCACTCCCAGGCCAGGCAGTGCCAGCCTCGGACTCTGGACAGGACAGGGCCCAGCCCTCAGGGGACACCAGCCCAGGGCCTGAGAGTGTGGAGCATGGGAGACAGGGATCCCCACCCCGCGAACCCGCATGAGCTCGAGGTGCGGCACCGCCAGCTGGGACCCTGTGGGGCTCTTCCGTCATTCCAGCTCCTCGCTCACCCTGCCCGGGCCGGCCCCCTGCACACAGGCAGCCTGCATGCCTGCAGCGCTGGACAACCCGGAGGCCTCAGGATGGGCGCCTGTCCCCCACCCGCAAGGGGCTGAGCTGGGCCGACAGGAACTGCTCATAGCCCAGGTCCTCCCTGGCCCCTCTCACCTCAGCCAACCGTCCCTCACCTGCCGGCCGCTCTCGGGGTCCCTGAGCAGCTCCGTTTCGGCAACAGACAGGTGGCCCAGGCGGCGGTCGCTGTGGCAGCCGCGAGTGTACAAGTGGATCTGAAACAGGCAGCACGGGCCAGGCTGAGCCAGGGCCTTCGCGCTGCCTTGCAGGGCAGCCAACAGGCGGAGGCGCAGCCGGCCAAGGCGGTCCTGGGCCCCTGGGGACCAGCCCAGAGCCTGCCAGGGGCCCTGGGCAGTTCCCCCTGCCCAGCCTTCCCACCCCACCCCGCTCTGGGGGCACCCCTGCTTCCCTCTCCCCTCAGCTCATCAAGTGCCAGGACCATGTGTTGAAACAGCCTGGGGACGGGCCCCGCAGTCCTGCAGGGCCAGTGGTGCGCTGCAGACCTGTCTAGGCCCACGGGGCAGAGTGGCACCGCCAGCCAGGTGAGGCTGGAAGGTGGCACACAGGTGAACGTGTGGCCTGTCCCAAGCAGCAGCAGTGGCTGGCGCTGAGGCCAGGTAAGAGGAGGTGAGGGGTTGCGGGAAAGACCCACTGAACAGGAGACCCTCTGCCAGAGGTGGAGATGAAGGCTGGAGGGAGACCCAGCATCAGGGAGGGGCCACCTGCCCCATGCATTGGGCCTGTGAAGGGGCACCTGTGCCCACCGGCTGAGTCCTATTGGTCTTTAGGACTAAGAGCTGCCCGATGCCCACCAGCCCACCTCCAGGGTGCAGTGAGAGGAGAGGGTGCCCAGGCAGTGACTCCTTCAGGGCCGGTTCCATTGCTCAGTGATACAGGACCTGAGGCCTGGCAGGACTTCTGCGGACAGAAAGGCCAAGCCCACAGGCAATGCCCAGCTCCACTGCCCCAGTTCCCCCTCCTGGGCCACCTGGAGCCCCGCACGCAGGCTCCGTGCCACCTCAGGGCAACGCCCAAACACTCAGTCCCCAGCCAGGCCTGGGAGGCCCATGTCCAGCCGAAGGCCAAGGCTACGGCCCATGCAGGGCCTTGCCGGACAGGCCGCAGGGAGCGGCAGCCTGACAGCCTGGAGTTGGGAGGTGACTGTCCCCGGGTGGCCAGTTGTCACGAGCCACTACCTTGCCCAGGAGGGTGCACTGCTCCTGCTGACTGGCCATCAGGTTTCGCCACCGGAACTGCAGCTGTCCCATCAGCCACTGCAGGTGGCGAACGTCCACAGGGCCATCTGCCTCCAGCCGGGGTGCACGCAGGCCAGGGCTGGCCAGGGCCTCACACTGGAGAGGGAGCAAGGTCAGGCCCTGACCCCTCCCGCAGCAGAGACCCCAAAAGGGAGAAGAGAAAGGAGGCTCCAGGGAGCGAGAGCCATGGGATCCCAAGGGTGACAGGGGAAGAGTCAGGGCAGAGCCTGTGGGCACGAGGCCCCCTTGCCCTGCAGGGTGGGCGGAGAGAGCTGGGGGCCCAGGGAGCCAAGGCAGGGAGGCGGGTGGAGGCCCAGCCTCTGCGTCCTCACCCGGGCGACCAGGATGGCAACGCTGGCCCACAGGGCTGTCCTGAGAGCGAGCGGGCCCAGGCCGGTCCTCCCGGGGCTCGGCCACAGGAGACGGGCTCACTCACCCACACCCACCTCACAGGCAGGCATCTCGTCGCCCAGCCGCACGCGGGTCCGGGCCAGCAGCCGCTCGGGCAGGGGCTCGCGGGCCAGGAGCCAGGACAGAGCCAGGAGCAGCTGGCGGCTGCCCTGGGAGCCGTCCTCGGGGAGCTGGGCCAGCCCCCGCCGCGGGTAGCCCTGGGCGAGCAGCTCGGACTTCACCCAGCGGGCTTGGGCCTCTGGGGGCAGGAGAAGGCCAGCTCAGGGAACCACCCATCGACAGTGACAGCACCCAGAGCTCGGAGGGCCCCCCCTCCCAGAGAGCGCCCCCCGGAGGGGCGGGGCTTAACCAGGGGGACGCGGAGAGGGGCGGGGCTTACGCAGGGGGAGGGACTAGAGCCTGTGAAGCCCATGCTCAGCGGAGGGACCCGGGCGAGTGGGCGGGGCCGGAGGTTGCCGGGCGGCGCAGAGACCCCGGTCCGGGCTTACCCAGCGCAGGGGAGGCCGCCCCGCGGTCAGGCCGCAGCTGTGCGAGCAGCTGGAAAAGCAGCCGCCAGAGCGCGGGCGCCTGCGGGTGAAAGGGAGGTGCGGTCAGCAGGCCCCGCTGCCTCCCCCTGCATCCCCGGGGCCCAGCGGGCCTGGCAGCCTGCCCTGCGCGCCTCACCGCCTCCGGACGGTCGAACTTGGCGCGGCGAAAGGTCTCGGGGCTGGGCCCGCCGGGCAGCGTCCGACTCAGAGCGGCAATGGCCTCGGGCAAGGCCCCCGCCGTGTCCGCGCGGCCCACCCCGCGCCGCCGCCGCCTCATGCGGCCTGCACCCCCGCGGGTCCCCGCGTCCAATTCCCGCGCCAGTGCCGCCGCCGCTGCGCCCGCGCCCTCTCTCCGCGCGGACCGGGCCACGCCCCGGCCCCCGGCCCAATGAGTGGCGCGTCCCGGGAGTGAGCGCAGCCCGTCCTGCCCGCTGCAGTGCACTTCCGGCCTCGTGGCGACCAATGGGCGACAAACAGCTCCGCGGAGTCCGCTCGGTGCGGCACCGCTACGGCGACACTCGATTCCACAGACCCCGCCAATCGGCGCCCCTCCCCTGGCACCGAAGGGTTGCCTAGCCGCGCAGGACGGTCTGCGCCCGCGCGCGGGATCCCCTGCGGCCGGGAGGGTCCCGGAACCCGGCACCACCGACCGCGCCCGGGGACCCTCCGCCTCGGCGACGCCCTCTCCGGCCGGGTCGCCAGGGGGCGCCGCAGCGCGCACTGGGGCTGGGAGCGGGGGGGCCCCCACCGGGGCGCCGGGGACGGCCCGGCACAGCTCAGCCCGGCCTGGAGAGAGCAAGCGGTCCCTCCGAGGAGCCCGGCCACTCTCCTCACCAAAACCTACCCGTGCGGGACGCTCCCACGAGCCCGCGAGGTTAGGGTTCCTCGGGAGTCTGCATTTCCCTGCTCTCTTGCGCCCCCGAGGCCATGCGAGAGCACCTCTTCCTCCCCAACCCACGATACACCGTTAACGGCCAAAAAGCAAAACATAGCAAAACAAACAAAAACCGTACCTGTGTGTCCTTCCTCGGCCGCTCTGTCCTCTGCCCCGCCAACCCGCCCAGCTTCCTCGGTGCTGCACCCTCGGTCTCCTCCTCGACGAGCCCGTCTGAAGGAGCATTTGGGAAGCGGTTTGGAGGCCCTCCGGGAGCTGGACGTGGATTTGCCCTACGGGGCCGTCCCGGAACCCGGTATAACTGTTCGCGTTGGCGGAAGTGCACAGCAGCTTTGTTCACGGCGGCAGCCGGCGGCCACGCACCGCTCCCACGTGCTGCTGCGTGGATGCGGCGCGGCCAGGAAGGGGGCCTGCCCGTCTGTAGACTGTCCAGGGTTGTCCAGGAAAGCAATCGTGTGGCGACACAACAGGTGCCTGTGGCCTAGAAAGAGTCCCGGGTGGGGACGAGGGAACTTTTGTGGGTGCCAATAATGCTCTACAACCGGACTGTGGCTGCCGAAGGGCGTGCCCGGTTGCAATTACTGAATGTGCACAGGTCAAGTTTATGGAATGTAAATGATTCTCCAAGCTGTAAAGAAGACAGCGTGCGAGGAGGAGAGGGGAGGAGAGAGGTCAGTCCTGCACCCCAGCCTCAGCCAAGCCCACAAGAAGTGCGGTCACACCGGACTCCATCTGCCTCCCAGTCCTCACCTTTCCCCCGGCCTCTCTGCCAGGCGCAGCCAGCTCCTCATCCATGTGTCCCCCGCCAGCCTCCACCGCAGGTGCCCCTGGATCCGCTGACGCAGCACCCCCACTGGCACACCCCACTCGCTATCACGGAGGCATTGCTGTCCGGTCCCCCAGCCCCTACCATCAGTTCTCTTTGGGGTCCACCTGCCGCCCAGGCTGGGACCAGCTCAGGCGTCCAGTCTGACCCTGCGCCTCCTGGCTTCCCAGCAGCCCAAAGGTCTTTCTGGCCACCCTCCCTACGGCCTTCAGAATAAAACCACTGTGCTTAGGTGGCCCCATGGTTCCTGATGTTGGGCCCGGAACCCTGTCCGGTCTTTGCAGCTGACCCTGCTCCCCCCTGCAGTGCTGTCCTCCCGGCCTGAGGCCTGGGGGCCCACCCTTCTTGCAGGCCGCCTCTCAGCACTCAGCCCACGCTGCCCCGGGCTGGTAGGAGCTCCACTGCCACTCAGAGCTGCCTGTCCCAGCAGCTCCAGGAGGCTCCCCTCTGCATCTGCTCCCCGCGGTGTCCCCAGGGCCCGGCCATCACCGTCCGCTGAGAAACCTGGCCTCACCTTAGCATCTCTGCTGCCTCCTCCACTCCCGACCCCATCGGCGCCAGAAGCACCCCAGCTCCCACCTCATGGAATTCCGTGAACCCCCGTCTTTATCTCGCACACCCAACACTACATGCTGCCCTTCAGCCCCCAACAGCCTATCGGACCCATCCCTGCAGAACCCCCACCAAAGCCCTGGGGCAGAGCCAAGACCCCATGTCAAGCTGAAGGGAGCGCTCTTTGCGTTTTAGGTCAGCAGAGACCTGGGAGAGGGGCATCTGCCAGGCTGATGTGCAAGTGGCCAGGAGGGGACATGGGGAGGGCTCTGACGGTGGCCAAGTCTGCAGCAGCTGCCTACAGTGACCTGGGAATTTCTGGAAAGCCCCCAGCACCACCACACAGCCAGACCTCGGACGCCCCATTTGAGCCGCTGGCCACTGGGTAGTCGGTCGCTGGGCGCAGGGTGGGGACAGATCAGGGGCAGTGGTTGCTGGGCAGAAGCCCTGCTGAGCCCAGCTGGCCAGGTTGGGGGGGATGGGGTGGAGATGGGGACAAGGCTGGGGCAGCAGGAAGTGGGGAGGGCAGGTGAGGGCTCCCCGATACAACTCCCTCAAAGCTCAAAAACGGAACCTTCGGGAGCTCAGCTGATTCACCCTGCGGCTGGCCCTCCAGCTTCTGCCCTGGTGGCCCGCTGTTCCCAGACCCATCTCCCTTCCCCTCGCCCAACAGGGCTGGGGCCCAGGAGTGGGACAGCTAAGCCTCCGTGGGGATGTCCAGGCGCCAGGCCATGTCCACGCAGGGGCGCTTCAGCCAGTGCTGGGTGCCCAGCACGTAGACCTGGTCTCAGGGCGCCCCACCCAGCTCCCTTCAACCGTTCCCAGCAACAGGCACACACACAGGCAGGTCTTCCCAGCGTCAGGTTTATTGAGGGCATGGGGGGCTACAGGGGAGCCCCAGTGCTTGGAGTTAAGGCTGGGCATCGGCCTGGAGAGGCAGTGGCCCCGCGGGTGGCTGCGGACGGGGTTTCCACAACCTGCACAAGAAGACAAGGTCAGAGGGAGGTGTGGGCCTCACGCAGGACTGGGGTGGGGGGGCTGTGGAGGGCCAGCTGGGCTGGGGGACGGGTGGGGGTGGGGTGTACCTGGGCCTACTTGAAAGTATGACTCTCAGCTCCACCTCGCCCAAATCCTAGGGAAAATGGGGGGCAGATGAGGGGTGGCCATGGGCTGTGGGGGGCTGGGGAGCCCTGGGGGCTGGGGGGCGCTTACCTTTGGGCCCGAACATGGCTGCGTAGCAGGGGTGGTTGCAGTAGGGCTTGCCTTCGTGCTGCGGAGAGACACGCATGAGGACTGCCCCACACCCTGGCCCCGCCCTGCTGCCCCCAGGTCCCCTACCTCAGCATGGCCCCCCGAGGTCAGCGTCTTCCCACACTTCTCGCACTTCAGACACGGCCGGTGCCAGTCCTTCCCCAGCGAGGTCACGCGCTCCGCTGCGGGGGAAGGGGGGGGCGCAGGCAGGCCCTGGTGAGCCGCTGCTCTGCGCGTAGGGCGCCCACACCCACCTTCCCCGCCCCCGCCCAGGGCTTTCGGCACTTGCGCCCGGGGCCCAGCTGGTCTCAGGGGGCCGTGGACCGCCAGGGCCCTGGGTCAGCGAACCTCAGAGACCGGCGGGGCGGGGTCGCAGGGCTGCCCGGCAGGCCCCCCGCTCCGCCCCGTCACTGGGGAGGGGGAGACCTGCAGGGAACCCGGGCGGCCCGGGCACCTCCCACGTCCTCTGCGCGCGAGCGCGGCCGCGGGGACAGGAGGGCGGCGCGCGGGGCCACGGCGCGCCCGGATAGCGCCCCGGGCGCCAGTTCCGCGTCCGTTTTCACTTAGCCCCGGGCGGGGGACCCCGCGCTCCCTCCTGCCCCTTGGGGTTCCCGCCCAGGAGGATGAGGAGGAGAGACAGGGCATCACCCCACGCGGGGGTCTGGTCGGGACCCGCACACCGGGGCGGCCGGGCAGTTCCCAGGGTCCCCAGGCGCCCCTGCCCCGAGCGGACTCCGCCGGGGCCCCCGGGCCACACTTCCGCCGGGCGGCTCGGGAACGCGTGGCGGCTCCCGATGGGCCGGGGGTGGCGGGGTGGGAGTGGGTGGCTCACCGAAGTACACCTCCTTCTCACACTTGGGGCACTTGGGCATGGCGGCGCGGGGTCGCAGACGCAGGCCGGGCGGGAACAGACGGCGGTGCTGGACTGGGTGCGTCCAGCGGGGTGCGCGCCTTTCAGGGAAGCTGGGACCCCGCCTCTCAGAGGACCGCCCCTCGCACCCCACACCCCGCCCCCGGTTCTAACTTTGACCCGGGAACGCCGGCCCCAGATCAGGGCCTCGGGGAAGGTCATCTAGAGTCCAGCCTCGCCTACCCGCGGCCCCGGGGCCTGGCGACCGTGAGGCAGAGCCTGGGGATGGGCCCCCGTGCACTCACTGAGGGGCTGCAGCCCCGCTCCTCGCCCAGGGCCGCGCGGCCACCGCGCGGAGGATCTGCAGCCCGGCTCCCAGGAGCAGGAAGGCGCACCCCACTTCCAGTCCTTGTCCCGGCTCCTGCGGGGGCCGCCAGGAAGGAGGCTGCAGTGGGGAGGGGAGAGATCATCTCTAAAATGCAAATAGATACAACAGCATGTGACAAAACCCCAGACACTTTGACCTGTCCCTCTTCCAGGTACAGGGGTGGGGACACATACCAGGCAGTCTCAGCCTGGTAGTGCCCCAAGAATTCCCCTCAGGCCCTCACACAAGGGACATCCCAGCCTCCGTGAGCCCTCCAACCACCGAACGCCTGGGAAATCCATCGGACCACAGTGGGAACGTCCCCTGGGGAATTAGGAAGAAGGAACTCAAGACAGGGCACCCCCTCACTTTGGGGAGACAGCGATGGCTGGCGACTCTCCAGGGATGGTCCTGAGCCTGACTGTCCACAGAGGCGGAGCCCTTATCTCTGGAGCGGTTGCTAGGGGAGGTGTAATCCAGTTTCACTGCCCCGGACAGCAGCTGCCCTGCACCTCCCTGTGCCAGGCGGAGACCCTGGGACCCACCCATCTCTGGAATGGGGTGGGCCCCAGGGTGGTTGCTCGGCTGTGGGTGCGAGGCCACCTTCCTATGGGCCCCCCCTGCCCCACCCCAAGGGATTCCCTAGAACAGGCTCTGTCCTACCCCTCCTCCCTCTCGGTCACGGCCCTCCCTCTCATCCTAGGGATGGGGGGCTGTCCCTTCTCTCCTCCGCCCGGACTCTGCACCACACCCGGTCTCTTGGCTTGATCAGCACCTCCGTGTCCAGCCCTCTGAGGCCTGCAGCTGTCCCTCCCCTCTGTCCGCAGCCACTCCCTTCAGCCACCACCATCACCAGAGTCATCTCCCCTCAGCACACCCATCTCAAAAAACATGATCTCGGTCCTGCCCAGGCCCCGTCCCCAGGCAGGGTAACGGAAACCCTCCTCCCCCTAGGCCCAGGGGCTCCGGGCCTCCCCACGAACAGGCTCAGCCCGGCAGCACCCAGTGACCCCTACTTCACCCTCCCTGAAGCCCACCTGCCCTGAATCCTGGTCAGGGATACAGAGGGATCCCTGTTGAGATGGGTGCCTCCATCTCAACGCCCCCGCTGATCCCAGGAGCCTGGCTTGGGGGGAGGGTACGTGCTCCCAGTGTTCAAGGGTGACAGGCCAGACCCCTGAGCGTTCTGTTAGTGAGGGTGCCACACTAGACCCCACACCTCCATGGCCTGTTCCCCACACCTCTCTGAGGCCACACTTTTGTCTCCACTGGAACTCTGCCAGGTCCAGGGTCTTAGGACCCCTCAGTGGCTGGGTGCCCAGTGCCCTTGAGAGTGGGGTTCATGCCCTGCACAGGTGGGACCCCCAGGCTCCACCAGCATGCTCCCCCCTTGGAGGCTGACACCCATGGTCCCATTCGGGTTGCTGCGCTCTCTGCTGGCACTGGGGCCACTTGCTGTGGTTTCTGTAGCAAAGACCAGCAGCCCAACCCAACCCACTAGCCTCTACGGCCCTTGGTGCCTTCTGGCCTTTGCCTGAGCAGCTGGCCAAGCGGTAGGGCGGGTCCTGCCTTCTCTCATCTCCTGGCTCCATGGTCCATCTGGGAAGAGTGCAGGCGAGGGAAGGGGGAGACCAGTGCCATTGGGCAGGGCAGGGCCTGGGAAGGTGGGGGGTGGGTAGCTCTGTACCTCTGAGGGTGTGGAGAAGGCTCCTCAGGGCACTTACTTTCCATTTTTCCGTCCAGCCTACGCCCCCAACCCGCTCCAGAGCTCTGGGCAGGAGGCATGCGCCAGGGATTGTCCTCCCCCCACCCCCTCCTTCACAGTGGGACGCCAACCTCATCCTGTGGTCAAGTCCCCCCCTGAAAGCCGGGTGATGTATTCTTCCTGGTCGTCCCTGCTGGTGTTGCCTGTTACCATGGTTACAGTGTGGGGTGCGGGGGAGGATGCCAAGGGGGGCCAAGGGTCATGGGCCTCGCCCTCTGGTTGGTACAGAGGGTTTTTCCAGACACTCCACTCAGAAACACACTTGGCACACACGCGGACACATAGGCACAAGCTCCCTTGAACCCTCCCCCAAGCTTCAGCCGCAGACTGGTGTGCCCCTCCAGCTCTCTTGAGCCCCCCGCCTATGCGGCCTTCCCGTGGGGTGGGCACCCCGTATCAGCTGCAGCTCCCCAGCATTCTGGGGCTTTAGATAAATAGTTTCTGCCTTCCCCCCTGCTCTGTGTCCAGACACCCCATCTGAGGCTTGGCCCTGGCAGCACCCCGAGACCTGGGCCCCATCAGGTGCAAGGCCTCCTGCTTCCATCAGCACACTTGGCTCAGGATGCCCTTGTCGGGAGAGGTGCTGACCTGGCCCAGGTCTACCTGACTCAGGACCACCGGGTCAGTTTGGGACCATGTCTGGTCCTCCACCTCTGACTCCATTTTTGGGGGGTGCTGTTGGCATTTGTTGTAGGAACAGATGGAACACATACTGAACCTCCTCAAACACTGGAGGTGCAGCCCCCCAACCTTGCTGCCAGCACCAGCCAGCAGGGCCTCCGGTCTGTCTGTAGTGTGAGGGACAGAGTGGCCAGGACAGGACACAAAGCACCCCAGCGGCTTGCCCCAGGCTGCCTCTGTGCCCAGCACATCCTTCCTGCACCCACACAGCATGGGACTGAGACCGGGGCAGGCCGGGGCAGGCCGACGCAGGGTCCTGGGTGCAGAACCAGGGCCACCTCCGTCTACTCGCCCTTCCCTCTGCACCCCGCCCACATGCTGACCCCCAACCAGGCTTGGTGGGGATGCAGATGGAAACCGGGCAGGACCCTGCCTCACAGAACCCTGGAGAAGCCCATGTGCACCCAGCCGTGGCAGGGCCCGGCCCATGACCTCTGAGGAATCCACCCACAGGGGCCCTGCCCCCACTAGGAAAGTCCTGCCCCTGGGGCTCCCCCGACTCGAGGCTGAGGCACGTGCTCTGGCCTCTCCCCTCCCTGAAGCCTACACGCCGCACCCCACCCCAGCCTTCAGGCCTGCTCCCCAGTGTGGATGAGTCAAAGGGTGGGGCCAGGTGTAAGAACGTCCCCTCCTAGGGCTGGAGGCTGGCTGGACTTGTCCCCTGCTCTTGCACACAGGTGTCCTGAGCAGTCCATCTGAGCCCAGGTCAGCCAGGACACCTCGGAACACGAGACCAGAGCGCCTTCCTCCTCAGGCCCCAGCCTGCCTGCCCTTCCCCCAGGCCTGGCAGAGGGAGGGACACCGAGACATTCCCAGGGCCTATTTTCAGCAGCGTGTCTCCCGGGAACCCCTGTCTGCTCCAAGGTCTGGTCCCAGGGTGGGCCCATGGGGCCCAACAGCCCCTCCTGGCCCTGAAACACGGGGGGGGGGGGGGGGGGATGGACCCTGCCCTTTCCCAGAAGGGTTCTGCTGACCCTGGCCCCAGTGGGAGGAAGGAATTACACCCTTCAGCTCCCTCTGCCAGCCAGCCGGGGGTCCAAAGTCTGGCCAGGAGTTCCCCTGCCCAACAACCCACCCGCCCCCCAGCCTCCTTGAAGCTCAGAGCTGTTCCAGGAATCTCCGCTTCCTGGAGCCAAAACCCAAGCATAACCGCCTCAAATTCCAGCCTCAACGGTCCAGCTGCTGGGCTTGTTCTCCAGCCCTGAGCCCCCCCCCACCCCACCCCGTGCCCCATGCCTACCCCACAGCCAGGCTGGCCCTGGGAAAATGTGCTGCCCACACCTGGGCCCTGGAGTCCTGCCAGTCCCCGACTGACACAGCCCCCGGGTCACTGGCACTCAGCCCGGGCCACAGCCAATGGGCAGTGAGCTGGTGCGCCTACCAAGGACTGGAGGGAGCCATGTCCCCCCTTCAGTCCTAAAGGTGGTCAGGGACGTAGGTCAGAGCTGGATGGGGTCCACAGGGAGCCTCCGGCAAGGGAGGGCTGCCCAGAGGATCTGGGCCTCCGGGTGGGGGCAGTGGGGGCACCAGCCAGGGCGTCACCAGCCCAGGTCAGAGCTGGTGGCAGCAGGGGCTTGGAGGGGCCTGGCCAGGAGTCCTAGAAAGAGTGGACCGACGGGAGCCGGGGGACGTTTGCAGAGGCCCGGGGGCTGGGCGGAGCCCTCGGGGTCTGGGGTCAGAGTGAGGCGGTGAGAGGCATTCCAGGGCGCCTCCTGGCTGGACAGGGGAAGGAGGTACACCCTCCCCTGCATCTGGCGGATGCGTCTGGGGCTGTGGGCGCCAGAGGAAGCACCTGGCTGGTCGAGGGTGGGGGGATCCGGCTCCTGGAGCTGAGGCCACCGAGGGAGCCCCGACAGCGCAGGGTCACCACGGCCCCCACCAACGCGCCCAGCTGCGAGCGGACAGTAGCGGCACCGCCCTGGTTTCCATAACAATCCCTTGGAAACAAACACGGAGGCGCGTCACTGGGCGCGCGCGCCGGAAATGGGGCGCGCCCTCCCAGCCAGACCCCGGGCGGGGGCGGGGGCGGGGGCGTCCCGGGTCCCGGCGCCCCGCGCTGCACCCTCCCGGCGCCCGGCCAGGCGGGACCCTCCACCGGGCCGCGCCCCGCTCCTCCCGCGCTCCGGGCCGGGTGCGCCTGACACCGTCTCCTCCCCGCAGTTTCCACTGGCGGCTCTCGGGGGAGGGGCCCGGGCTGCGCCCCCCCCAACCCCCAGAGGACAGGAATGTCCCATCCAACACCCCGAGTCCGCCCCCCCGGGCAGCGGAGGTGGCGCTCCCGGAAGCCCTCGCACGGCCCCGCATCGGGGGTCTTCGGCCTGGCGGGCGGAAGGGACAAGGGGAACCTCCTCTGAGCACGTGTCGGGGCCCCCGCCTGCCCAGCACTCGGCTTGGGTGGGGGACCAGCACCCTAGGGTACCTGCTGGGTGTCCGCCCTACAGACCCGCCCGCCCTCCACGTCCTGGCCGCACCGCCGGGCGGGAGAAGCCGCTGGGACAGGGCTGGAGGCCGCCTGGCAGGGACGGGGGGCGGGCCACACGGGGAGCCGCTCGGGTCCCGATGCCGCGGGGTCCAGGGAGCGGGCGGCTTCGGCGGACGCGGGGTGGGGCGGCCCCGGGTTGCTGCCCCAGGGCGCCGAGCGGAAGGGAAGGCGCGCCCTCTGGCGGGCCGCTCGGGAGCCGCAGGTAACATGACGACGGGTGCGAAGCTGGGGGCCCCCGGGTCCGGGTGGAACCGGCAAAGCCTGGACCCCGGGACGTCGCGGACCACTTCGTCACCACTGCAGACTCGGGGGTGCTGGTTGCGCAGGAACGCCGCACAGTGGGGCGCTCGGGCACGCCCCCTCCGCCCGCCCACCGTGTGCTCCAGGGTCCCACCCTGCCGGTCCCCGCGGTCCGGCCACGCCCCCTCACCCTCTGGACTTGCAGGCTCAGGCCTGAGCTGAGGGCCCCACGTCCCACACCGCCCGCCCTTCGGCTCCCACCCTAGAGACCCTCCTCTGGCCCCAGCGCCTCTTCCTCCACGCGGCTCGCCGTCTGCCGCCTCCCTGGGTCTTGGGTGGCTCCCGACGCCTCCCAACGCCAGTGTCCAGTGCGGCACTCGCAGGGGTTCAGGCTCCTCCCCACTTACGGACACCACCCCCAGGATGCCTCCAGCTCTCCCACCTCCACTTGGCCTCCACCGTATCCCCCCAGCCCCAAACAGAGCCCTCCTCCCACCCTCACCAGCCTTGGGAATAGGAGCGGCCCCCGCCACCCTAGAAACTGGGCCCAGGCGGTGGGGAAGACCGGTGGGTCAGAGATCCTCTCTCCGGGGTTCGCGTCCACCCGGCAGCCAGAGACAGGGCCGCTCCCCGAAGTGCTCCAGTGATTTATTGACAGCAAAACCTGTAGTGTGTGAGCCCTGGAGGGTGGTGGGCAGGTGCTTGCAAGGCCGTGGGCAGAGGCAGAGGGACCTGTCCAGGGACACCGGGAAGGTGTGGCCACTGTGGCCGTGGTGGCAAGAGGAGATAAATAATACTGGGAGGCATGGGGCGGCAGGAGGGGGACATGTGTGGCCACCTCAGAGAGAGGCCACCTAGGGCCATGGGACGGACACGGGGACACATGGGGCTACGAGACACACGGGTCAGGGAGGCGCAAGGACCCCAAAGGGGCTCATGGTGCTAGGATGCCCCGAAAAACAGGGACGGGCTGGTCACCTGTGAAGACACCCCCGTGGCGTCTTCCACCCCCAACGGCCAGGCCCTGGACGCCCAGGCAGGATGCGCGGACTCGGTGGGGCGGGGCAGCTGGTCACTCTCCCAGAGCCAAGCAGCGGGCGCTGGGCAGGGGCCTAGGGCTGAACTTTGCCCTCGGGGTCCCTGTCGTAGATGTAGCTGCCCACGGCGCCCGTATTCACTCCTGGAAGAAAGGTGGGCAGGGCGGTGGGCGGGAGGGGGGAGGGGGGAGGGGGTGCCTGGTTCCCCACCCTCCCGGCCATACTCACCCTTGGGTCCAAAGAGTATGCCGTAGCAGGGCTTGTGACAGTAAGGCTGGCCATCGTGCTGGGGGCAGGACGGGGGTGAGGTGGGGGTCCGCAGACTCCTGTCCCCACTGCCCTTGGTGGCCTCCTCCTGTCTACGTGCCTGCCTCCCTCCCTGAGGGCCCTCAAACTCCCAAAGCCAAGACCAGTTCACTCCCTGGGGGGTGCGGACGAAGCCTAAGGAGGTGCCACCAAACCTAAGCACCCGCAAGCCCCTCCCTGGCCACCAGGGGGCAGCCGACACCCCGGCGCCCCCCCTCCACCCCCCCACCCCCCCCCCGCCCGCTTCTGCCCTCACCTCTGCGTGGCCGCCTGGAGTCAGCGTCTTCCCACAGCGCTCACAGCGCAGGCACGGCCGGTGCCAGTCCTTGCCCAGCGAAGTCACCTTCTCGGCTGCGAAGGGGTGAGACAGACAGTGACCCCAAGGCCCTGGGGGGCCCCACCCACAGGCCGGGCTTGGCGGGGTCACTTACCAAAGTAGACCCTCTTGTTGCAACGGGGACACATGTTGGGCTCCCCGGTGAACGTGGTGACGCTGGAGGCTGGAGGTAGGGTGGCGGGCGTTAGGGTGGCTGAGGGGCGCGTGTCACCCCGGCCCCCCGCCCACACAGAGCCAAGCCCACCTTTGCTGGGCCCCTTGGGGGGCCCGCTTGCCTTCCGCTCCTCAGCCCGGGCTGCGGGGGCCTCAATGGGGCCCGTGACCTGCGGCCCCTCTGAAGGGGGCTTCTCGTAGATGTAGGAGCCAGCCCCTCCGATGTTCACACCTGGGGGGGGCGCGTGCACTGTCGGGTGGGTGGCCATGGCCTCGCCCACCACCCAGGCCGCCCCGGCCAGTCCACAGAGTCAGGGCCCCGCTCCCAGGGGGCGCCGTGGGCGGGAGCGCAGTCCTGGGACGGCATGGAGAACGGGGGACGCTGCACCCCCAGGCCCCGTGGCCCACCCGCCTCCCAGGAGCAGCAGCAGCAGTCGGGCTGGGGGGCCTGGCCCGGGCTCACCTTTGGGTCCGAACAGAGTGGCGTAGCAGGGCTTGTGGCAGAAGGGCTTCCCGTCATGCTAGGCAGAAGGACAGGGGCGAGGGGTGAGGTACGGGTGCAGGCTGGGCCCTCCCTCCCTGCTGGGGGGGCGGAGGGGGGTGCAGCCCCAGCCCCGGAAGCAGCTCACCTCGGCGTGGCCCCCAGGCGTCAGCGTCTTGCTGCAGCGCTCACACTTGAGACAGAACTTGTGCCAGTCCTTGCCCAGGGAGCTCACCTTCTCGGCTGCGGGCGGGACGGGTGTCAGAGCCAGCCGCCGCGCACCCCCTGCTCCCCAGGGGCTGCTGCCCCTCTGGCCTCAGTCACCCTCCCTCACACACCTCCCACCACCCAGTCAGGCCCCACGGAGTTGGCAGAAGTCCCTCCTGAGGGGAGTGGCCCTGTCCCTTCAGGCCCCCGTGGGGAGACCAGGCCCTACCGCCTCTCCGTGGGAACCCCAAGGGACAGGAGGTCCGTCTACATCGGGCCCTGGGGGTCCCCCTCCCACTGCCTCCAGCTGCTGCTTCGGAGCCCAAGGTCTGGGACCAGCTGAAGGTGGGGTGGGGTGTGCGCCAGCCCCCCTCCCACCACAGTGCTGGTGCTGCTTGGCCCCTTCCCAATGGCGGGAAGGGGGGAGCTCCCCAGGGTGTATGGCAGGAAAAGGGTGGAGGAAAGGGCAGGAAGAAAGGCCCAAGACCACCCGGAATTCCGGGAAAGGGCCTGGCCAGCGGCGTGGGGGTGGGGCGGGAGGCAGGCCAGCTGGGCCCTGACACCTGGGCAGAATCTGGCCAAGGACTAGCTGCTCTTCCGGTGCCCCTCACGTAGCGGGGGCTGTCGGGTCAAGTCTCCCCTAGAGTCCTGGCAGCCGGGAGTGAGCCCCTCCATGTCCACACCAGCACTGCACCTGGGCTCTAGGATGTGGCCACTGGAGGGCAGGGGAGTGACCCTTAGACCCAGCAGACAGGTCGATAGCCACACATCATTGTTTGAGTTGGAAAGACAATTCTCTGGGTCTAATGGCTTGGAGGGGCCCCAGTACCCAACCCAGCCGCACCATTGTTGGGGACAAAGGCACAGTCTGCTGAAACCACTCTGGATATCCTAATCCAACTGCTGCTGGCTGCTGAGGAGGGGGTGCTGGGGTGCAGCCTGGCTGTGGAGTGGGCAGGACCCCAGCCTTCCCCCAGGGTCACCCTCCAACAGCCCCTCCCGGTCGGGACAGAAGCCAGTGGGTCTGAGCGCCTTTGTTCTCTGCGGGGAGTTCACGGTGCCCGAGCTGGCGCGGACCTTTTCCGGCTAGTCTTGTCCACAGGGCAGGCGGCCCAGCCAGAGGGCAGTGAGCTGGCCTGGCTGGGGGCAAGGTTGCGGGCGGCAGCCCAGGCAGGAGGACCCGGGGGCTGTCCTGAACCTGGCTGGAGCCGTCTCTGGGATGGCGACCGAGGGCTGGGGCGGGGGGCGCTGCTGGGAGGCAGCCGGAAGCCCCTGGGCTCCCGGCCAGGCCAGAAGCGCTCCAGGGCAAATCCGGTCCCTCCCCTCCGGGAACAGCAAACAACCGAAGGCCGGTCCTCCTCCGGCCAAATGCGCCTGGGCGGGGACGCCAAGTCGCTTCCTTCACGACCCGTCCCGAACCCTGGCCAGTGGTCCCGGATGGCCAGGGAAGGGTCCCCTGTTTGTGCCCACCCTCCAGCCACCCTCCTCTGGGTGTCTTCCCTCAGTGCAGGCGTTGGTGGGAGGGGCCGTGGGCAGGGACTGGGCTGCCCCAGCCGGGATGAGGCCGCCAGGAGAAGGAAGAGCAGTGAGGAAGCCAGTGGGTGAGCGCCAGGCGGGGCCGCCTACCCAGGGGCATCCTGGCAGACCAACCTGCTCCTGCCCTGCGACCTTGCGGAGGGGTCCTGGGCCCCTGGACCCGGTGCTCCCGCATGCTCGTGGCGCCTGGCTTGTCCCCGCACCCCACCCGTGGGAAAGCCCTGGGGGAGCTCGCACTAAGGAAGGGAGCACGTTGGGACACGCGGGAGATAGTGGCCCAAGTCGCCCCCGCGTGGACCGAGTCCAGACAGACTCCAGATCTGTCCTGCCCGGCCTGCCCAGAGGCCCGGGTGCGGGTGGGGGTCCCTTGGGGCCACAAGGGCCGGGGCATGTGTCCGCGGGAGGGCGAAGCGGGGGTAAGCGGGAGAGGCCAGGCGCGCGCGGGAGGCGCTCGAAAGCGCGCGACCGCACCCGACCCCGCCCCGCTCGGCCCCGCCGCCCGGAGGACCGCGACGCGCCCTCGAACCCACCACGCTCCCCCGACCCCGCGTCAACCAGGGGGACCACGCGCGCCCTCCCCCCTCCCAACCGCCGCTCTGGGTTCGGCCGCAGCCGCCTCCACCTCGTGGCGGCTCCACCCTCCGGCCGCGCCCGAACGGGCCTCGCGGCGAACCGGGTTGGGGCCGCGCATCCCGGGGCGGCGGCCGGTGCACGCCGGGTCGCACGGGGCTGCGCCGGGGGCTGACGGCGAGGGGCGCTGGGGCGCAGGCCGAGCCCGGCACTCACCGAAGTACACGGTCTTCTCGCACTTGGGACACTTGGAGGCCATGGTCGTCTGTGCGCCCGGCTCGCTCGCGCACTCCACCCGCCGCCAGCCTCCGCTTCGCCGCCGCCGCCCCGCCCGCCCCGCTGCCCGCGCGCCCATTGGCTCTGCGGCCGGGGCGGGGCGTCGGCTCCCTCCCCCCGGGACCCGCAGCCGGGACAGGGGGCGTCGCCCGGGCGGGGGAGCACCTGCCGGGAGGGCGGGGGGCGGAGGGACCTTCCTGGCGCCCCTAGACGCGGCGCGCTATGTGGCCTCTGCCCGGCCCATTTCCATGGCAACGTCGAGGCAGCCGGCCGGGGCCTCATGGCGAGGCGAGGGGTGCGCGGTCCCCTCGGTTCCAGGGAGCCTCGGCCAAGGGTGTCGAGCCCGGAAGGGCGTCCCCTGGGTCCGCAGACGGACGCCCCGACAGCAACCCCGCCGGCCGCGGCCGCGCCCGCGCCGGCGCCCCGGCGCCCCCAGAGGCCCCAACCCCCACCCTGTCGCTTGTCCGTCTTCCCTTTGTTGCTCGGTTTCTATAGCAACGGCCCGGAGGCGGGATCCGAGCCGGATTCCAGGCGGCCTCGGCCACCCAGCCCAGGCCGGGTCCCGCCCCGCGCCCCACCTTGCCGGAGGTGCCGAAGCTCCGCGGGTGGAGCCCGGGGCGCCCACCACTTCCAAAAACAGCGCGAGAGGAACCGCGGGAAGGGGCGGGGGGGCCCCCCGGCAGCCAGGCGAGGAGCGGGCTTTGCTGGGCGCTGCTGACGCCCTCTGGAGCTGTCCCCCAGGGCCGGTAGGGACAGAGAAGGGGGACGAGGTGCGGGCCCAGGGAGAGCCGCTGCGCGTGCCCCCGCCCCCCCAGGACGGCCGCCCCCTCCTCTGGACCCGGTGCAGCTCCCGCGCCTCCCGCCTCCAGCGTCTTGCCCGCAAGCATCCCGGTGGAGCCAGGAGAGGTGGGGCCCTGAGGCCGCCCAGGTCGGAACCTGCCTGACCACTCGCTCCCTCCCCGCCTCCCCAGGGCGCCTGCAGAACCTCGCCCGGCGCGAGCGTCCACCCCTCTCCGGGGAACCTGGAGGGCCCTCTGGCCTCCCCTCAGGAGTTCCCTCCCCACAAGCCCTTCCTCCAGCCCCAGCTGAGTGTCCACCTGTCAGACGGACAGACCCACCCCCAGGCCCAGATGACCAGGACCAGCACCCACCCTCCTGGGTGGTCAAGACTCTGTGTCCACCCCCCTCTTCTGCCCAGTGCACCTGCCCCACCACAGGAGCCAGGGGACCCAGGGCCTAATGGTCACTAGTGCTGGCCAAGTGGACTGGACGTCACAGCTCCCAGGACCCAAGTGTCCCTGGAGGCTCCACCCAGGCCCAGCTCCTTAGGTGGCTCCCTCCTCTTGCACCCACAGCCACAGAAACAAGATACACAAGATCGTGCGAAGCCCGACTGACCAGCCTGACCAGCCTCCCTCCCCAGGAGCATCCGGCTCTGGCCCTGCGCCCGCTGAGGTGGAGATGGAGGCGGAGGTCAGCGGCCCTCTTCCTGGGCAGCCGGGCTAGCTGTGGGCTCCCCATAGGTCACTCATTCTCAGCTCTCCTTGCTCAGGTGTCAGGTGTCTCTGAATAATGCATGTCCCACTGCCTGCCACTTGGCGCAGTTATCATGCCCTTGCCCACTCGGGAGCCCCTGGCCTGCTGTGAGGGTCCGCTGTGGGCACAGGTGTCTTCTGGGACGCACCCAGGGCCCCAGCCCTGCCTGCAGGGTGGGGTGCATCCACAGGATGGCCTGCGGCACTGGCCGGGTGCTCAGGAGGTGAAGGGGACAGGTGCCCTGTCCCCAGACACAGTCCCTACCCCAGGCCATTGACTCCCTCTTGCACCAGAACTATTCTGGACGTGGTGAGGACACTGATGGATGAACACAGCAACAGCGTCCACCCCTGAGGCCACTGAAGGTGACAGGGTGGGGCAGGGACAGGACAAGGGAAGTAGGGGCCGGATCAGGTGGTTGTCAGGTGCCAGGCATGGGGGCAGGTCCCTCCCGTGGGGCCACGCTGGCATGGCACCCTGTGGGTCACCAGGTTCATGTGCCCGCCTGTTGTCTTGGTGACACTGGCACATGACATTAGGATCCTTGTCTCAGCTTCCTGCAGGGACCCAGGCTGGGCTCCTCAAGGGTGGGGGGAGGCTGGCCGGGTCTCCAGGAAGACCCCTCAAGGGGACTCTTGCCTAGCAGCAATGGCCCTTGCCCTGGGGCGGAGGCTGTTGGGCACCAGGGCCCTCGCTTCCCCAGCCTGTGTCCACTCCACATTCCTAAGTCCCACCTCACATCTGAAGCAGCCCAGGGGTGGCGGCCCTGCGCTGGGGGACCCTGACTCCTCAGGGCCTGCCTGCCTGCCTGCAGGGATGGGTGGGGGTCACCTCTCAGGCCTAGGGGGAACTAAGTGGGAAGAAAGCCGCTGAGCCGGAGGAGCAGGGAGGAGGACTGGGGGGGGTGGCAAGAGCAGGGCCTGAGGACAGTCCCTCCCACCCACCCTCCAGGGAAAGCCGAGTCTTCCTCAAGGTCACCTCCTGGCCTCCCAGCTGATACCACAACTGTTGCGGGCAGTGGGGGCCGTGGGGGCAGGACTGCAGATTGGAGTTGGCTGGGGGTGCTGCAGCCACTTCTTTGACACCCCGGCCTGTCACCCTGTTGGCCCATCACAGGCCGTCAGATAGAAGCCGGGCACCCTTATCTGTCCCCAGCCAGGGAGCAGTGGCTGCTATTTTAGGCCCCTCACTGAGACACGCACAGCTTTGGGGTGGGGGAGCAGGAGACGGAGCCCAGGGAGGGATAAGGGAGCCCCGGGAGGGCCAGCTGGGGTGGCCCAGCTTGAGAAGTGTCCCTCCCTGACCCTTCCTCCAGCGGCAGCCGCCAGCACCTGTCTGAGGGCCTGCGAGGTGGGTGCAGGGGATGCCTGGGGTTAGGGTTTCTGAGAACAACTTGCTGAAATCTGAGCAGACCCTCACACGGAAGCTGCACACCTGCTGGGGCTGCCCTGGCTCTGTGGACAGCTGGGGCAGGGCTCTGCCCGAGCAGGACAGTTGTCCGGCCATCCCAGCTGTACCGGTTACCCCACGGGAGGGAGAGCCACGTGGCCTTGGGGGCTGGGGCCCTGGCCACGCCAGACTCCCCCCACCTCAGGCAGCGTCCACTCCCCTCACGAGGGCCCCACGCCCCACCAGCCCTCCTCCTGCCCCCGTGAGAGGGTGGGGGCACCAGGGGCCGCAGAAGCCCAGCCTAGCGTGGAGGCCAGGTCAGCCCAGGGCCACCCGACTTGCTGTGGCTTCCTCGGGAGGGTCCCCTGCCCCTGGGAGGCCCTCAGGCCAGGAGTCTCCCACCTGACACCCCAGGTGACCCCCAAGATTCTGCCTGGGGTGCCCCCTGGATTCACCCTGGCCACAGGCCCAAGCCTGGCAAGCTGTCCATCCTCAGCCAGTTCTTCCCAGGTGCCAGGAGCTGGGGGTTGGATGGGGAGAGGGACGGGGACAAAAGACATGAGAAGGTCTAACTGCTTTTTTCTTTTTATCAATTTTTTTCTTTGTTTTCTTTTAATATGAAAATTACTTGAAAAGACAAGGGACCAACCCCACCAGGCAGCTCGGCCGGCCCTTGGCTGCGCCGACCCTAACATTCCAGGTGTAAGTTACAGAGCTTAAGTTCATCTACAAAAAAAGTAATAAAAATAAAATTTAAAATGGCACCTTCAACGGAACACAACGAAACTTCCGGCCGCCCCACGAGCCCGCAGGGCAATGAGGGCCCTGGGCAGCTCCTCACTCCGCTCTGGCCAAAAAGGAACACAAAGCTACAAGGGCTCCCGGCCCGCAGCGTGGACGCGCTTGCCCCACGTGGCCAGGAGCCGCTTCTCTGCAGGCGAGGGTGGGAGGGCGCTACCGGGCGGGCGGCGGGCGGGGGCGGGGGCTGGTCTGTGGTCGGGGCCTAGTCCTCGATGACGATGGGTTCGTCGTTGACGGGCGCGGGCGGCGGGGGCCGCAGCGGCAGGGCCTGGCTCTGGCGCAGGGCGACCGGCTTGTAGGGCCTGCGGGCGGCTCGCTTGGTCTCCGAGGACGAGAGCAGCTTGCGGATTTTCCTGTGGGGCAGAGTCACCCCCGAGTGAGGGGACACAGCCCCGGCGCCCACCCCCGCGCCCGGCCGGGGGCCCCACCTGGTCTCCTCGGTGGCCATGTAGAACACGTCGTCGGGGGCGTCGATCCAGTTCATCCTCCGCCGCTTGACGGGGGGCAGGGAGCCCCCCCGGATGAGGCGCACTTTGGTGGGGTACGACTTCCCGTTGAGGAGGAGGTTCCGGCTTGGTCCCTGGGGGGAGGGGCCGTGTGAGGCTATTTCCCTGGAACCGTCCCCTTGCACCCCCCGCCCCCCACCCCCCGCCTGCCGCCCACTGGGCCCCAGGGGCTGTGAGCACCCGCGGCTGCCTGTGGGGCAAGCCCAGCCCTCCCCTTACCATGTGCCTGGTCTGCCCGTGGTTCGCCAAGCCTGGCAAGAAGGGAGGACAGCGCGTGAGGCCCGCGGCCCAGGGTGTTGTCTTCCCACCCGCCGCGGCCTGCAGGCTGCCCTGCGGAAGCAGGAAGCCCCTCGCCAGGCGAAGCGTGGAGGCCGAGAACCCTCCGCTGCCCTCCGTCTGGCTCCACCGGGTCCGGCGCCCCCAGGGCTCCTGGGGCTCCAAGGGCCACCATCTCAGGCCCCACGCTGGCTCCCACCTGCAGCCACAACCCCTGACTCGGCCCAGACGAAGCTCCGTGTGCAGAGGACCAGGCGCTGCCCTGCACGGCTGCAGACGCAGCAGCAGCACCAGAGCCGCGCCCACGGCCACGCCTTGGCCAGCACTGCTCGGGGCCCAGGAGGCCACCGGCCCTCACCGACCCTGAGTGCCTCTGCCTGGAGTCAGGACAGGGGTCGTCCCAGGTCCCAGTCTGCCGCCCAGCCTGGCCCCCCTCAGCAACACCCAAGGGCCCTGACACCCCAACGCACGTTGGGTGAGGGCCTGAGCCCCAAGGCAGGGCTGACCCCTGGCCCGCAGCACCTTCGCCTGCCTGGTGTGCGCCACCCACACGGCTCTACCACGCGCCGGCCGCCCCGCTGGCCCGCAGGGTCCCATCCTTCCCAAACGTGCTCCTCAGCTGAGGTGCCGCCGTGCAGCATCTCCCGCCTGCACACCACCTTCTCGCCCGTGGTGCCCTGGCGGACGCAGGGGCCACAGTGCTACTTACCTAGGTAAGTGCCTACGAGGGCGGCAGGTTGCAGAAAGGAAAGAACAGACTGAGCGTGAGGGGGTGCGCCCCGCGTGAGGCCAGCGCATGGGACTGAGCTAAGGTCCCCAGGTGGAGTCGGCCCTGCCCTGAGTCCAGGGCCATGTGCATGACAGAAGTCAACATGGAAGCACCCCAGTGTCAGAAAGCCCCACAAGAGCATGTAGACTTCATCCACCTTGCATATTAAAGGCTATTTAAAAGAAGAAACGGTCTGAAGCCCGAGGTGCCTGCTGACGGCACTCAAATCCACACCTGCAGGGCATCACCAGTGGCCGACAGGCAGGGCCGTCCTGCTATGGGGACCAGGCACCAGGTAGCCCGTCTCGAGGCCACAGGAGCCGTGGGGGGCGAGGGAGGAACCCTGCACCTGAAGTGCTGGTGACCCCACAGGACGCTCCCGGATGTGGCCGACAGCACTTGCCCAAGGGACAGGGCTGGCTGGGTGGCCACGCCCTGCTGCCCCTTCCCTGTCCCCTCCCTCGCCCAGCCCACCAGCCAGGCCAGCCCCCAGGAAAGCAACAGCCCTCCAGCCTTGAACCTTTGGAGGACACCCGGGTACATCCACGCTCTCAGGCCCACGGGGCCGGAGCACCCCAACCACCCCTCCCGGGGGGCAGGCAGGGGCTCAACGTACATTCCGCAAACCCCCCTTTTCCCAACAGCTCCTCCTGCAGGCTGGCCAGGGTGCTGGGGCCTCGAGGACTGGCCAAGCTCCCCAGTGCAGGTGCCCCCCAGCCAGCCCCACTGCCCTCGGATGCCCCTCCCCCAACTCAGGCACAAAAGCCAGGCCCTGGGCCAGTGGGTAGGACTCCTGTCCACTGGGAGCCCCATCCTGGGGCCGCTGCCAACCCCACACTTGGTGATGGGAGGGTCCCAAGGTGGCTTTGGCTTCCCCCAGGCTTCAGGCACCCTCCCCTAAGGGTGCTACAGCCCGGGGTCCACCGGGACCTGGCAGCCCTCCCCTGGCCGTGCTGGCCACACCCACAGCCCCGCCCACCCAGCCCATCCCCAGGCAGGGCCACGCAGGTTGCAGGCACAGCACGGGGGACCATGAGAGCTGAGGCTGAGGGCATGCGGGTGGTCACAGCGTGATGGCAGACAGCACAGCTGGGCAGCTGAGGCACCAGGGCCACATGAGCGAGGACAGTCCACTAACCAGGCGCCAGGCCAGGACGGAGGGACAGCTGGGAGCCAGAGGCTCCAGGCCAGAGATGGCGCTGGGGCGGCTGCGGCCCACGGGGGCACCTGGGTCTTTGCCAAGTGACAAATGAACGGGTGGAGGGCGGGGGGCAGCCTGGCCCACGTGGACTGTCCCACGGCCGTGCCCTGGGCGACCGCCGCGCGCGAGCAGACACACAGCGGCCACCCCAGGCCTTACCCCTACTGGGCATCAACAGGCGCTTCTTCATGTTGCCTGGCAGCGCCCGCGGCGGGAGAGAGAGGGAGAGAGAACAGGTCAGCAGGCGCCGGCGCCGGGGCCGGGCCGGGGCTGAGCCGGGAGGCCGCCAGCCCTGCCGACTCACCATCCACCCCGTTGTGCTGTTCGTAGCTCCGCTTGCCCAGGATGGTGGGTGAGCCGTTGTTGATGACGGGCGCCGGCTTGGCGGGGGTCAGGCTGCTGAGCACGCCAGACACGCTCTTCACGGGGTCCGGCTTGGGGGGGCGGGGGTGGGTCTCTGTCGAGTCACACAGGCGGGGCCTTAAAGGTGAGGAGCCCCGGCCCGTCCCAACCCAGGACGGCTCCTGCCAGGGCCCCCGACAGGCCACCCACTGTCCACACCCAGCGTCCAGGCCAGTCCCACAGCTCAGCCCCAAGCGACGGGCTGGGCCACTGCACGACGCCCACAGCTCTCTCTCCTGACAAAGGACATAAACCAGCAGGCTCATGAGAGGCCTCCACAGCCAGGCCACCGGCGCCGCTGGCAGAGGGCTGGCTGCCGGCCAGGGGATGAATTAACAGCCGGCCGGCCGGGCCAGGACGGGCCCCTCATCCCCGAGGACTGGCCCTCGGGCACAGGCTCCCACCCCTGAAGCCCTCCGGCCGCCGGTGGCTCTTGGGAGCCACAGGTCACCTCCTCCCACAGGACAGGCGAGGCAGGACCAAGACCCCAGAGCGCAAATAGCCCCCAGCCACTTGTGTCTGCGTTGGACACACTTAGCTCAGCGTTCTGGAATGTCCTCACGGAAGGAAAGTCACTTCCGAGCTGCCGGGCCTGCCTCAGGAGCCCGCCCGAGCGTGGCCAAGCGGCGAGCTCTGCCCTGTCCCGCCCGAGGCCCCGGCCCAGGGCCTGAGGGGGGCCAGACTGCGCTGAGGTGCCACCAAGACGCTCAGGGGCCCCAAGAGATGGAGACCCTGCGTGGTGCTGCTGGCCAGCTCCACCTCCCTCCCTCCCCGCCTTGGAGGTGTCCGAGGAGCGGCTCTGCCTTAGTGCAACCCGGTGCCCACGCCCCTGGGCACGGCAGGGCACGAGGTGCGAGGGAGGGAGACAGGCGGGAGAGCCCGCTCGGGGAGCCTTGGAAGATGGACCTTCAGGGAAACGGCTCGGGCGGGTGGGTCCAGGGCTGTGGGAGGGCGAACGACGGAGCCGGCTGCGTCCGGCTGGGCCCCCGCGCTGTCCGGGGTGGGACCGGCTCACCGAGATACCGCAGCACAGCCTCCAGGGGCTTCCGGACGGCCTGCTTCAGCACCAGCGGGCTCTGCGAGGCTTCCGGCAGCCGGGCGGTGCCTGCGGGGCCACAGGGTGTGGGCGCCAGCGGGAGCGGAGCCGGGGCCAGACCCCCCGAGCCCGCTCGCCTTCCCTGCTGGGGGACCGGGCAGGGCCCCGGGGGACAGGGCGGCGAGCACTCACACTCAGCCTTGATGGCCGCGCTGTTGACGGGCAGGTAGGGGTGCCTGGCCGCGTGCCCCGGGCGCAGGATCTCTCGGCAGAGGCGCCGGGCGATGCGCGTGAGCTTGGTGGTGTGCAGGTAGAAGGCCTGCCTCGTCTTCATGGCGAACTTGGGGCTCCCGCTGCTCCGGGCTGGGACGCCGTGGGGGCTCTGCGGAAGGGGGCGCGCCGCCCCAACACAGCGCCATGACCGGGGGCCGGGCCGCCAGGCCAGGCACCGGGGCGGGGAAGCACCCACTTACCATGTTACTGCGGTTGGGTCCTGGCCTCTCTCCATCTAACCGGGTTGGCATTTTCAAGCCACCATATTTCTTCCAATATGTCCAACAAGATGCGCAGAGACGACACTGCATGTTAGGGGGACCCCAAGAATACCACTGGTAAGACTGGGTGGCTACGGACAACAAAGTTGGAAATAGACGGATTCTTAAGCAGAACCAGTGACGGCAGAGAGCATTACACAGCTGTCACCCGCCCGCCCGCCCGCCCGCCCGCCAGGCCGCCTCCCCGGCCCCCGGCCCCCGGCCCGAGAGGAGGGCCCCCCCCCCCCGCAGCGTGCAGCCCCCACCCCTGGCTGGGCACCCACCGCTGCGGGCTGGGGCAAGCCCCGGGGGCCGGACAGCGGGCACTTACTGTAACAGCTCTCGCAGGCCCGGCCGGCCCCAGGGCTCTGGCCTGGCGCCCCTGCGCCATTCACCACACCCGCCTTGACGTTGTTGACGCTGATCTGGTTCGGGTTTGGCTTGTTACTTAGGCAAGGGAGAGAGGGGGCGTCACTGGAGCACAGGCTGCAGGGCTCCGGGGTGCTGGCCGTCCTCTCGCCCGGGGGAGCTTTCTCCCCTCCGGTCCCGGAAGAGGCTCCAGGAGGGCGCACTGTCTGCACCCCAGTGCTCCTGCCGACACTCGGGAAGCTGAACCCTGGCCCTGGTCCCACTGCACCCGGGCGGCCAAGCGGGGGCCAAGGTTCCCTCAAGCAGGGCAGCATGGGACCACCCAGCCCGAGGACGGTGGGAGGTGCACTTACTAATTAGGGATGTAAACTTGCTTCAACTTGCTTTCTGCTTCAGCTGCTTTCAAGCGTTTCTTAAAAGAGAAGAGAAGGTCAGAGAGACCAGCCGACGGCCAGAGAGGGGTGGTGGGAGACATCACCCTAAAACCCACCCAGAGGCTGCCCTGGGGTGTTTATCCTGGGAGCCCACCTGCTGCCCGTGGATCGGTTGGCGGCCCCCACCCCGCAGGCCCACCTGCTGCCCGTGCACCTGTCGGGGTTCCCCCAGCCCACCTGCTGCACGTATCTGTCGGTGGTCTTCCACATGTAGTAATACTCGATGATGCTGGTGAGTGACTTCCAGGGCAGCTGGAGAGAGGAAGGCACTTCAGGAGGGCCATGGGGTGCTTTGAGGGGTGCCTCCTCTTGGGGGGCCCTACATTCCTTAACTTACTTCTCTGGGTCTAGGGCTCCAGCCTGAGGCCCCCCTCCCTCCAGCACCTGGCGCCGGGGCCGTCCTGCTGGTGAGTGTGAGGTGCACCCACCAACGCACTGCCCGACGCCGTGGGCCCAGCTCCGGTGCGCGGGCTGCTGAGCTGCTGGGGTCCCGCAGCATGGAGGGCAGGCCCCTCTCACCGCCTGGTGCTCTCATGTCCCTGTGCTACCTCAGGACCGATTCCCTGGGGCCCCGACTCGGCCCGACAGCTGCCTCGTTGGGGCCAGAGCTCAGACCCGGCCGTCCTGTGCTCGCTTGGTGTCACAAGGAGAACGAGGGATTTCTGGGACGAGTCTCCCCATGACAGTGGCTCACCCCACATTCCCCTCTGACCACAGCCCGGCCGCCTCGGCCGGCTCTGGCCTGTCGGACCAGGTCCTGCTCCCGTGCTCAGGCTCCTAGAAGAGCCAGACAAGGCTGCCCTGCAGGGACCCCACAACCTGGGTGGTCAGCGATGTGCCCTCCGCTCTCCGCCCGCAACACGCTGGCCCAGCTGCACTGTCCTCCCAGCCTCCTGTGCCCCCGGGGGTCCCCTCCGCTCTCTGGGGGCTTCTCAGGATGGCTGCCTTGCCACCGCTGTACGGACGCTCCTGCTAGATGCTGGAAACCCACCCCTCAGGCTCTTGGTCGCCCACCAGCCCTGCCATCCGATGGACGGCTCGGGCTCCTCACTCTCCTCTGTGTGAGTTTCAGAGTCTTGGGGATGCAGGGCTCCCCGCAGGCACCGACCCTACGCGCCCTGCAACCCCTACGGTTGGACACAAGTTGTCCCCTGGGTAGACAATTTCAAGAAAGGGACACAAATCTAGGACAGAGCAAGGAAAGGGCAGCTGGCTAAAAGCAAACACCACCAGACTCCGGGGAGCACAGGGACCGTGAGCCGGCAGGGACCCCTGACACCTGGACCTGCCCGCCTGGGAGGCGCCTCTGGCGGGGGGGCAGGCGGGAGCCCGGGGCGGGCCTGGCGCACTCACGAAGTCCTGCTGGATGTCGGTGAAGTCCTTCCCGTACTTCTCCAGAGCCTCCTCGAAGAGGCTGGCCTCGGAGGCCGACCACTCCTCCATCTCGTCTCGGCACAGCACGGGCCCGCCCTGCGGCACCAGGGCCGAGATGGCCTTGGCCACGTCGTACACGCTCTTGTGCAGGGTGTCCATGGCGTGGAACTGCGGCAAGACACGCAGGGTCGCCACGCCGCCCTGCACCTGCCATACCCGCCCCGGGCCACGTCTGGGCTGCCACAGGGACACGTGAGCACCCCTCCCAACGAGCAGGAGACAAGGGGTCCTGGGGGTGGGGTGCACAGGGAGGGACGGGCCGGGGGGAGCTGAGGACCCGTCTCCCAGGTCCTCAGAGCAGCAGACAGGCAGGGTGGCTCTGGGGGACCCCGGTGGGGAGGTGGGGACAGGCTTACCAGGCCTGTGCCTGGGGGTCACGCCCAGCATGGGCGGCCATGGACAGTGGGCAAAGGACCTGTTCCCCGCTGCTGTCCCTTCCCAGACAGCGCAGTGACCCCAGCGAGAAAGCGCCCAGGCAGGGCCAATGCTGTAAACCACAGCGAGGTGGCGAGCTGTCTGCTGGACAGAGTGGGGGCAAAGGAACAGGGCTTTGTGCAGGGGTCCCGCAGTGGGGGCCGGATTGTCAGGGGACCTAGGCCGGGGGGGTCCCGGCCTCGGTGGCTCTGCCGCCACCCACTCACCAGGGTGATGTCCCGAGAGGCGGCCGCGGCGCTCATGTGCAGGCTGGGCTGTCGGACGGAGCTGCTGCAGTCAAGGGCCCGCGCGAAGGTGCCCACGGAGCTGGGGGGCAGGAGAGACGCTGACCACCGGCGCCGGCCAGCAGCAGGGTCGGCCAGGAGCGAACGCCGGGCACAGGGGCTTGGCCCCCACCGACCAGAGTGGCTCCGGCACCAGGGACAGTAACTGAGCGGCACCAACTTCAAAGCTCCCTCGAAGGCCTGGGGCCCCCCTGCAGGACGGACCCCGAGCCCTGGGAGGAACGGGCAGCAGCACTCACCGGGCCACCACGAGGAACTGGTCGATCTGCTTGTCGATGAGGGGGTTGTGCGCTTCCCACACCTTGGTCTCCAGTTTGGACTGATCGCGGCCATCTTCCTCACCTGCAAGGAGACGGCCGCGGGGAGACCCTCGCTCGCCTCCAGCGCTGCCTTTTGGGGCCAAGGGTCTACTGGCTCGTAAGGCCCCACCGGAGACGGCCTGCGGGTGCTGGGTGAGACCAGGAGCAGCGGGACCCACCCAGGATGCGAACACCCGTGTGAGCACGGAGGGCGCTGTCGGCCACAGCACGGCTTCCTGTCTGCCAGGCTGAGCCAACCAGACTGGGCAGATGGCGGACCAACCATGACGGGAGGGTGTGTGTGTGTGTACGCGTGTGCACATGTGGGCGTGAGGCATGTGCAAAAGCACGCACAAGCAGGACCAGGCGCAGATGAGATGTCCCGCCCATGAAAGGAGATGCCAGGCCCTGGGAGGGGCGGCCCTGGCAGAGGTCACCCAGCGGAGAACGTGACGCTGAGCAGGGAAGAGCTGGGGTGGCCCCACCCAGCTGCTGGGCAGGGACGCTAAGAGCCCAGTCGCCGGACGCTCTGGGGCAAGGAGGCAGCTGCGGGGAGAGGGGGACCCTGAGGCCACGCAGTGCGCGCTCACCCCAAGAGCCTCCCAGACGGGAAGAGGACACCAGGGCCCATGGGGACACACGGGCATGTCAAGCGCAGACATGCACAGGCCACACAAGAGGGCCCAGGGCAGGACCCGCTCGCGCAGCAGCTGAGGTGCGTTAGTCACAGCCACTTCCTCGTTAACGACCAGGAAGTTTGACGGCCGCAGGGAAGGTGACAGTGACCACGTGGTAGCATCGGTCTTCAGAAACGGAAACAAAGGGCACCGTCCCCCAGCCCCACGTGGCTGCAGGGAGGTGGCCTTCACAGGTGTGGCCTGTTCCGGCTCCAGGGGCCCAGGCCGGGCAGGACCCCAACGGCCCCTAACATTGCCTGGGGCCTCCGGGAGGACAGGTGCAGGCTGTCTCGGCGTGGCCACCCCTTCTCAGTGACTAGAGACACGACTTCATCTCTTGCTCCCCCCAGAACGGCCCACAGCGGACCCTGGTCACTGTCACCGGAGCAGCGCTTCACCTCCCAGAACCACGCCCGGCCGAGACCAGACGCACAGCTTCTCTGGTCCCTGCACTGTCGGGACAGAGTGGGCTGGGCACCCCCTCCACCCTGGCGGCGGCGGGTTCCCCACCAGGAGGGCCTTGCGGACAGACATCGCCTCTCCCGGTGGACATTGCGACAACGGGCAAAACTATTCGAATGCGTTTTCTAGAGACGGAAGAGCTTTCAGGAACTGGTGCAAGTGCTGCCCGAGGAACAAGCCCTCGCGCTGGGCAGGCGGACGGCGCACCCGCTGGGGCAGACACTCCTCCAGGGCCACCCGCACTCGCAGCCCTACCTTCCTTCAGCAGGTCCGTGATGTCCGCCTGGTACCGGTTCCCCACGCGAATCTCCCCTTTGTCGGCCAGCAGCGTCTTCTGCTGCGGGTCGTAGACCAGCGAATAGAAGAAAAAGTCCTGGGGACAAGGTGGGGGCGTGTCAGCGCCAGCACCCCGGGGCCTGGCCGAGCCACGTGCCCCTGAGGTGACAGCAGGCGGAGAAAGAAAGGGAAAGAAAGGAGGAGGGACACACAGTGCCAGCTGCGCCGATGGCCACGCACAGACCCTGTGAGCACCCAGGCCCTGGGCCACCAACCCTGGACCCTGTTTTCACCGACAGCAACGCCGTGGAAAGTTTAAGGACGTGTCTGACAGCAACCAAAGCCTTCAGACGCGTGGGAATGAACCTGACAGGTTCTGGGCACGTCCGCTGAGAAACGCTTCCCTGCGGTTGTCACAGGACACACACGGGTGGAGCCGCGGGACGTTCCAGGGACAGCACCGAGAGCGGAAGGTGCAGCGGCTGGGCCGGCCCTGCCCGCGGTCCAGCTGGAACTGGCTCACGTCACCTGCAGACGCCGTGGTCCCTGGAAACAGCCTGAGAAGCTGGGACCATTCTGAGCCACCAGCCGGCGATCCAGGCCCAGGAGGGCTCTCCACCGGCGGCACCCTCGCCTCTCCGGTCGTCTCTGGGGGCTTTCCCGACCCCCACCCCACCTGCTGTTCCCCGAAATTCATCGGCCCCTCAGGTCCCACACTCTGCGGCTAGGGCCCAGGCTGCTCCAACCTTGCAGAGGGAAGGCTGCCCTGTGCCAGGGCCTCGACCCCTGTCCTCTCATCGTGTGAGAACCAACGCTGCCTAAACTCCCAGGTGCCCCCACTTGGGGACACACAGGACCCCCCACACCGGGTTAGGGCCACGTCCATCCAAACACAACGCAGCACACGTGCTCCCGGAGCTGGACGGTTGCCCAGTGGCCCTTCTGCTCTCGAGGGTCTCGCTACGTCACTTGGCTGTGGCTGTCACGAAGGGGTCTTCCTAAACCACACACACAGCCCCCCCAACCCAGTGGGTTCATCCCTGGGGCCCACTGCCCATGCCTGGCAGCTTCCTGGGCGAAAATGGTCACGCACTGCACCTCCCACAGGAGGCCCAGGCCACCCAGCCATGCGTCCACCCTGGTTGCCAGCCTTCCAGCCGCCTGACTCCCTGCGGTGGCCTCTGCCTCCCTGGACCGCTGCCTCCTGCATCTCCTGTGGCCGGGCCACCAGCCAGTGCGCCTGCTGAGCCTTAGCTGTGTGCCTCGTGGACGTGCTCCTCAACAGTGGCACCCCTCATCCGTGACCTGTCCTCTTCAGTCCCCAACAACCGCCAGATGCCCCGACTCATCGGGCCTCAGGACACACTCTGCCCACCGGCTGCCTCCCCCGGGGCCCCTGCCCCCCAGGGACCTGTCTCTGTCTGCAGACGCGGCTGGTGCCCCCGCTCGGGTGGCGGCACCCTGTCACGCAAGCGTCCCTGGTTCTTGTCTGAGCAATAAAGTTGGGCCCATGGCCCAGCCCTAGACGGTAGTTTTATCAACTTAGAGGTTCATGAACGTGCAGCGAGGGCGGCGGAGGCTGATGGTCACTGTCGCTGAGACCAGGGTCCCTGCCTGGTGCTGAGGGGGGTGCGGGAGGGGGAGGGTCTGGACCCGCAGCAGGACGCCCGCCCCTGCCGCTGCCCCTCACCTCCCGCTCCAGGTAGGACTTGAGCGACTCCGTCTCGTTGAGCAAAGTGACGCTGCACTTCCCTCTGCAAGAGACGCCCCGTCAGGGAAGGGGAGGGGAGGGCGGGCAGGGCGCCCCCCGCCCCCCGCCAGCTACCTGATGTGGGTGGCGGGCAGCGACTCCAGCTGTCGGGAGAGGAACAGCTCCCGGTGCCGCAGCTGGTGCTTGAGCTTCTCGGGCAGGTCGACCATCTCGGGGTTCTCCATCTCCTCCTCGATCTCCCCTGAGGACCACGCCCGCCGCCCGTCAGGCCCCCACGCCACCTCCGCACGGCCCCCGCCCGCCGGGCGGCAGCACCCCCGGCGGCCCCTTACCTTCCTCGCCATTGTCGGCCCCGGGTCCCGGTTTGTAGCACACGGACAGGGCTGGAAGGCAGATGGCCACGCGGAGGGTCAGTGCCGACCGGCGGCGTGGGGAGCGGGGGCAGGGCGGGGGCACGCGGCACGCAGCCACCCGTGGTGCCACCAGCCACACAGCTGACCCCTGCTCTGTCCCAGGCGCCAAAGCTGGGGTTACGGAGCGGAATCCCCAGCTGCACCCTGTCAGAGCTGCCGGGTGACACCCGCGGTGACTGACTCGGGCCACGTCTCCTGCCCGTGGCCCTCTGCTGCCCCCCTGTGGTGGCTTCGGGGAGTCCCGCAACCCCGACTGGCAGCCTGCGGCCAGCGCGGGACCGGAGCTCATCCCACAGCAGGGGCCACAGCAGCCCAGGCGCCCCCTTCCTGCCTACTCCCGGGGCCCCAGAACAGATGAGCTCCCCATGTCCTGTCGGCAGCTCCAGGGCCATCGGCAGCAGGAGGAAGGCACAGCCAGACGGCTCCCAGCGCTCCGCAGACAGGGGTCCCTGTAGCCCCACACGCAGCCCTCCAAGCCTGCCCTGGACCCTGCAAACCCTCGGCCCCGGGAGCTTGGGTGGTCGGCCCAGGCAGGTGGCCCACGCACGGAGACCCCTTCTCCTGGGCTGGGAGCCTCACTCCCAAGGCCCAGACAGGCCCTGCCCCTCTTGCCCAGCTCACTCAGCCCACCAGCTGTGGGGTTCCAAGGAGAGCCTGTCCCCTGGGCCTGAGGCTGCCCTAGGAGCACCCCCCTCCCAGGAGAACGGCTGGGGAAGGGAGGGGCTGCATGGGGATGTGGCCTGAGGGGGCTGTTTGGAGGGGCCACGGCTGAGGACAGCCTGGGAGACCCCTGGCAGGCGCGAGGTGGCCAGATTCTGCCCTCGAGGCTCCCAGGCCCGGAGGAACCCTGGCAGCCCCCGACTGTGCAGCGCACTCCCCGGACCCCCATCCCACCTGCCAGAAGGGCCCTGGCACAGCTGGCCCGTGGGGGGCACAGGCGAGAGGCGCACCACCGCCCAGTCCCCACGGCGCGCGTTCCCTGCAGCTTCTGTCCGCAGCGGGCAGCCTCCCATGCACGGGCCGCCTGCAGACAGGCCCTGGCAGCCGTCCGGGGCCCTGGTCCCAGGGGCTCTGCAGGGGCTCAAGGACACGACCCCGGACGCCGCCTTGGCCCAAACCAGCGGCTCAAACACAGTCCTCTGCAACGCGCGCCTCCAGCAGCGCCCAGCATGCCCGCCAGCTCCCTCCTGGGGCCCACGTGGCCACTGGGGCGCAGCCAGGACATCGGGGCACATGGGGCCGCCGCGCGCCGCTGGATGCCAACGGGAAAAGCACTGAGGGCGCTCTGGGCCCGGAAGTGGGCAGAGGTGTGGAGATCTCAGGCATCAATGTCCCCACGTCAGCAGTGCTGCCGCCACCCCGGGCCACACGGACGGTAGGGCCAGGGCCAGCGCTCCTCTGGGTGCGGCACAGAGGGGGCATGGGGAAGAGGTCCCCCCGGGCCACATTCACGGTCTCAGGTGCAGCCGGGGCTTGCAGACCCTTGAGACCCCAGCCCGTCTCCTCGGCCCCTGGAGGCCGGAGCACGGGCACAGTGGGCACCAGCTTCAGGGCTGGGGGTGCCTCCTGCTTAGCTGTCGGCCACCCCTGGACACAGCCACCTGCACTGGGAACTCTGTCATACACGTGGCGGCCAGAGGGCACTAGGGCCCAGGCCCATGACTACGCCAGGCAAGGCCCGCCGCACACCCTGGCCTGGTGGGCTCTGCGGGGATCTCCTCCGCTGGGCTGGCCCCTGGCACGCTCAGGGCTCTGTGCTCTTCAGGCTACTGGGAACAGGGTCCCAGCGGTAACCGTGAGGCTATCACTTGCCCATCCCAGTGCAGGAGAGCCGCCCGATGAACCGTGACAAGAGTGCAGGCTGGCCGGACTGCCAGGCGTGAGGGACCAGGGCCGTCCCATCCCATGCCCACTGGGAGACGTCACCCACCTAGACCAGACCTCATGCCACAAGCTCAGCAGAACAGGCCACGTGGCCCTGCACCTGGGACATGGGACCCCTGGCTCCTCCGGCCCCAGATGTGGAGCCAGCCCTGCCTCTGAAGGGCATGGGCACCAACCAGCCAGCGCCCGGGCGGTGGCCACCGGCCCTGGAGGACAGACGCCCACCACCGCCGAGCCGGCGGCAGGCACGGAGCTGGGCAGCACCCACTCCAAGCCAGTGCTCCGCAGACTGGGCGAGAACCCCAAACGGACGCCTCAGCTTCTCCAACACCCGGACACGTGTCCGTCAGGATAAACAAGCGAAACGTGGGCCAGGGAGGCAACGCCCATGGCCCCCACCCTCCCGGCTACACCCAGGAAACAGTCCAGCTGGATTTCAAGTCTGAAAACCCATCACGTTAGGGGAAAAAACCTCAGGAGTGACGCTCCCCGACCCCTCCCAGTGACAAGCACACACCAGGACCCACTTTCCAGAGAAGGGCAAGCGGAGGACAGGCAGGGACTCCTGAACCACCCTGGGCCACAGCACCGCGATGGCCCGTACGTGACCAGGCTGGACCCGATGGCAGAAAGGTGGGGAGGCCAAACCCCCGAGAGCTGGGAGCTGCCTTGGCCTGGGGAGGGCGGGGGGCGCCCACGGAGGGAGGACTCACTGGCATGCTTGTCGGCCAGGGCGATGAGGGTGCTGGAGATGTCCCGCCTCCGGTAGAAGCACACCACCTTGGCCTCCACGTTCCCGTTGGCCGTCTGCAACAGCAAGGGCGCCTCACCACAGGCCCACCAGGGGCTCCTGGGCTAAGGGGCAGCGGCACCTCGGACCAGGATACTCTCGATCCGAAGCCTCCAGGTCTGTCCGTCCTCCTCCGTCCCGTGGAGCCTGGCACCTCCAGCACCCTGGCCTCCCAGTCCCACCCTCAGACCTTGCTCGTGTGGGGTCTGAGCCTGGCTGACAACTGGCCACTAGAGTCAGCTGTGACCAGAGTTCAGCCCAAGTCGTTCTGGCTTCGGCCTGGGGAGCCACCTGTCTTGGCAGCTCCCCAGAGGTGCCTGGGGACAGGTGGCCGTGGCTGGCGTCACTCCCAGCACCAAACCGAGGTGGCGGGCAGGATGAGCCAGGGTCTGAGAGGCAGCCCAGGCGCGGCCTGCAGGGTGCCCTCGGCGCCTGGCGCTCAGGGACTGCGGGAGGACGAGGGCAGGTGGCCTCGGGCGACCCAACTGCGTCCAGTCCTCAGGAGTGTGACATTTTTAACAAGGCCAGAATCCCACCACGGTTCTACCCGTTGCGAGACTTCCCGCACCGGCATTTAGAACATTGAACGGTTCCCTTTGGAGAAAGTGTTACTTGGCCCAACAGACGGGGACTTTCTCACCGCCCGGCCCGCCCCGTGCTGCCCAGGGCTCCGCCTTGTGAGCACCTGCGCCACCAGGGGCCACGGGCGCCGACCAGCCAGCCCTGGGACGCGCTCCGCCGGCAGTGGCGAGGGGCCATCTGCCCACGAATGCCGCAGCCGCCACGGAGGACGCCACGGTGGCCACCATGGTGGTGAGTGGAACCCTGGCGTCGTCAGCCCTTTGGGAAGCTTCAGCAGCCACCACGGGCTGCACTCCCAGCAGCACCCGTGGGGAGGGGGTGACCCCCACTCTGGGCTCCATGGTGCCCAGTGCCGCCCCCAGCTGCACCCCAGCCACAGCGCCTGCGCATTCCCGCCCGTCCACAGCCTGGCACGTGCCGGCCTCTGTGGGACCCAGGAGGCCAGCCCGGGCCCCTGCAATGGCTCCATCTGTGTCCTCGGGCTGCATCCCCATGGCTGCAAGCAATTCTGACGGGGGGGAAGGGGGGGCGCTACCCTACCTCTCTGCCTTCTGCCCTTACTGTACCTTCCTGAGCGCCCCTCGCCCCGTCTCCTAAACCCAGCAGACTCCCCACAGCTGCGCCTCTGATGCCACGTCTTCCCAGTGGCTCCTGCGACACAGGCTCCCCTCTGGGCCGCCCCTGGCAGTGTCGCCTGGAAGGGCGCTGCGGGGCCTCCGCGCCTCAGGGAGGTGCTGGCCTGGCTGGAGCTCCCCTCGCCGCTGCACCCGCCCTGGCCCGACCCCTCCCCACCTGCCCTCTCAGTTCTCAGGCCCCAGCCCTCCCTTCTGTTCCCTCTCCTTCCCTGGTGCGGTAAAGGTTTAGTTTTCCATGGCAACCGTGTAAACCAACACGGAGTTTTAAGAAGAAACCTCAACAACTCCCTTGAAGCTCACGACAGCCCAGTCCCAGGGCGGGGGCCCTGCTGGCCATCCAACCCCGGTGTCCGGCAGCAGCCTGAGCACAAGTCCCCAGGTCGGAGAGCCCACGGCCCTGGGGCTGGTCCATGGTTTTCTTAAAGGAGCCTCTTCAGAGCCACTGCCAACTCAGAGAAGGGCCGGTGCCCCTACTCCTGGGTCCCTGAGGCTGGTGCACCCGCAGGACCTGTTTCCCCTGGTTCCCTTGCCCAGGAGTGGGACCCTACCCAGGCCTAGGCCTCACGTGCCACGTGGCCCCCACGTCCTTAGACCCCCGTGTCTGAAACCATCTCACAACGAAGGCCTGTGGGAGTCGCTGCCTCTCGCGGGGTGGGATTTGGGGGCAGCTTCTCTCTGCTCCACAGTCCCCACCACTGGCACTGGGCCCGGGCAGGGACCCCACTCTCTCGCCTGGTCTGAGCTGTTGTCCCAGGTGCTGGGGGTGCCAAGTCCTCTCGCTGAAGCTTCGCCTTGACCTTCAGAGCTGCCCCTGAGCCCTGGGCCCCAGGTCTCAGGATTCCGGGCCAGCTTCTCAGAGGACACGGTGGTCTCTCTGCGCCTGGTTTCTGCTGTGCCACCAGCTCCTCTTCACGGTCTGTCCTGATGGGCTTTCACATCGGAAGCCGCCTGCTGTCCCCGAGGGGCAGCACTTCCTTGGCGCTGAGATGACGCCCTTCTGCCTTGCACGTGGCTGCCCTGGGGTCCCCGGGGACGGGGCTCTCGTGGGCCGTGCCTGCGTGGGCTGCTCCCACGGCCCTTCCGCCTGAGCTGCTGCGCTGTGCCCTCCACCGTCAAGAGGCCGTGAGCAGGCCAGCAGCACGGTGGCCACTGAGATGTCCCCATCTCGGCCCTGATGCCCTCACCGCCGGCCCCAGCCCCAGGCCTTCTGGGAGCTGCCAGGTTGCCCCACCAGCCCGACCAGCTGCGGCTGCAACAGGTACAGCCATGAAAGGCCTTGGGAGCGTGGCCGTGGCCGGGGCTCCACTGTGGCTGAGTAGCGCCCACGGGGGTCAGGTCAGCGCCCTGACCTTCCCACCCTGTCCTGCCTGTCTCGGGGCTTCCAGGCCAAGATGGGTGGGGGGTGGGCTGGCTGCCCCTCTGCAGCCACTGAGGGAGACCTGAAGGAGCCTCGGCAGCGTATCTGAGGGGCAAGGGGGACGCGTCCCAAGTGCTGCCCAGGGTGACCCCAACCAGGGGGCCGGTGGGAGCTGGGGAGATGTCCTTGGGGGGACCACCCACTCAGGATGGACAGAGGCCCTGAACAAAGACAGCGGCCAGCGGAGAGCGGGAACCCGGAGTCTGCACCCCTGCGCCCTAGTGACTAGGGCGGGAGGCAGAGGGACAGCACCCTCTGGAGGCCCAGGCGCAGGGTGCAGCTTCTGCGGGTCCTGAGTCGGTGCCAGGAATCTTCCTGCCTGAATCCTCACAACATTCCTGTTCTGCTCAGGCCCTGCTGCACATCCCCTCAAGTACAGCCACCAGGGACTCAGGTCTGGGCAGATGACCCTGGGGACAAATGTCCCAGCAGACAGTGGCCCATCCACAGCCCCCATCGCCTGCAAAGACCTGGTGGTGCGCTTTGTCTCCGCGGTGACAGCGGCCCCAGGGCAGAGCCAGGGTGCCCCCAGGGCCAGGCCCCACGCCCGCTCGGTCACGCGCAAGTCTACCTTGTTGAGCTCCTCGATCCTCCGGATCAGGTACGGGTTGCTGGAGGAGTTCTCGAAGTAGACGTAGTCTGCGAAGAGGCAGAGAGAGCGAGTCAGGCTTCGACGTGGTGCTGTCTCGGTCCCCACCCCCCGCCATCCAAGGACCCAGGGGCGCCCTAACCGCCCCCACCGGCTTGCGCGTCCTCAGATCTGAAAATGGAGGGAAGGGAGGAGGTGAAGGTCCCCCCAACCCAGGGGCGAGGCGTGGCCAGAATCGCGTCAATGGTGCTGGTCGAGTGCCAGACACGTGGTGGGGAGACTTGGTGGCCCAAAGCCCTCCTGTCCCCTGCGTCCTGTCACGAGCTGCCCCTCGGGAGCTCCATCTATCCTGGGTGGGGGGCAGAAAGGCCGGCCACGGGTGGCACCACCCCAGAAGCAGTCACGGGCCACACTGCAGCTGTCGGACCCCTGCACACTCCACCCTCCTCTCCAGGAACAAAGGCAGTGAGCAGAAACCAGGGGTGCCGCCCACCGAGTCCCCCAGATTGGAAGGCGTGCACAGACCTCCAGAACAGACAAGCCACAGGCTGTCAGCTTCTTGCAGGCCCCACCTTGGGAAGCTCAGTCCCTCCCCCTCAAGGCCACCCAGCTGCCAGCCTAGCTGCCCAGCCAGCCTGCCCCTTGCTGACCTGGGGGGCCCGCAGTCCCAGCTGGACAGCTGTCAGCAGACAGCTGAGCAAGAGGCTAACCTGAGCCGGACCCTGGTCATAGCTCGATGTGGTCCAGGTACCGACACTGGGCACCAACTGGGGGAATGCGCCGAGGCCTAGCAGCGCCAGAGGGCCTGGCCCAGCCCCATCCACGGGCAGGTCCCAGCTGGGCTGCCCGGGCCCACTGGAGGGACCCCTGCCAATGACAAGCACCTGTGGGTGCGTTCCTGGGAGGACACGCGGAGGGGCGCACTCTGAACAGGGCTCCTGTGCTCAGCCAGGGGGCCCTCCATCCCCCCAAGGTCCTAGGTGGGGTCTGTGCTCCCAGGTCCACAGGAGTCTCATGAGATACCAGGCTTCCCTGAGCACAAAACGGTTGAGCTTAACCTCAAGCAGATTTTATCTCAATAAAGTGGTTTTTATAAAAAGGTCTCAAACCACCCAACTACACAGAGTCTAAACTTAAAAATAATTATTCACCCGGGCCCCGAATTGGAGATGAGCCTACATTCCCCACACGTGGGGACGCAGACCAGCAGCAAGTCCCTCTGCCCAGCGGCACGTGTGTGACGGCGGCGAGGGGAAAGCCAGGGGGCACAGGCGAGGGCCCCGGGACCAGCTGCCCCGTGCTGCACACCCGCCAGCGTCGGCCTTTCCACGGGAACCAGGCCTGGGGCCCAGGATGGAGCATGAGGGTGGGCAACACGGCACCCGGGCACAGCGACCAGGCCAGGCCGGGAAGGAGACGCCACGGTGGCGTCAGGACCCACGGGACGCAGGCAGACCCTGCCGCCTTCCGCGGATGGTGAGGGCAGAACAGCTTCCTGCAGCGAATCTGATAACCTGGAGGAAATGGGGGGGCGGGTGTTGCTTCGTGGGCGTGAGCCACCCGAGCTCCTGCAGGAGGAAGCGGCCCCTCCAACCACCCGGAAGGGGGAGAAAAACCCCTCCCGCCCAGATGGCCTCCCTGGCACATTCCACCCAACACCGAAGGGAGATTTCGCACCAATTCCAGCTGGCTCTTCTTCCAGCAAGCGGGGGGAGGGGACAGTCCCTGGACGGCCGAGGCCACCTTCCACCGAAACCACAGCCAGGGGGACACAGGCACCCAGCACCCCCGTGAACGGTGGCGCCCAACTTCTCCAGCCCAGCAGAGCCCCCGGCACCACGGTTCCTCCGGGAAGAGGCTGGTCCAGCTCCGGAAACCCAGTCAACTGAACAAAGAATCCGCCTCCACATGGCAGCTCTGACAACACCCACGGGGCTCCTGACAAAACCTCTCCAACAAACTGGGATCACAGGGAGCTTCCACCTGATGAAAGGCACCTGCGAAACACCCACTGCGTGCAGCCGGGCTCGGCACACAGGCTGGCAGACAGGAGAGGGCGATGCCCTGACTCCGCACGGAAGCCCCGCGTCTGCTCAGCAGCGGTTCCAGCTCACACTCCGGTGAGCTCACAGGACGCCAAACCGCATCTGAAAAGCACCGTCTACAACTGCTCCAAAAGCGTGACCCACGTCTCCACCGCAGGAAACAGCTGCAGGGGGTGGGGACACCAGAGCCGCATGCGAAGACCTACTGCCACCACGGGCGCAGCCAGGGTCGCAGAACTTCCAGCCACCGCGGGTGGGACCCGGAGCCACAGGAGGGCACCTCGGGCTCCCGCCCACCGCCCACCGCCGGGTCCGCGGCAGGTGGCACGGGCAGGGAGAGGACGCGGCTCCACAGGGCTCCCTTCCTTCACCACGTCCCTGCGTCAGCGCAGCCTGACGTGCTCCCGTGTCTTCTTGCCATGGCTTTTCACAAGTGCCTGCCAGAGGTGGGCAACTTCAGCGAAGGACACGTGCAGCTTGGGGGATGCCTGTCACGCCCAGGTGTTTCTCTTCACGTTTCCTTGAGGCCCACGCAGAGGAGGGGACTCAGCAGCCTGGGTTTCCACACCTGCTCAGTCCAGGCAGCTTGGCCCGTGACCTGCGCCGAGAGCGTCCTGCCTGGGAAGTCTGTGCTTGCCTGGGGCCCCAGCCCACATCAGTGCCGACAGGGTGATGCTCAGGAGGGCCAGGGGCCAGCTTCACCACGGAAAGACTGGGGACACATGGTCAGCCCCAACCATGTCACCAACCTTGGACAAAGCCCCAGGACAGAAAGGTGGCAAGCTGCACTTCCTTCGTCCCATCGCACGGCTGTCACAGCTGCAACTGCTGGCTTCAGGCACCGCCCTCTACTCCACCGGCAGGACACTGGACACGGGCACCTGGCAATGGTGCTAACTATGCCCATGACTGGCACGGCCCTTCCTGAGAGTCCCAGAGCCTGGAGGGGGTCTTGTGGCCTCAACTCGGCCTGACAGTGGCCTGTGGATGGCTGCGGGCACCTGGTGGGAGGCAGCAGGCGGCTCAGTGGTCCAGGAACCAACATCTTGCAGGACCCTGAGCTGGCGGGGCCTGGGGTGCAGCTGAGGCGGAAGGGGCCCTGACTGTGTCAACTTTCGGTGGCAGGGAGGTTTGGGATTCACGCCATTAAGATGCCACCAGAAGGCCCTGGCTGGTGGCTCAGTGGATTGGCGACTGTGAACCCAAAGGTCGCTGGTTGGATCCCCAGCCAGGGCACAGAACCAGGTTGCAAGCCAGGTCTCCAGTCAGGTCTGTGGCTGGCGGCAGGTGAAAGGCAACCATACATGGATGTCTCTCTCCCTCTCTGCCTCCCTCCCTTCCCCTCTTTCTAAAAATAACGAAGTAAGATCTTTAAAAAGAAAAAGATGCCACCAGAACAAACACTCTAAGTTTTGGGCTAAACGCTATTCTTCGTAGTTTCCCGACGAGCATGTGAAGGGCCATGGCTGAATGCTTCGCTGCTGCACTCCGGGTGGGTCTTCTCATCCCAAGAATCTGCAGCTTCCACCTGAGGTTCAGGCACCGCAGGATCTGCGCACGGCACAGTCCAGGTCAGGGTGCCAGCTCTCCTCCTGCTCATCAGTCCCAGAACCAGCGCCGGTCAAGCCTGCGGCTGACACAGTGGCCCCAGACACGGTGACGGGTCTGCATCGTCCATGGGGCACCCCCGATGCCACGCCTCACACCTGGCTGGGCTCCGGTACCATCGTAACACACGGGCTTCCCAGGACAGCACATGACGCGCCTGTGTGCGGACGTGGCGTGGACACACTGGCAGGGGGCCACCACATGGAAGACCAAGACCACCATCGCAACCAAGGCCGGCCCAGCAGTGCAGGCGCGCCCGGAGCTGCAGCGAGCAAGGCCGGGGGCTGAGCGTCTGCTCCAGCCTCCATCTCACTCCACGCTCACCCCTGGGCCCTGCAGAAGCTCCTGAGGTCACGGGCCTGTCAGGGCCATGGCAACAGGCCAGCTTCCCTGCAGTTACCGTCCCGTCTCAGCAGGTTCCACGGCAGATGGCACCAAGTCAGTGTGTCCCCACTCAGGGAAAACACTCCTGGGCACTTGGTCGACACAGATGATACTGAAGCCCAGGACGGACACTGGGCAAGACTGTGCTTCGCTGCTCCACTGAGGCCAACACCGGCCACCAGCCCTGGGAACCCATGGCACTTCTCCACAGGACAGCCAGAGGGCCACCACAGCCTGACGTCATGGGGTCAGGCTGCGGGTGCCACCAACCACCACAGCTGCACGGCCGGGCAAAAGGACAGGGGCTGAACCGGTGGCAGCGGGACAGGTGAGCATCTGCACCCACAGCTGCACGCTTTACCTCACACCACAGTTGGCTTGGAATGGCTCATGAACCCAACAGCAAAGCCCAACACCATAAAAACTTTACAAAATAACTGGACAAAACCTGTGTGGCTCCGGGTCAGCACGTTTTGCAGACAGGCAAAATACCAATGATAAAAAGTTTATACGACATGCATCTGATACAGGTCTGACCTCCAGAGTATAAAATAAACTCCCACCTGACCAATGAGAAAGCCACCCGCAAACAAGAGCAGAGAGGATGTGGAGAAAGGGGACCGGTGTGCACCGTCAGTGGGACTGCAGACTGGTGCAGCCACCGTGGAAGGCAGTGCGGCGTTTCCTCAACAAACTAAAAATGGAACTGCCTCGTCCTGGCTGGTGTGGCTCCGTGAATTAAGTGCTGCCTCAGAACTAAAGGGCCACAGGTTTGGTTCCCGGTCAGAGCACATGCCTGGGTTTCGGGCCAGGTCCCCAGATGGGGGCAAAGGAAAGGCAACCAGATGTTTCTCTCTCTCTCTTCCCTTCTCTGTAAAAATAAGTAAAATTTAAAAAAAGAAGAAAACAATTTTGTGACAGATTTTTAAAAAAAACATTAAGTTAAAAAAAATAAAGTGGGGGGGGGAAGAGGCCTTGGCTGGTGTGACCCAGTGGATTGAGCACCGGCCTGCAAACCCAAGCGTCGCTGGTTCGATTCCCAGCCAGGGCACAAAACCAGGTCTCCAGCCAGGTCTCCAGCCAGGTCCACAGCTGGTGGCAGGTGAAAGGCAACCACACATGGATGCTTCTCTCCCTCTCTGCCTCCCTCCCTTCCCTTCTCTCTAAAAGTAATAATAAAATCTTTAAAAAAAGGAAAAAAAGGAACTGCCTTATCATCGGATGGCGACCCCACTGCTGGGAATATACTCAGACCCAAAACAGCACTTCAAAGGGATGCGCACACGGTACGTTCACTGCAGCATCATTCGCAACAGCCAAGAAATGGAAGCGGCCCTGGTGCCCATCGGGAGATGGCGGATAAGGAAACCGGGTGCATTTGCGCAGCGGGAGGCTACGCAGCTGTGACAAAGAAACCTCGCCACTGGTGACAGTACGGACGACGCAGGGCCCTTCTGCTGAGCCGAAGACAAGAGGTAACAACCTGAGTGAAGCATGAAGAACGAAACTCGCCAACAAACAAAGCAGCAGCAGCCTCACGGACGCAGAACAGAGTGGGGCCAGCGGAGGGACGGGGCTGGGGGCCTGAGGGCACTGAGGACGGGCTGGCAGTTACAGGACAGTCCCAGGGATGCAAAGTCCAGCACAGGGGTCACTAGCGTCACAGCTGCAGTGCCAGGTGGGCACAGGAAACCCTGGGGGCCACACCGTGCAGTGCAGGACGGTTCCGTGGCTACGCTGTACACCTGAAGCTAACGTAAGTATTAACTGTGGACTATTTAAAAAGAAAGAAAAAAAAATGCAGTTGAAAAGCAAAACATCTGTGCAGACACTTGACCAAGGAGCCCCGGACAGCAAATGCAAAACCAAGAGGACGTGTGGCCCTGCTCGCCCACAGGACACGCGGGTGCCCACGCTCGCCCACAGGACACGCGGGTGCCCACGCTCGCCCACAGGACACGCGGGTGCCCACGCTCACCAACAGGACACGCGGGCGACCACGGCCGCAGAACACCTTGGGGGAGCTGGAAGGCCAAGCCCTGCCTGAGCGCCGCCAGGCTGGGGCAGCGAGTCTGCAGGTACCTGTCAGCTTTCCCCCCGACCAGCCCACAAGAGGAACGAGGTCATGTGTCCACACGAGGACAGCAGCCCAGGGACCGTGCTGGCTGCATCCTCCCTCGCCCCACACGGGGATCAGGTCAGGAGTGGGATGCCCTTGGGATCACGGCCCTGCTCCTAAAACATGGAACACTCTGCCTGTGTCCACGAGCCCTGGGGCCACGGCACTGCCACACCCAAACATCCCAACTGAAGTAACGGGGGTGTCCAGGCATGGGCTCCCCACACTGGGACGAGGACAGGGCCTGGGGAGGCGGCGGGGCTCAGGGGCACTGCGCTCAGCGACCAGGCCAGGCTCCTACCCTGCTGTGCCTGTGTGTGAACCTCTGTAAAAGGGCGGGTGCTGAGCCCAGGCGGGGTGGCGCTCAGGCCTGGCCCTCTGCATCGTGAACACCACTGAGCAGTTTTAAGCTGGGGAGACAAGCTCCTTCAGAAGAACCATCTCCTCAAAAGGCAGGTGGGCACCAACTGCCAGATCGGTCGCAGGGTCCCTCCAATGAGGAGTAAGGCCACAGTGGCCCAAGAAACCTGGGACTACAGGGGACTCTGGTGAGCAGGGGGCACACGGGTGGTGTCCTGCACCCCAAGAACCACACCCAACAAGGGCAGCTGCACCCAGCTGTACCCCCGGCCCAGGCCCCAGCCACTGTGGAGACATGGCAGCACCCCTGACTCGTCCATACACAGACCCTGGGAGCCCATGCATGGCCAGCCAACCACTGCCCTGCAGACAGACAGGTGGCGGGCAGACCCCAGGGTGCAGGAAACAGGAGCCCTGTGGAGAGGCCTCCGGTAGACCCTCCCGGGAGTCTGAATCTGAGTGGGTGCACCCCACCTGAGCTGGAGGCAGCAGGAGGGCATTCCCACCCTGGGGCACCTGCCTGTCCTTGGCATGGGCAGACATATGGGGCTATCTGTACCTCCAAGGGTCCTGCAGGTAAATGTCTTAACTGGCCCACAGTTTACAACAAAACGAAACAAGCATTTGTGACACAGGACAGGAAACTGGTGATGTCACATGAGCAGCAGGGCAGGTCCACCGTGAGACCAGCCCCAGCTACGCCAGCTGCCAAGTATGTGGGGTGCTCCTGTCACTTTTTATGATTTACTTGTTATTATTTTTAAAATATTTTATTATTTTTTAGAGAGAGGGGACGGGAGAGAGGCAGAGAGGGAGAGAGACATCCATGTGTGGCTGCCTTTCACCTGCCTCCATCCACGGACCTGGCTTGCAATCTGGGTATGTGCCCTGGCTGGGAATCAAACCAGTGACCTTTGGGTTCACAGGCCAGTGCTTTATCCACTGTGTGTGTACATAGGTATTTATTTATTTTAAAAAGTGTAATTTTAAAACCACAAATTATCCAGCCCTGGCTGGTATGGCTCGGTGGACTGAGCGCCAGAATCGCCGGTTCGATTCCCAGTCAGGGCACAGACCTGGGCTGCAGGCCAGGTCCCCAGCTGGAGGCAACTACACATTGATGCTTCTCTCCCTCTTTTTCCCTCCCTTCCCCCCTCTTTAAAAATAAGCACATAAAAATATCTTGTAAAAAGAGCAAACACCTGGCTGGTGGCTTAGTGGATAAGGCAGCAGCCTGCGAACCCAGAGGTCGCTGGTTTGATTCCCAGCCAGGGCACAGAACCAGGTTGCAAGCCAGGTCTCCAGCCAGGTCCCCAGCTGGAGGCAGGTGAAAGGCAACCATCCATGGATGCTTCTCTCCCTTCCCTCCCTCCTTGCTCTTCTCTAAGAACAATGAATAAGATATATTTTAAAAATATAAATAAGAATCCAAAATACTGGGTGTAAACTTCTTGCCATAGAAGAAAAAAGAAAACACCTGAAGGAACTGGCTGCGGCCTGTCCGGGACACAACACCCGACACAGGGACAGGCTGCGGCAGCCCAGAGGCTCGGGCACCTAGAGCACCGGCCCCGGGCCCTCGGGAACACACACCCAGGGAGCAGGAGTCAAGAACCCTGAGCAGGGTCAGGGCCAGCACCCTCGTCTGGGCCTCACCCGCCCGTCACGCTTGCAGCTGCAGCAGACAGGAGGCCTCTGTCCCAGCCAGGTCACTGCCCTGGGAAGAGCTGAGCCCTGCCTCCTCCCAGGCTGACCCGCTCCGCCCAGCTGGTCAGCAGGCACGAAGGTGCAGCCACTGCCCAGACAGCCTCCCAGGTGCCTCTGACGCTGGCTAGGAGCGCTCAGCCTCGCAGTGACCCTCACGGCAGCCGGGGTGCCCCTGTGCTGAAACGGTTTGTCTGGAATGCAACCTTAGCGGGTGTCCTTGCTTTCCTTGGAGAAACTGGCACGTTAGGAAAAGGCTCTGTTCTTAGGGTCCCAAGTGGAAACGAGGGGTCCCAGTGGTGCTTCCCCAGGCCACCTGCTCAGGGACCCGACTTCCAGGTGCCCCCTCTCCAAGCAAGCGGCACCTTGAACAGGACATCGACCTGCCGGCAGTGCCCACCAGCCCGGCCAGGCCCAGCGGCTTTGCCTTGGGTGCCTCGGGGCCCCACCCAGAAACCAGGGTAAAAGCAGTTTCGTCCACAGGGTCTGACGGGGAGTTCGGTGGCGCCCAGGCCCGCACCTGCAGCCTGCCACAGGGAACCAAGGGGGGAGCACGGCAGGACACCCCCAGGGTAGGGGCTGCGGCCAGGCCTCCCCTGAAGAAGCCACCAGGGAACTGATGCTCATCCACACAAGGGGACATCGAGGCACAGGAAGATCTGGGGGTGACCAGGCCCCACCAAGTCCTCAGCCGGGCAGATCTGGAGGCTCCAGGCCACCTCCCGCCCAGCAGGGGACAGGGGCAAGTGAGTACAGCCGCACCCCACCCTGCTGCTCCCGGGGCTCCGTGTCTCGGGGCTTGTTCCTGCACCTGGGGGTGCAGGATGAGACCACCTGCAAGGGGGGCTTCTGGCTGGTGACCTCAGGGGGCAGCAGATGGGCTGCAGGGTCTTGTCACCTGTCAGTAGAAGCCACAGGGCCTCAGGCCCCACAGGTGGAGGTCTGAGCTGCACAAAGGTGGTCCCAGGGGTGCAGGCGAACAGCATCAAGAGGGGCAGCTGCGGGGCAAGGAGGAGCCCCAAGGCCCCTCAGTTGGGAGCGGGCGAGGCTGAGGGCCTGGGGGATGCGGGGGCGCGAGGCCAGCCCGCCCTGGGGTCCAGGCAGCTGTGTGGGGCCTCCCTGGGGGAATGGGGGGCAGACACCACCGAGGATGACGCTCCTGACCCCCTCCCAGGGCTGGGGAACAGGCCCCGGCCGGCTCTCTAGCGTGTCCACCAGGGGCCGGCTGCTAAGTGGGGCGCAGGCCCCCTTCCAGGGCCACCGCTGAGCCAGAGGCAGGCGGGCGGGCGGGTGGCAGCAGCGGGCAGGCCCTGCTGACCCGGTGCGCAGAGGGGGGCTCCCCGCAGGGTGGCGGGGGCCTGCACACGTGCCCGCGTCGGCAGGCGGCGAGGGCCGCACCGGGGGGCTAGGCGGGCGCTGTTCCCCACGTGACACCCATCGTCGGCGGGCGCCCCTGCCCGGTGGGCGCCAAGGGAGCCCCGTCCAGTGGGGAGCCAGGGAGGCCCAACTCGGGGGCCCAGGGGCCGGGAGGCGCCTCGGAACAAAGCGGATCAAGGCCCAAAGCCGGGGATGCTCCGCGCACCCCGATGGGGCGCAGGCAGCAGGGGCTGCAGGCCTCCCTGTTGGGCCGGCCCGGAAGCAGCGAAAGTTCGGGGTGTTTGCGAGTCTACGACGCGGCCCGAGCGGCCGGTGGGGAGGCCCCGGCGCCCGCCCGCGGCAGCCGGGCCGGGGCTGCGGGGAGAGGGGCCGGGCGGGCGCCCCCCGAGGCCCCCGCCCGCCGGCGCGGACCGGCCGAGGCTCGGGCTCCGGGCGGCCGGCGCTTCGTGCGCCACGTGCTCCGCCGCGGGGTCGGCCGGGCGGCCAGGCCCCGGCGCCCCGGGCGCCCAGGCCCCGAGGATGCTCCGGCCTCGCGGGCCCCTCCCGACCGGGCCACGCAGGCGCCCCAACAGGTGGGCCGAGCGCCGCCGCTCCTGCGCCCGCAGCGGCCGGGGGGCGGCGGGGCGGCGGGCAGGGCGGCGGCGGGGCGGCGGGGCGGCGGGGCGGCCTTACCTCCGACCCTGTACATGTTGGCGGCCATGTCCGGCGGCGGCGGCGGCCTGGAAAATGGAGGCGCGGCGCGGGCGGGGGCGCGGGCGGGGGCGCGGGCGCGGCGGGCGGGCGGTTTAAAGGGGCCGCTGCTCCCCCGCCGCCGCCAGCCGCGCAGGGACCGAGGCCGCGGGCAGCGGGCGGGAGAGGAAGAGGAGGAGCGCGGGGAGGGGCCTCGGCGCCGTTACCGCCGCCCCCGCCGCCGCCGGTCGGCCCGCCTCCTCCGCCGCCGCCGCCGCAGCCCCGCTCCGGGGTCCCCTGGCCGCCGGCCCCGCACCCACCGCCCGCCCCGCCGCCGCCCGCTCGGCCCCGGCGCCCTCCCCGCGCGCAGCCGCCTCCCCGGCCGGCGGTGGGTGCGGGGCCGCTGCCTGCGGCGCGCGGGGGCGGCACCTGCTTCTCTTTCCTGCCCCGCAAACCGGGGAGCCTCCGCCGGCTCGTGGCCCCGGGTCCCGGGAGAGCCCAGTGCACGTGGAGCCGCCAAGACCCCGAGGGGGCCGGTCTGAGCGGAACCGGGCTGGTGGCCGTGGACTCGGCCCGCAGGTCTGTGGCTGGAGGAGGGTCGATGCCCGGGAGACGGACACCCGGGGGGCACAGGGGACGATGCCCGGCAGAGGGGCACCGGGGGGCACGGAGGGTCGATGCCCGGCGGAGGGCACGGAGGGTCGATGCCCGGCGGAGGGACACCCTGGGGCACAGGGGACGATGCCCGGCAGAGGGGCACCGGGGGGCACGGAGGGTCGATGCCCGGCGGAGGGGCACCGGGGGGCACGGAGGGACGCCCGCAGCGGGGTCAGCGGAGGCCCCACCACCGCGAGGCCGCTATGCAGCCGCCGGGCACGGACGCTTCCCTCGTCTTAGCCGGGTGGCCTGCACGCCAACAGCCTGGAGAGGCCTCCGCGGAGGACGGGCCTTTCTCCCGCCAGATCCAGGCCGGCAGGTGTGTTCCGCCGGGGTGTCCGAGGGAAGCCTCCCCTCGAGAAACAAGCTGAACCCCCACAAAGCAGAGTGGCACTTAGCAAAGTCGCGGGACAGGGGCCCAGCGCCTCCAGCTGGTGGCCACGCTGCTCCCCCCGCAGACGGACAGGTGGCAGCCTGCAGTGCCACGTGTCCACGCAGCTCAGGAAGGTGGCAACAACGGAGACATCCGTGCACTTAGCAGCAGGACCAACGTGGTGAGAAGGGAATGACAGGTGAAGGTCCCGCCATACCCAGGATTCAAACGCAGCCGGAAGGCATGGTGGGGAGTGAGGGCCCCAGGACAGCCCCACGGAGGACACAGCGGTGGGAGGCACAGGGGTGCGGTCAGGATCCGCACTGCAAAGGAGCTCAGCTCGCGGACAAGATCCCAGCATGGGAGCAAGACAAGGGCAGGGCGACGGTCCCCAAAGTCACTGTCTGGAGCACAAGGGGCAGGAGGCTGGAAAGCAGGAGGTCATTTCAGAGCAAGACAGACCTGTCACATTGCACTCCAAAGCTGTCACCCGCTCAGCCCTGACTGCAGGGCTGGTATGTGGGGTGGGAAACCGCCTGCCCTGGGGGCAGGCCGTCTAGCAGGGAGAGGAAAGGTGGTGCAGATGACTTGATAACCTTTCCTGCTCTTGGCCAGCAATCATGGTGGTGACACCTTCTAGAGCCGTTGGGACACTGGTGAAGGAGGCCCAGAGGGTCTGCGTGGCACTGGCTTGGCCACTGGACTGAGGTTGGTGCCGAGGGATACGGAAGACTGAGGCGGAGAAGGCACCTGGTAGGGGCACCTGGTGCCAGAGGGGAGGGTCGGAGAAGGGCTCAGACGTGCTGCAAGGAGGGTTCTCAGGGCCCTCAAGAGCCTGGGCACTAGAGGCCACGGCCGGACCCGCAAGATCCGCCTCCGTCAGGACAAAGGTAACTGCCCGAAGGAGCCCATCGGGAGCAGGACCGAACATCAGGCCAGAGAACCATCCACCAAGTGCTGTGGGATGAAGGAAAGCCCCCAGAAGATAGAACCTGCCCAGAAACAAAGTTCTTTAAAAATGTAAAAGCTGGCCCTGGCTGGTGGCTCTGTGGATAAGGCGCCGGCCTGCGAACCCAAGGTCGTTGGTTCGAATCCCAGCCAGGGCACATGACCAGGTTGCAAGCCAGGTCTCCAGCCAGGTTCATGGCTGGAGGCAAGTGAAAGGCAACCTACATTGATGTTTCTCTTTCTTCTTCTCTCCCTTCCCCTCGCTGTAAAAATAATAAATAAAATCTTAAAGTAGAAGCTGACCGTGAATCCAGCCACAGAGGACATGGCCACACCAGGGCCCCGGGTGAGCATGGGGCTCAGCTGACAGACAGGCTTCCAGGGCATGAGGGGCCCAGGGGGCTCAGAAGAGCAGACCTCCCAGCTGTGACACCCTGTGGGGCACACGGAGCGGGACAGCCAGCTCCTGCTGCTCAAGGCCCATCAGCCAACCCGTCTTAAACGGGGCAATCCCATCCCTTTGTGGTTTCGTAGTTTCTGCAGATAATCTTAGGGGAATCTTTTCAGCTTGGGTTAAAGGAGCACGCACCTCGAGTCAGCACTCATGTTTTCCCTCGAAATGAACTATAATTTGGAAGGAGCAGCCCTGCATGCATGCTGATCTCCACCTGTCTACCTGTCCCTGCCCAGGCCTTCAGAGACACCCGAGTGACCTCATCGAACACCAACAGGGCTACCTCGGTGGGCCCCACAGCACAACGGTCTCTACCTGCTGGCCAAGGAGGCTCCCAGGTCCCAGCCTCACCTCTGAGGTTCAACAGCTTGGGCCACTGCAGAGCGGTTGCTGGGGGTCTCTGAAAGCCATCTCCTGGCGGGGGTGACCTCATGCAGAAAGGCCCTGAGGCTGCTGGCCACCCCAGTCTCACACAACAGCCAAGCAAGGTGGGGAGGACCAGCAGGGTGAGCCAGTGAAGTCCTGGATCCCGGAGGACTGACGTGGAACCACTCAGCAACACGTCCACAGCACTTGTCACCTGTGTCACACCTGTTGACCCTGGGCTGGGGGCAGCGCAGAAGAGCCGCATGCAGCCTGGTCCAGATCACACTAACCCTGATACCCCCCTTCTTGTCAGGAGTTCTGAGCAGGAAGGGCTCACGATTCCTCCAAAGTCCTGCCTGAAGCTCCCCATCCCTCCCCCCACCCATAAGACATCTCACCCCACCTCAGCCACCCCCCACTGCGTCCGCAGCCTTCCCGTGCCCAGGAATCCTGAGACATGTGCAGGCCTGCAACAAATTTAATTTCAGAGGACCGGGGGAGAATGGGGGCTCCCAGCTGTACGACCTTTGGAGGCAGCCTGAGCCCTGCAGCAGGTGGGAGGCAGGACAGGCTGGCCGTGCCCCACACCCGAGGGGGCTGGGAAGAGGGGCCTCGGGGGCCTCGGTCCCTCCAGCTGCCTCCCTTCGGGAAAGGTGGTGCAAGACAGACGCTGGGCTGAGTGAGGTCTTAGGAGGGCGGCCACCTCGAACACCTGGCCTCCGAAGTCACGTTGTGCCCGGAAGACGAGCTACCAGCCAGAAAGGTGTGGAAGGCACGGGCGGACTCTGCAGGCCTGGGCGGGTGGGGGATGAGCATGTCCTTGTCCACGTCCTCGGACACCAGCTGGGCCACCACCTGCAGAATGTCCTGCGGGAGATGCAGGGTCAGGGGCGCAGGCAGGGCAGGGCGAGGAAGGGGTGCCCTGCGACCACCCCCCTCCCCGCCCTGTCCCCTCTCTGCCCACCGGGCAGTGGACGGAGGTTCCAGCGGTGCCTGGCCTCCCCTGGCCTCCCTGCGTGACCCGCTGCCGCCGCTCATCAATGCTGAGGCTCCAGTGGCGATCAGGCCGCCTGCTCCCTGGTGGCTGGCACACCTGTGGGAACAGGGCAGCGGTATGCACCGGCCTCTTTGCACCTCTGGGGAGGGAGCAGAGGATGCCCCAGCTCAGAATCCACCTTCAGCTGCTGGATGGTGAGCAGGGCCTCCGCTTGGCTGTGCCCGATGCCCAGATGTGGAGCCTCTTGGCTGAATTCTGAGTGGTCCAGCTGGTGCCCTGACGTGGCCCTGGAGCCCTGCACACACAGGAGGCCAGGAGAACAGGCCTTCCCTCCCCAGGCCCACTTGTGGGTGTGTACCCAGGGGGCTGGGGGCAGGAACATGCAGCGCTGTCCCCAGCAGCCACCCAGTGCCCACTATGGGGGGCGCTGGCCCCACGGGGTCCCTCCACACAAGGGAACGTGACCCAGCCTGAAGGAGGACAGACGTGTGACGTGGGCTGCATGGCGCTAAGTGAAATAAGCCAGACACAGACCAACGCTGACGGGTCCCACGGGCACGAAGGACTTGGAGGAGTCAGATCTGTGGAGACAGGCGGCCCATGGCGGGTGCCAGGGGCTGGGGAGGGGGAGGAGGTTCATGGGGACAGAGGTTCAGATCTGCAAGATGAAGAAGTTCTGAAAACCTGTTTCACCACAGTGTGGACGCACTGCTGGACCAGACACTTAAAAACGGTTATAGGGTGGGGGGACAGAGGGGAACAAAACGGGGATGGATGTAATACAATAAAATTTTTAAAAAAAGAAAGAAAGAAATACGGTTATTTCATCCCCCAGCCCAGGGATGGCCCTAGGCGGTGTGGCTCGGCAGATGGGGGGCAGGCTGGGTCCCCAACTGGGGGCGCGTGAGAGGCACCACACATGGATGTTTCTCTCTTTCTCTTTTTCCCCCTTTCTCTGAAAGTCAGTCAGTCACTTAAATGGTTCTAACGGCAGAAAAGGAGAAGCCGAACCCGTGAACCTGGGTGCCCAGGGAAGGACGCTGGTTGGAGGAGGCAGGAGGGTCGTGTCTGCAGCCTCAGGTGTAACGGGCTCTGCAGGGTCGGGGAGAGGAAATGGGGTCCCGCCTGTCCCACGGTGGGTGTCTCTCTGTCTGCTTTCTTCTGAGCCCCTCGCTGTCCTCCCTACTGTCCCCTCCGCTTGCTCAGAAGCGGTTCTCCTTCTAGTCTCTTGGTGTCATCGTGACGTCTCTGCAAACTCATCCAGCTCTGAAGGTGACAAATGTCTCTGTTGTTTTATCAGCCATGGTAGGGCTTCCTCTCGCAGACCCCACTCTGGTCATGAGCGAGTGGCACTGGGTCTCCCATGTGGGAGCTGATTGGGGTCGGGCCCACAGAGGCCTTCACTGCACCCCTCCTCCTACCTGAGGTCACGTTCCTGGGCGCAAGGCCTGTTCTCAGAAGGGGGGCAGGGGTCTGCCGGGGCAAGTTCTTTCTCTCACCTACCGTTTATTTATTTATTTTCCCCCCTTGAAAAGTATTTGCCGGGCACAGAACACCTGGGGGACAGTTGACACATGCACCACCCCCACCCTCCCCATCAAGGCTCCAGGCCGTCAGCTGGTCCCCCTGCAACAGCCTTTAAGATCCCACTTTACCTCTGGGCCCTTCAGTGCCCATGGTTCTAGGGATGGAGGCCTTTTGCTTCCCCTGCTTGGGGTTGGGTGGGCCTGAGACTAGTGTCTGATGCGCAGCCGATGTCAGCCAGGCCCCAAGACAGCCTGCGTGGAGGTTCACCCCCACAACCAGGCCCTGGGCGTCATCCCACGCTGAGTGGAATGCTGTGGAATCAGTGGGCGTGACTTCACGGCTGCCACAGGACACCTCCTCCTTGCTGTCTGCCAGATCGCTCACTCCGGGGGCAGCCAGCACCGGGGAGAGACCCACGTGGAAAGGCCTCCTGCCCGTGCCTGGCACTGGCCCACCAGCACCTGAGTGCGGTCGATCCTGCCACCTGGCTAGGCTTCCAGGTGACTGCTGCCTTGCCTGGCGTCCTGTCTGCCTGGCTGTAACCTCATGGGGACCCCACACCAGAGCCACCCAGCGAAGCAGCTCCCAGATCCCTCACCTGCAGAAACGGGGACAAAAACACTTGCTGTTTATAGCTGCTAAGTTTTTGAAATATTTGTCACGCAGCAATAAATAATACACCTAGCATAAATTTTTTTTAATTCATGACGTTTTTGTTTTGTTTGTCTTTTCTAACTGGGATTGTGCTGAATTAGTTATTTGGGGGGAATCTGGCAGGTTTAAAGCATGACATCTTCCCATCGAGGGTGGGGTCTGGCTCCCCATGTTTCCACTATTCAATCACATCTCAGTGATTTTCACACACGTTTAGTTCAAAGGACTGTGTGATGTGCTGCTGACATGAATGAATCTCTTTTCCATTCCGTTTCTGGTTGGTTATTTTCAGCGTATCTAAAACTCTTCAGGTTGAACGGTGGGGGTCCACCCAACGTTCCCCTTTCACGGCGCCTTCCTTGTCCTTGGCTTCCGCGGACGGTCTCCGTAGACAGCGTGTTAGTGGCAAGTGGTGACCACCTCCCCTTCCCTTTCCTGGTGCTTATACCTCATTTCATGTCCCCACCGGCGCAGGCTGTCCCATGTCCTCGTCACCCCTGCCAGGCCCAGCCTGCGAGAAACTCCCCTGCTGAGGCCCTGGTCCCCTCTGAAGTGCCCACCACTTCCCACCTCATTGGTTTTTGTTTTGTTTTGTTTGTAAGAAAATAAAGTGGAAAGAGGAAAGTGACTGAGAGACTCGGGAAAAAAAAAAAAAAAAAAGAAAGAAAATAAAGTGGAGCTTGTGAACATTATTTTTCACCATCCTTCGAGATAATCATGTGGTCTCCCTCCTTCTGTTAACATACAGCATTTTGCAAATTTCCAAACTCCTTCCTCCTTGGTGTGTAATCAGCTTGTATGGATGTGCACCTTCCCATGGTCAGCAGATTCCCCGGCACAGGCTGCGAGCCACCGGGGGCCCCGCCCCTCACCTCCTGTCCTCGCGCGTGCAGGAAATGGCTCTGCGCAGTCCAAACCTCACTGAAGGGAATGACTATAATTTCTCCATTTTTATTTAATTTTATTTTTAAAAATATTTTACTGATTTTGCTGTTACAGTTGTCCCAATTTTCCCCCCTTTGCCTCCCTCCACCTGGTACCTCCTTCCCTCCAGCTATCCCGCCTTAGTTCATGTCTGTGGGTTGTGTGTATACGTTCTTTGGCTTCTCCATTTCCTGTATTATTGTTAACACTCCCCGCCCCCCAACTGTTGGTTCCCTGTAGATTTTTCCCAACTTCGTTTAACGTAACCTTCATTTCTGCCTGGGTCTTTTTGACGCTGCTGCAGTACCCAGTAAGTTCCCGGAGCACTCTGATCACCAGTGTTTCGAATTCCGTATCCTGTGCAGTGCTTCTCCCCACTCTGTTTAGTTTTTCTGGATCTGTGTTGTGTTGATCTCTTCTTTCATTTGGGCCATGTTTCTTTGTCTCAATTTGTCAGCCTCCCTGTGCTTGTGCCCGTGTGTTAGGTAGAGCTGCTTTGACTCCCTGCCTTAGTCGCATGGCCTATTGTAGCAGAAGTAACCTGCAAATTGTGTGGGGCCAGGTGATCGCCAGGGTGGGGCCACCCTTGCCCCCGCTCCGTGGGTCTGTGTTGGGGAGGGCTTACAGAGGGGATGATGCCCCTACCTGGCCTCTGGGGGGTTGACGCTGCACCTGCCCTGTTTCCAGTCACTTCACTTTCTCTCTTTACGCTCCTGGTGCCCTTCCGGCGGTGCCCTGATGCCGATTCCCAGAGGGGGTTGGTCTGCGTGAGTCCTAAGTCGATTCTGGGCCCTGTAAGAGGCGTCTCTTCAGAATCCTGCAGTTTCTTCCACTGCCCCACCCCCTGCTGGTTTTTGCAGCCAGCGGTCGTGGGGACTTACCTCCCTGGCACTGGAAGCCTGAGCTGGGAGGTCTGGGCTGGGGCTGGGATCCCTTGTGCCCAAGGTGTCCCTCCTGATTTTACCCACCACACCTGGAAGTGGCACCACCTGCTCCATGACTCAAACTGTCTTCAGTGTCTCCACCCTCCCACCCGTCCGGATGACTGGAGCTTCTTTAAGTCCTTGTTTGTTGGACTTCCGCACAGCTTATCTTCGTGACAATTCTGAGTGATGTTTGCTCTGTAGTCTCCTAATTTTTGCTGTGGTTGTGTGAGGAGGTGAGGTGTGGTCACCTACACCTGCATCTTGACTGGAAGTCTGGGATGAATAATTCTTAACTCTTTGGCAGGACTGGCTCATACACTCTTCATTTAAGGATGCCCTGGGGCCACTTCAGAATTTCCTTTGCTGCTGGTGGTTTCCTCGGGTCTTTAGGAAAAAATCAGTTTTGGTAATACAAATTCAGATCATCACTTTTCAGGGTCCTTGCTTTGCTAATGTACTTTCTGCTCAGGAGTGGTGCTCCTGGGGGAGGGGCCGAGGCTGGAAAACCTGAGGTCCTCTGTCTCTGGTGACAGATTTCATTCCTCTCCAGCCACCTGCTGGTCTGGATGGCTCCTGAAGCGCCTCACCTTTTCCCCGCTTCCCAATCTTTTCAGTTTTCCATGCCCTTTCCTCAATGTTGACTCTTCTACTCAACATTTCAATTCTGTTGCTTATGTATTATGACCTCCATTTCTTATTAATTTCCTGGATGTTCCTTTCTATAAAATGGACGTAGCAGTAATGTGTGTGGGGAACATCTTTTCCAAGGACTTCATTCTAACGTCCCAGGGCTGCCTGCCTGTCCGCGTGCTGTTGCAGTGAACACGGGTGGCAGCTCGCAGCCCTGAGGAGTGCGCCAGACCTGTCTAACGTGTTCTAAGCGCTTGGTGGCCAGACCTCCAGTATCTAGAGGTCTCTTCCCCTGGATGGGTCAGGTCTCACAGCGGCTGTCTGCCCACCTCCCTGGGAGGGGCCCTGCCTGATGCTTTGATAATGCCCGTCCCCCCCTCACCCTGCCTCCAAATCCACGACCCCCGAGAGTCTCCCCCTCAGCCTGTCTCCTGCCTGGGGGGATCTGAGATCTGCTTGCTCCCCATTGGGCTTTTGACCCATACCCTCCCTGCTGCCCCTGCACCAGCATCGCAGACCCCGGGCCAGGTGGCCCTCGGCTTCTGTAGGAGGTGGCCCTCCGGATGCCTCTGCTGTGACGTCAGTCACCTCACAGCCACTTGTGTCCCCCCTCCCATTCTGCAGCTCCTGCCTCCCTGGGCTTCCGGCCTGGGATGTCTGCTTCTCAAACACATTTTCTGCTATTTCAGGGTTTTAGAAGGAACAAGGGGTGTGTTATTCATGGACTCTCCATAACCCAGCAGGAGGAGGAAATTCTCTGCCTGTTGTGTTCAACATCTAAGGATCAAACCTCTTGGTCATTGTGCTCCTCAAATCTGTATGTTGTCCCTGTTGTTTCTTACTTTGTCCCTTGACCATTTTCTTCTCAGAAGGGTGCGTTTGTGTCATTCCTCCTGGGGCTGCCGTACATTATGCCTTAGGTGTCCGCAAAGTCGGCGTTAGGTGCCTTCAGGCCTCCAGCTGCTCCCCATCCATCACCTCTGGGTGTTGAGGGCCCTCCTGGTCCCCACGGACGGCAAACAGCAGCCCCGACACCAGGGCTCCTGGGCCAGCGGTGGGAGGGCTGTCCTGTGCCAGCTTGGCCTGAAATTTCAGAACAGCCACAGGGAGAAAATGCAAAGAAAACACGTTTAAGAACTCAGGAACCCATTGTCCACCATGAACAAAGCCTGCTTGCTTCAGAGTCCCCGGAAATAAAGCTGGACTGACAGCTGCCCAGCCTCCCCTCCTGCCCCGGGGCTCTCACCCCCGCGCGGGGACAGCCAAGCTGCTCCCCATCCGCTCGCCCGCCCCGCCCCGCCAGCAGGGGCGCCGGCCCTGCCCCCGCTCCTCCGCCGACCGCCAGGCCGCTGCTTTTCGCGCCGCCTGACAGCGTGTGTCTCTCCGACACCAGAGCCGCTCTGCCGTCTCCCCGGCCCGCGGGGCTCCCTTCCTGGGAAAGGCCTGTGCGCTCGGGGCGCCCGTTTCCCCTGCAGGTCCCCGCGCCCGCCGCCCGGGTCTGGCTCCTGGCGCGCGGCTCCCCTCGGCGCTCAGCACCGCCTGCCGGCCCCGCTGGACCAGCCCCGCGCCCCGCGGTGGGCCGCCGGCGCAGCCTCTGCCGCGCGCCCCCGGAACGTGCGTTTGGCACGCGGCGCTCCCGGCTTTCACCGGGGTGTTGGGGCGCGCGCGCCTCCAGAGCTGTGTCCTCGCGGAACCGTGGGCTAGCGAGGCACCACGATGGCCTTTCCGTCAATGACACAATCCCTTTTATTCCTTTTATCTTTTCTCATTGCGATACAATATTCACCATTTCAATCTTTTAAAAAAAGATTTTATTTATTTTTAGAGAGGGGAACGGAGGGAGAAAAAACAATCAACTGGTTGCCGCTCACACGCCCCCAACTGGGGGCCTGGGCCACAGCCCAGGCTTGTGCTCTGATCGGGCATCGAACTGGCGACCCCTCGGTTCACAGGCCCCAGCTCAGCCCACTGAGCGGCGCCAGCCAGGTCTGCTTTCGTCCTTCCCAGCGCACAGCTCACTGGCATGGGACCTTCACACTGCGAGCCACCTCGTCTCCAGACCTGCTGGTCTTCTCACCAGAACCCCGTTCCCCCGCAACATCAGTCCCCCTGCTACCCTGTCCCTGAACTTGACTCTCCCAGAGACCAGGGTAAGTGGCTCCTGCAGTGTTTGTCCCCGTGTCCATCTTACTCCACTCAGCAGCCCACGCCGGCTACAGCGTCTTTAGGGTGGAGCGACCTTCCTCGGTGAGCCAGGCCTCAGCGCACACGGGCAGGCACTGCCGCCTCTACCTTCCGCATATGCTGTGAAAAATGCTGCCGCGAACCTGCCTGCGTCTGTGTCCGTTCACACGAGCACCCGGGCGTGGACTTGCCGGATCCCAGCCAAGTCTGTGCTTTTTTAAGGAACCCCCATCCTGTTTCCCACAGTGAGTGGCCCATTTTACATTCCCACCAGCAGTGCGCACTTATTCCTTTGCCGTGTTTTTGGTTTTTAGGTACAGCCATCCTAACAAGTCTGAGGTAACATCTCACTGTGGTTTTTATGTGCATGGCCCTGTGACTAATGATGTTGAACATATTTTCATACACTTGACCTTTATTCATCTTTGGAGAAATGTCAAGTCCTTTATTTTTGAATTAGAGTTTGTGTTGTTACTGAGTTTTGGGCATTCTCTATGTATTCTAGATATTCATTTCTTAACACATATGTAACTTGCAAATATCTTCTCCCATCCCATGGATTTACTTCTCACTCTTGATAATGTCCTTTGATGATCAATTTTTAAAAAGATTTTGTTTACTTCCAGAAAGAGAGGAAGGGAGAGGGGCAGAGAGTGAGAGAAACATCAACGTTTGGTTGCCTTTCACCTGCCTCCAGCTATGGACCTGGCTGGAGACCTGGCTTGCACCCGGGTTATGTGCCCTGGATGGGAATCAAACCAGCGACCTTTGGATTCGCAAACTGGCACCTTATCCATTGTGCCACCAGCCAGGGCTATCAAATGTTTTTAAGTTTGATGAAGTCCAATTTATGTTTTTATTTTTATTGCCTGTGTGGTTGATGCCATATTCAAAGAAACTGCCAGATCCACTGCTATGAAGCTTTACTCCTGTTTTTTTCTAGGACTTCTAAACTTTTAGTTCTTCTTTAGTTAATTATATAGTGTTAGGTAAGAGTCCAACTGTCTGCTTTGCCTATGGATGTCCAGTATTCCCAGCACAATTTGTTGAAAAGAATATAGTTTCTCCAACAGAGTTGTGGCTCCCTTGGTCCGTATTTTCCCTTTGTAGACATGGGTTAAAAAAATACTTATTTTTTGGGGGGGTGGGGAGAAAGAGAGGAAGAGAAACATTCACGTGAGAGAAAACATTTCCCTTTGCACGATGCCCAACCAACTAAGCCACACTAGTCAGGGTTTTAGATGTATTATTGTTTTTCATGTGGTTAAGTGTATCCATTTTTTCTTTTGTGGCTTCTGGATTTTGAGGCTTGGTCACAAAGGCCGTCCCCCACTCCAGGGTTTCTTTTAATACTTATATGGCATCAACACTTAATCGGAGTTTATCCTGATATTCAGTGAGAGGTATAGCTACACACTTAGCTGCCCAACATAGTTTATGGAAAAGTGCCCCCTGCCCCCCAATGAGGGGCTGGCTTCATCCCACGTTACGTGTCTGTAGGCATGTGGTCCATGTATAATTCCTATTCATTTTTGCAGCTCATGGGTCATGGATCATGTGCCAGGACTCCTGCTTTCAAAACTGAAGCTTTGAGATGAGGAATTCCTATCTGCTCCACCTGAACCTATTCTCATTTTTCCATCTGAGCAGTTTGCCATATTGAAACAGTTCCGGCATCCTTGTCTTCCATGACGCTGAGCTGGGAAATGCCCAGGCAGACCCTGGATTGCCTGTCCCGAGGAGCGGCTTGGCGGCGGTCTGGTGGTTCGGGGCACCCTCACAGGCCCTGGGGCCAGGGGCCTGGCTGGGAGGGCACGTGGCAGCCTCACCAGGCAGTTGGGGACCCTGCGCGCCCTTTCCCCCGCCTCCACGCGGCCGCCTTGGGCCACGCGAACTCGGGGGCAGCCCTGTCTAAGGACATCGCTCTCTGGCTCCCACTCGCTGAACCCGCTGCGAGGCCAGCACCACGTGTGCTCGGCTTCTCACGCCCGATGCGTTGGGTCCAGCTTTGACCCCTACCCACGGGAACCCACGGGACTCCTGGGCCTCTGGCTCCCTTTGCGGACGAAGCCCTGTCCACTCCGTGGCTGCTGCTGGGTGGAGGCCGAGCAACAGGGGGAGGACGGAAGTGCCTGCGGTTCCGCGGCGTCACCAGCACAGCCTCTAGGAAAGGCTTCCTGAGGTGAGTCCAGCTGACCGCTGTGACCTGGCGAGCGGGACGTCCCATCCCCACCGTGACAGCAGAGCTTCCGCGGCACTTGGCGGCGCAGTGCTGGGGGGAAGGGGCCAGACAGACGGCGCTCAGCAGAGGCGGGCAGGCCGCCCACGGCCGCGGAGACCGGAGGGCCGCCAGCGCCGGCGCCCGCACCCTGCGCCCCGCCCAGCCCGCTGAGCGCAGGCGGCGTCCAGCCTGTGGTCCCGCCTCCAAAGCCCACCGGGCGGTGCCCGCAGGGGAGCCCCGGGAGGCCCAGCACAGGCTCCGGTCCGCTTACCCAGTCCTGAGTCTCCAGCGCCTGCGGACCGCTGCTGGCGGCCCCGGCTTCAGCGGCGCCGGGTGACCGAGAGGCGGGTCTGTGTCCCTGCAGCGGCAACGGCGGCGGCGGCAGCGGCCTCTCCCCCGGGGCCCTGCGAGCAAACGCGGCCTGCGGTGCGCGTCCCGCTGGCCGCCCGCCCGCGGCAGCTGCGGGCTCCGGGGACAGGGCCCCAAGGCCACCGCGTTCCAGGGGCCCCCGCGCCCGCGGCAGATGCAGGCGGTGCCGGGCTGGGCTCACCTTCCGCCACGAGCCCGGCAGCGCTGGGCGCCCGGGGTGCCCCGCTCCTGCCGCCACCTCTCCCCACAGGGGTCCCCCGGGCTGGAGCGCCGGCCCTGCGCCACCGCCGCGGGCAGCCCAGCGACCCCCCGGGGCCCCCGCCCACTGCAGGCGGCGCCTCCGCCCTCGGGAGCCCGGCGGCCGGTGCGCCGAAGGCCCAGAACCGGGACGCGGCAGCGCCTCCGCCCGCGAGACTGAGGGGCGCCCGGTCCCCCGCCCCCCGCGACCTCGCCGCCACGCCACTGAACCCCGAGGCCCAGGCCCAGAGCCCCCAGGGGCGAGAAGGCGCCGCCTCCACCGACAGGGACCCGCGGGCAGGGGCTGCCGACCGGGTCACAGCGACGCGCAGCGCGAGCGACGGGGCGCGGGCGGGTCACAGCCGTCGGCCGGGAGGGGCGGGGCGCGCGGCGGCAGGGTCAAAGGGCAGGGGTGGCCCCCAGAGGTTCTGGGAGCGTGGGGGCGGGGCCGAGCGGCGGAACTTCCGCTTCGGCAGGCTCCGCCCCGCGGCTTCCGCTTCCGGCCTGCGGTGCGTCTGCGCGCCCGGGTCCCGCCCCGCGCCCAGCGCCCAGCGCCCAGCGCGCCCGGCCTGGCGGCTCACGGGCCCCGCAGCCCGGTCCCCGCGGTGCGGACGCCGGTGCTCGGGCGGACGGAGGGGCTGCGGCCGCCCGCAGGCGGCGGGGCCCGGGGTTGGGGACCCAGCTCGTTGGTGCCGCGCAGCCCCGCACAGCAGCGTGTGGTCACGCACGTGACGGATTGGAGTCCGAGCCCCCAAACCCACTCACGTGGTTCCCGCCCCACCAACAACTGGCAGCTCGTGCCCGGGAGCACCGGGCGGGCGGGGGCGTCGGGACGTGGGGGCGGGTCAGGTCGCAGCCCCGGGGACGGGAGGGGCGGGGCCTCGCCGCCGCGGACCTGCTCCGGGACGAGGGCCCGACCCCCAGGGCAGCCCGGCCTGCGTTTCCGCGCAGACGCCGGGGCGCGGGCTCTGGCGGCCGCTGCTCCGCAGGCTGTAGCCGCGGCCTTTGAGCCCCGAGGCACCCGGGGTGTGGGCCGGGTTACGGGGCCGGCCGGTGTGGCTGCCCCTGGCACGGTGAGGGCCGAGCCTGCGCGCCCCACCCAGGCGGTGCCTGCCGGGCGAACCTGAACGCGGAGCCTTGGGGAGCCGCGCCGGCCGGGAAATCCTGCGAAGGTCGAGGTGTGGGGTCCACATGGCTCACCGCCCGCCCCCCGACTGCCCTCCACCACGCTGCTGTGACACACGCGTGGGCTTGGCTTGCGAATGCCTGCCTTTGAGGGAAAGTGCATTCACGTGTCCTCAGAACAACTCCATGAGGTGGGCGCGGGATGGGACCGACTGCTGCGCCAACGCGACAGGTCGAGGCCGGGGGCCAGGCGTCTGCACGACCTCCCAGGCCCAGGTGGGCTCTGCAGGATTCGGCAACGACTGCGGGCCAGGCTGGGGAGGTCCTGGGCACAGGGCAGGCGAGCTGGGTGCCCCCCTCCTGCGTGTGCAAGGACGCAGCTGAGGAAACGGGGAGACGCAAGGGTGGATGGCTGCCGGGAAAGGGGCCACTGCGCCAGCTTCGGAACAGCCACGGCTAGAACATGAAGCCCAGGTGTTTCGTGGGCACGTCCTTCCGCTGAGTGTGACCTGTGCAAAGTTCGCTGGAGGAGCAATGGCCAAGGCCGAGGCCAGTGGGGGGCCCGCTTGCTGTGGGGTGCAGTCACAGGCCGGAACGCACACGCGACCCGCGCGGTCTGGGCTCAGGGACCCGCGCCCTCATCCCAGGCTCTTCCTGGGCCGGGCAGGGTCCCAGGACGGGTTCTTAGGCCCCTGGCCCAGGGGGTAGGAAGAGGTGTGTTTTAGCAAGGAGCTACTGTATCTCAGAGGGGACCTCCCTGCCCAGAGTCCCACCCACAGGGTCCGGAGGCAGGGGATGTGCCCCAGGGCCCTTGGCTGTAACACGCAGGCCCTGTGCAGCCGCTCTGGGGAGGCAGTCACAGGGAAGAAGGATGGGCCACCTTCCACCCACTCAGGTATGGGACCCCTCGGTGCCACAGGCTGTTGGGGAGGCCCCTCCCTGCAGACTGGGACAGCCCGCAGCTGGCCCTGCGTTGGCCTTGTTTTCTGGGCACAGCGGTGGTGTGGCTCAGCCTCAGGAACCACATACCAGGCCCACAGCTTCTGAGGGGCAGAGGCTCGTGCTCTCCCTGGAGTGTGGGAGCCCAGCAGGACTGGGGCGGGGGACCCTCTCCTGCTGCTGTGTCGGAAGGCAGAGGGTGGGGCTGCCACGCAGGAGGGGACCCAAATCTAAAACCTAACTGAGAAGCTGGGCTAGAGACCACCCAGCCCTGCATGGCACCCCTGGCTGTACCCACAGCCCCAACAGGGCCCAGCTCCGCTGCCTGAGCACTCGCTGGCAACTTGGTGCTGCCTGGTGACAGACGTGCCCCACAGCCAGCAAGTGGGGCCAGGGCTGGGGGTAGGAGGGAGTTCCCTGGGGCAGAGGGGTGTCTCAGGAACAGCCCCAGAGGGTGGGTGATGGGAGGCAGGTGTGGGCTGGGCAGGGGAGGTGCTGGCTGGTTCTACCCAGCCCCTGACGGCTGGGGCTGGAGGAGAGTAAGGACCGGCTTAGCAGCTACATTGTAACATGTATTTAAAAGCATTAAAAATATCTGATACTGTAAAACCTCCACTGCCCCAGGCCTGGGTTTATTAAGAACCAGGGAGTGGTGCTGGGGCCACTGGCTGGTTGGCGGTGGAGCCCAGGGCTGGGCTGACTGGCCTGTGTTCTGCTCAGGGTGTCCCCAGGGGGAGGCCGGCCTTGGCCTCTGGCAACGCAGCTCGCAGTCTGGGCACACGGGCCACCCGCTCCCTGGGGAGCAGAGCCCTGGTTTCCAGGAAGGGCAGGTTTTGAAGGTGAGCCGCCTCCTTGCTGGGGGAGGCGAGGGTCCTGAGCCACACGCCTCCCCCCACATGGTCCAGCTCCACACTGCCCGCCTGGCCTCAGCCGGCCAGAGCGTCTGGTTAATAAGCAGAGCAGTTAGGGGCTCCTGGCTGGGAGCCACCGTTAGTTTCCAGGTTGAGCGCACACTCGCACTTAAGACAGTTTCTTTGTGTTGCCAGGTCTGTCTCTGTAGTAAACTGAAATGTTAACAAAGGAGCGGCCGGGCCCTCAGGACCCGGCCACAGCAAGGCGGCGGGCAGGGCTAGAAGGTGGACTTGGAGTGTCCGAAGATGCAGATGGGGAAGTGCTTGACGTGGGAGGACCACTGGGCGGCCAGCTGGAAGAACTTCACGTCGTTCCACTCCACGCCGTCGATGAGGACTGCAGACACAAGGCCGCGTCACCCACCTGCCCCCCGGCCAGGGGAGCGCACGGGTCCCTCCTCAGGCCCAGGATAAGCTGCAGGGGCCGGATACCCCTCAGGGACCCCCCCAGGCTCCCAGGGGACAGGATCTGCTGGCTAGGTCTCTCTGCTGTCTGTCCTCAGAGCCACCCACGATGGACACCTCCCTGAGCATGGGGGCCGCTGGCCTTCACCCCTGGGCCCATCAGGGATCTGCAAAATGGGTGGGAAACACCCTCCATTTAGACCAGAAAATCAGGGCAGGAAGGTGGGGGTTCTCCACCCCCAAGGTCATCAGCCCTGAGCTCCATTTCTGGGTCATCTTCAACCCTGAGACACACGACTGGAATCTTTTCTTTTAAAGGAGCCTCACAGAAATGTGTTCAAAGCCCGGTTTATGCGGTACACCCTCCGAGCTGAGTTCAGAAAGCTGCCCGACTCTGCTGTGGTCTGCCCTACGGACCACCGGGGCCTGGGCAAGGGCAGCGGGGCTGCGCTCACCCCGCAGCATGTTCTGCTGGTGCTTGGCCGTGCAGATGAGGCGGCTGATGCCCTCGATGCACTGGCTTTTGGACTCCACATCCTTGTCCTTGGTTTTCTTGGGCAAAAACATCACTAGGAAGAGAAGGGGCCGTGCTGTCCCGTTGCTTCTTTAGGGCCTGGGCAGGAGGCCCGTGGATCCCTGCTCACCTGGGACACCACCTGCCTGGTGTGGCTCGTGGGAAGGTCCCATGTGGCTAGGCCCCCCTACTGGCAGCCCCACTCACCCTTCTTGTTCTTCTCCTTAGTGACCACTGTCATGGACATGGTGGGTGTGGCCACAGCCTCACCACTGCTGGGCAGCCTGCTGACCTGCAGGGACCGGAAGGTGCACTTGAGCGTGTTTTTGGCGGTGGGCAGGTCCTTCTTCTCCGCGTCCCTCTTCCTGTCTGCGGGCTGGCCTGCTGTCCAGTAGTCCACCTGCAGCCCCATCAGCTCGGAGCCGGGGCCCTGGCTGGGGAGGCAGAGGGAGGCTCGCTGTCTGTCCTCCGTTGGTGAGGGTGCCCCTGAGGCCAGTGCAGGCCGCAAGGTGACAATGGCGGCCCATGCTGCCCCGAAGCCCACTGTGGGGCTGTCCCAAGGGGCCCCTCCAGTCTGGAAAGCCAAGGTCAACCTGCCTTGAGGTAGGTGTGGCCCCAGCAGAGCCCAGGCAGCCATGACCTCATAGCCCCGGGCAGTGTGAGGGCCCCTCCAGACCCTGCACAAGTCTCGTCTGCTGAGCTCTGCTCACGAGACCCGAGGGGGACAAGGGGCTGCTACCCCCCACCCAGTCTGATACCTTCTATCTGCATGGGGTCCCCAGAACCCCATCTGTGCACAGAGCACCCCATTTCTTTACTCTGCTGCTCTGTGTGGTTCCATCCTTCATGACACTATCCCCTGAGCAAGCCCAGGACCTGCGCCCATCTACCGTGACGGGTCTCCCTATCAGCTCCGGCAGCTCTGAGCCCACCCCCATCACACCCTCAGCTTCCTGACACGGGGGGTGGCCAGTGACCATGAACTTGGCCAGTATTCTCTAACCTGAGCCTGTTGTGTTGGGGGAAAGGAGGGGATTGTGGGCAGGAATCAGGTGGATGGCAAGTCCAGGGCGTGGGGTGTGGCTGCCTTCACTTACCTGGGGGAGGACAGGCCCCCGCTCACAGACGGGGAGGACGGTGGGGTGGGTGAGGCCTCCTTGGCAGCGGGGGACACAGATGGCGGGGTGGACGAAAGCGCACTGGAGCCAGAGGGGGCCGCGTCATCAGAGTCTCCTTTGGGAAGGAGTAAGGGGACAAATCTGAGCTCCCCAGAGCTTCCCTAGGTTGTCCACAGGATGGGACAGGAGGCCAGGCACCCCACGGGCTGGGGAGGGTATGTGGGTGCGAGGACACTCGCTGGGAAGAGCTGGGAGGAGGGTTACCTGACGTGGCTGAGGAAGGCTCCACTATTCCAACTTTCACCACCTAGAAAGCATCAGGCATCGCTGGCAGCAATGTGGGGGTCCGGGGGCTCCTGCACCCCCATGGGAGCTACTGAGGTGTAGCCAGGTCCCATCCCCTCCTGTCCCTGCGCAGAGCCAAGCTCAGGGCAGCCACTGCCCAGTAGTCAGCGTGGCACGGGTGCAGTGAGGACACCCCCAGAAGGCGCATTTGGGGGACACCATGGGTGGCAGCCCACTGTGTGTACATCCTGCCCTCCTGGGGTCCACGGCTGCTGATGGCCCCTGGGCTGGGGTGGATCTGTGGCCAGTGCTCAGGACACACGTGGCCTCTGGTGGGAAGGGAGACCGTGGGCCTGGCGTGAGGGAGCCCTGCCCGGCTCAGCCACAGGCCCCGGGGCCTGCACCAGGTAGGCTGTTACCTGTGCAGACCAGCGAGGGGACCGGGAGAGGTTAAAGGGAATCAGTGACAGGCCTCAGCCACGTGGCTGCTGCTGTCCACAGGGCAGGTTCCACGAGACAGCAGCTCTGGACTAACCACCGGGAAGGCCTACAAGCCTGACCAGGCCCACTGGCCAGGCTGCCCGCAGCCCTCATGGCCAACACCCCAGCTGGAGACCATGGGGTGGGCACCAGGCTGTGAAAACTCCGCGCAGATGGATGGCGGCTGCTGGCAGGGAGCTGCCCTTCGTCCCAGCAGGAGGGAGGGCCCCCAGTGGGCAGGCTGCACCCCACGACCCAGAGGGACTCGTGCTGAGCCCAGTGGCCCAGAACCTGCTGCAGAGCCGAGCCGGACGTCCAGATGCAGGACGGCCCCGAGACTGGCCTGTTACCTCACCCCCTGCTAGACAAGGAGCATGACCGTGAGCTCCGAGGTGGGGCGGGTTCAGAGGCAACTCCTCGGCTCAAACTGGTGGAGAAGGTCCTGTAACCTATCAGCTTCATGCGAGTCGATCAGGACCACCGGGCCTGTGGGCAGGGCGCGGCACAGGGGTACTTGGGGACGGCGGCGGCCGCCAGTGCGCTACTCACCCCTACGAAGGGAATGAACTTCTGCGAGGACTCCTCGTCGGGGCTGCGGGGAGAAGACAGTCAGCGCCGGCTTGGTTCTGGGCACCCCAGGCCCAGGCCCGCCGGGAAGGAGGGTGGGCACGGCTGCGCGCCGAGGCTGCAGGGTGGCTTTGTGTGGGGGGCACAGCAAGAGGACAAGGCTGCTTCCCCCCTGGAGGGACCCGCCCTGGTGTACGGGGCAGCCAGCCCCCCATGTTGCGGGGTCCCCAGGAAGCAAGCAGTCGGGCCTCTAGTGATTGCAGGTGACTGTCCTAAGGCCAGGGGCAGAGGTTTCCTCCCAGATGCTCTGGGCACGGGTGTCAGCCAGAGTGGAGGCTGCACTGGGACCTGCCCCCAGGCCCTTGGCCTGGAGATGGCAGCACACGCCGCCTCCCAAGAGCTGCCCACGGGAGACACAAGGGAACCTGCGCCCTGGGACTGCTGTGACCCAGGGCAGGCGGCAGGGGTGCAGGGTTGGTCTGGGCCTGGCTCTGCACAACTTCCGGGGGCACCGGGGCCACTCTGGAACCAAGGTTCTGCCCCCTCCCCAGGGCTGGTGAAGGTTGGGGAGGGTGTGTGGCCAGGAGCCAGGCCTGGGGCTCGTTTTATCCGGCTGACTGGCCTCCACCTCGCCTACACTGTTGCCTGAGGGGCTCCCGGGAGTCAGGCGTGGGGCCCTGTGGGCAGCCGGAAGGGCCGTTCCTTCCCGGCCTCCAGGAGGCCTCAGCCTCCTCGCCCTGCGCCCGTGGCTGAGATCTGGGTCTCTGGCCGCTGTCCTTGCTCCCACCCTCCTGCCTGTCTTCCCCAGACCTCGAAGCCTGATGTCAGAACGATTCTCAGGCAGGAGAGCGGCGGCCATGCCCCCTGCCCTGGCTTGAGGTACAAGGTCAGCCGCCTCTTGAGCTCCAGCTCCCCAGAGCCTTGCCCAGGCCACGGCTCCCAATGCACCGGTGGGCTGGACAGGCAGGCGGGGCCCGGGGCAGTGCAGGAGGCAGGGGGGGCTGCCCTGTGCCCGGCCCCTGAGAGGTGCCAGCAGCCGCCCTCGGTCGGGCGTCACCTGGACGCGGGACCCGCAGCAGCGCCGCGTCAGCTCCGCAGAACTCCAGGGTGGGCGCTGGGATGGGAGAGCTTAGAGGTTCGATCCTCCCACCGAAAAGGACCGGATTCCCAGCTCTCCCTGCTCTCCCAGGGGAACGCCCTTGAAAGGGGAACCGTGCCTACGCCACCCGACAGAAACCCGAGGCGAGCGCCTGGCCGGCTCCCGCATGCAACGCGCCCGGCCCCGTGCCCAGCAGGCTCCAGCCGCAGGGCCCCACAGCGACCCGCCCAGGGCGCACAGAGGGAGGCGGACGAGGGCTTCCCGGGCTGGGATGCGGAAACGCCACAGCACGGGGAGCGGCTGGAACTCTCAAAGCCAAGCTGCCCCTCAGGGCCATGCACACGACACAGCCCAACAGCGGCCCGTGAGGCGGGGGTGACACCAGGTTGCCGCTGAGGCCCATCGACCCAGACCCCAGAGGCAGAGGGGAACACGTGTGTCCTCGGGGACGGCTGCACCCCTGGGTGCTCACACGCTTCCCCTTCTCCCCAGAGCCCAGAGCGTGGGAGCTGGACCAGGACGGGGCCCCAAGCACCCCTCGCCTGGGAGCTGCCATGGAGGCTGCACGCAGCAGCTGCTTCTGACCCAGGCCGTGAACTCGTGGTCAGACAGGCCCCTCCAGGGGGCTCTGACTGGCGAGGGGGCAGGAGGGCTGTGCCTGCTGCCCACCCTCTCCTGGGTGGACAGGAAGATACTCTCCATCCTAGGAGGCAAAGGCTGACCTGCTGCCTTCCAGACCCTAGACCCTGGGGGTGACCGAGGTTTAGGCCTTCACAGGCTCCACCCAGGGCCGTTGGAGCCCCCGTCCACCTCTGGGCACTGGTGTCACCCCTGTAACACGAGACAGGATGGCAGGCACTGGGAGAGGGTCAGGGTCCCCGGAAGCCCTGGCTTGCTGCTCAGACCAGCCAACTGGGGGAGGGATGAGAAGCTGGGCCCAGGCAGCAGGGTGCGCGGGGAATCCTCGTGCCGTGGTAACGGGGGGGCAGCGGCCACACCACGCGCAGCTGGGGTCCACGGGGCAGCTGGTCTTTCTCAAGCCCCAAGGCTTGTTTAGCAGGACAGTGAGGAGGTGGAGACCCTCCTCCCAATGGCCACCTGGGACCTAGTGACCTGCCCTGGGGGCCTTCCCAGGAGAGAACCCGGGACAGCAGGAGGGAGGGACTGAGGGCCTGAGTGAAGGTAGCTGGGCTCCGGCTCCCGGAGGGAGCTCCCCCCATCCACTGGCAGTGAAGGGCCCTTCACCTGAAGGGGGTCCCAGCAGTGTGGCCTCAAATGTTCACTGGGAACAGTCTCTATTCGGGGGTGCTGACCCCTCTGTCACCAGGCAAGTCCCCGTGCTCGCCTCGGTGCCCCAACATGGAGAACTGCCCTCCCAGGGCGTCAGCACCCAGTGGGGCCAGCAGCTGGGCTGGGAGCCGAGGTGCCCACTGCTGAGTTGAGCGGCGCCTGAGTCTGTCGCTGAGGGGCAGGACTCGGCCACTTCTGAACTAAAGCTCTGGCCCACACATGGGTGGGGCGGCCGCAGAAGGGTCAGGCCTGCTCCCGAGGCCGGAGGAGGCAGCCGGTGGGCAGAGCGAGGCTGGGCCCGCACCTGCTGCTAAACAGCCCTAAAGACCAGCGGGGACAGAGGGGCTGAGCCTGAGGCAGTGGTACCTGAGGGTAAAGTCAAAGTGAAAGTTCTTTTTCCTTCCCAGAGAGCCGCCAGGAGAGAAAACACAGACACGGTATCATGCGCTTGGGAGCCCTGGCCGGCAGAGGCGCCCTTGCAGGCAGCGGCACCGAGGGACCGGCAGCAGCCTCGGCCGGACACCTGGCCCCTCGCCCTCTCCGCCTCGGAGGAGCTGGGCAGGTGCGCAGGTGCTCCCTGCGTCCGGCTGGCTCTGGAGCCGGCCCACCAGCTCGCCTACCCCCGGGGGCGGCTCGGTCTCCTAACTCACCCAGGCTCGGACCAGCTCCACTGCTCAGGGCAGGTGAGACCTGGTGCCCCGCTGGGGACGCCCGGCTGGTGGGGCAGATGCCAGGTTCAAGAGAGCAGGTCACCACTGGGGGCTGGGCACGGCGACAGCTGCTCTTTCTTTAAACTTTTATCGCGGGAAATCACCACCCACGGGAAAACAAACACAGCCAGCCTGTCCCAACTCCCCTTCGGGGCCAGCAGAGGGGCCTTCGCACCACCGCCCCCCGGGCCCACTGCATGTGTCCCCAGGGCCATCCCTCAGAGCCCCTGGCGTGCCACCCGAGGAGCTGGGGTGCCTGGGTCTGCGACATGGGGCCGGGGGCTCTCTCGCCTGCCCACACCTGCCCACGCCCGCCCAGGCAGGGCCCTCCAGGTACCTCTTCTGCTTGTAGGTGAGCATGGCCTCCGCGATGGGCAGCTGGTGGGCGCAGTTGGCGCCCGCAATGTACTGCGTGACTCTCGACACGATGTCCAGCGTGTCCTGCACTGCATGAGGAGGCCGCGGGGGGTCATCAGGGGGGCGGGGTGGCCAAGAGGCCCCTCGACACCCTCTTCTGAGGCTCCCCAGCACCCGGAGCCCAGGGGAGGCCCCCACCCTCGGGAGATCCCGGGCGAAGCAGCAAGGCCTTCCCGAGCGCTGAGGAGCCTCCCCCAGGGCCCTGGGCCCGTCAACACCGCCTGCTCTCCGAGTGCTCGGGTGCGGCTGGTGTTCGGGGATGCAGGGATCCTGCCTCAGGGGATGGCAGCCCCTTCCCCTCACGGGGGGCAGTGGTGAGACTCCCCGCCTCACCGGCGCTCTGGGCCTCCAGCTTGTTGAACAGGTCCCTCCAGGCCAGGTCCTGGAAGAAGTTGTTGTAGCGGTAATCCACGGAGCCCAGGTACCTGGCCACGGGGTGCGAGCCTGCGGAGCGACAGCGTTGGGTCTTGAGCCCCGTCCGCAGCTCTGCCCTCGCGGCTTTGCCCGGCCGCCCGGGAGGGTCCGCCCCAGGACTCGGCTCGTCCGCCTGACCAACACCTCCAAGGGCTGGCGGTGAAGCTAGCGCTGCCCACCCAACAGGGGCGGGGCAGGGCGGGGCCTCCCGGCCGTCGACTTAGAGCATCGACGAGACGGGAACCCAAACCGGCCTCTTGTGGTGCCGGGACGGCCGCCGCAGGCTCACCCAGCGGGATGACCAGGAAGCGCATGTAGCCCAGCCAGTCGGGCGTCTTGTGGGACAGCTGCTCCACGAAGAGCCGCAGCACAGCGCTGAGGTAGTGCTGCGCCCCGGCCACCGCGATCTTCACGGGCGTCGGCGGCTGGGAGTTGCAGTTGCAGCTGGGCCACAGGCGGGACAGGGCAGAGCCTCAGGGGCTGTCCTCACGGAGTGTCCCAGCCACTCAAGCCCCTGCTGCCGCCATGGAACCCCAGGCCCCCAGACGGCCCCACGGAGGCTGCTCCCTGCCAGGCTCCCCAGTCGCCCAGGACCCACAGGCGAGGCTGGGCCCAGGGGCCCGGACGACAGCTGCAGCCACGCACAGGGGGACTCACTATCTCTGTATCCGGGAGACGATGGTGCTGAAGGCGGCCTGCACGTCCGCCGCGGAGCAGGTGCACACCACGGGCAGCGTGTGCCGCTGCAGGACGTCCGACAGGAACTGGGGACAAGGGCATCGGTGGGTCTCGGGCCATCCCCCTACCCACCCTGCCCCCCAGGACGGCTGCCGGCCCCCACCTGCCCCTGCCAGTCGGAGGTGTTGACGAGGATGATGTTTTCGGGCAGCTGGTCGTCAGAGACGAGGATGTGGTTGAGTTGGTCGTACACGGTCTTCCTGGGGATCTGGAGACGCAGACCATGCACACCAGGTGGCGGGCGCTGCGCCCGGCCCTGACCCCCACGGCCGCCTGACGCGGGCAGCCGCCAGCTCTGCCCAGGGCCCGCCCCGAGACACACGCCAGCGACACGAAGCTCACGGGCCGCCCGCCCACCTGCAGCTGGCTCCTCGTGTCCGGGCAGCGCTCGTTGTCCAGGCTGTTGGCGCGCTCGCTCTGCGGCCGTGCCGGCTGCCGCTCCTTCAGGGACGTGCTCCGGCCCCGGCGGCCGGCCTGCTTCCCCTCGGACCTGTGGGGACGGGACGAGCTGGCCCATGTGCTCACAGGCCCCGGGCCTCGACGTACGCCGAGCAGGGCGCACTCCTCTGCCCGGGCCCCGCCGCCACCACAGTCTGTCCCACCTGCTGGCAGCTGGGGTATCGGGGCCAATGTGGACCTGCAGATGGGCCCGGAAATACGCGTGTTGTCCGCATGATTCTCGCTGGTAGACACGCCTGGCCAAGCCCCACAGCAGCCATCCCCCCACCCCCCAGGCGCTGCGCAGCCGAGAACCTCCAGGTGGCCTGTCACCTGGTGGAGGGGATGACGAGAGACTCGGTCTTGGTGATGCGCCCGCTGGGTGGCAGCTTCTCTGTGAACATGTCCAAGGTGGAGGTCTCGGCCTCTGGGCTGTCCCCCGGCTCTGCCGGCTGCTCCGCAGGGGCGGGCGTGCTCTGCCGGAAGGGGTCGCTGTCGGAACATGCTCCAGACACAGCAGGGCTCCGGCGGCTCCCTGTGCACGGACTGGGCCACACACAGCCTGGGAGCCACGCAGATCTGACCTCTCACGCCCAGCGCCCCCTATCCCGGTCGGGGCACAAGCGAGAGGCCGGCACCACATCTCCTCCAACCTTCCCCGTGGCCCAGGACCCCCCGAGAACCCCCAAGGGCAGCAGGAACCAGTCGTGTCCTTGGGCCTGTGCCTGCAGCGAAGCGGGCCCACCCGCTGCCCAGCAGAGACCCGGGCTTCCAGGTGGCCCTGCAGTGTCGGCCAGAGGACAGAAGGGCGGCGTGTGGGCGGGTCTGGGCGTGTGGTGAGAGCGCAAGGCCTGCGCTGCTTACGGGGGCCGCTGAGTCGGAGACGCTGCCCCCCGGAGCCCGGGGCTTCTCGGGTGTGTCAGCCTGCGCGAAGGAGACGGGAATCAGGCCGGGTGCCGGGCTCCACGCCGGGCCGGGGCTGGGCTCAGAGGCAGCCCAGGAGACTGGCTGGGGGTTTCGTGAACATGGACCCAGGGCTGCCCTACCAGTCACCTGACGCTGGGCCACACTGCAAAGCCAGGAGCATGTCAGCTTTGGGTTTTCACAGCATCACCGTGAGTGACACCCAAGTGACTGCAGCAGGCGGTCAGGGTGGCCCCGGGGAGCGCAGGGCTGCCCTGGTCCAGGGCGGCTCACCGGACTCGGAGGCTCCTTCTGGCTGCGGGCGCTGTGGATGCTCCCGATCTCCGTCTGCGAGCTGGAGTGTGACAGGCCTTCGAAATACGGCCTAGGCGAGGGGACAGAGGGGTCACGGTCCAAGACCCCCCCCGACACGGAAGGCGAGGCCTCCACTCTCGGCAGGGACCTCATGGCAGCGCAGGTCACCAGGTGGGTCTGCCCTTGAGAACTGGGCGCGAGGGAGGACAGGGGCTGCCGGGCAGCCTGCACATCGGTTCTCTCCTGCAGCGCTGCCGATCGGCCCGGCGCCCAGGAAGCCAGTGGCACAGATGGCAGCCCTGCCCCAAAACCCCACCAGCAGGGACAGCATGTGCTGGGGGGAGGGGACACAGAGATTCAAAGGGACTTAGAAGAAAACAGTTTAAGCTGAAGTTGCAGGTGGGCCTTGTAGCGTCTGGTGACAGAGCCACGTGAGGACCTGGCAGCAAGAGGGTGACGCCACCGTGGGTGGCAGGCAGCAGGCCCCGAGCTGGCTGCACCCCACACCCTGAGCTGCGCCCTCCCCTCCCGTGACAGCCCCGCCTGGCTCCCCCAGCCCATTTCCCAGCAACCTGCACAGCCGGCCTCTCCGTCCCCCACACCTCAGCCTCCGTGGGGAAGACCCCCACAGACCCCAGGAGCTTCCACAGTGCGACCTGGCTCAGGCCACCTGCTGTTTCTCCCGGACACCCGCCGGAACCCCTATTCCCCCCCAGCCCCGGCCCCGCCCCTGTGCTGGCCTCCCCACGTCCACATCCTGTGGCCTCCGCACACCTGAGCTTGGGCTTGGGGGTGCTGAGGACGCTGTCATCATCCTCCATGTCAGGGCCACTGTCGCTAGGGTTCTCCATGTCCAGCGTGTCGTACAGCAGGTCCAGCCCCTCCTCCACCTCAGGGACATGCTCCGCAGGGTCCTGCTCCGAGTCCAGGACCTACGGCAAGGCCGGACACGTGAAGGCCAACCCCAAGTCTGGGGAGGGACAGAGGGAAGAGGGCACAGAGCCACACACCCGCCTCCCAGCGGCTCCACCAGCCTAGTCACCCCAGACGTTGGGGAGATTCCCACACCCCGGCATGTGGGTGCCCATCCGGGGCGCGAGGCCAGGACAGGCGTGCCCCGCTGTGGGCGCCACCGCGGTCAGGACGAAGACAACCCCCCAAGGAGGCCCCGGCCCTCAGCGCCTCCACCCTCTGCCCACGTGCACGTGGCCTTTCCCAGGAGGTCACACAGTGGGGGTCCAGCAGCACACGGCCTGGCTCCCTTTCACCCGGGTCCTGCTCCGTGGACCCAAGGACCCGAGACCAGCTCCTCACTGTGGACGGGCCCTGGGGGTCGCACTCCGGCTGCCGCAGAGGAAGCTCGCGGGCCGTCCCCGGGCTGCGCACACGTGTGCCTCCTCACGGGCACAGCCCCGCCGAGCGAGCCTCCTGGGGGACCACCAGGCCGCGTGCAGAGCACCCCGGCACCCACTTCCCTGCCGCCCCCCTCCGCCCGCTGTCACTGCGGTGCTGGCTGGCATCCCCGCTGACCGGGGACACTGAGCTCTCTTCCTGGGCCTGCCGGCTCCTCGCGTAACTTTGGAGAACACGTCCCGTCCGGTTCTTTGCTGAACTCTGACTTGTCCGTGGTCTCTACACATTCTGGACACCAACCAGATCGGTGACACGAAAAAGCCGTCCCCTGTTTCACGGGCTGTTGTGTCGTTTTCTTCACGACGTTTGGCAGTTTACACTTGGACGTGTCCCACACCCCAACTTTCTTTGGCGTCACTTTGAGAACCGCTGCCTGGCCGCACCTGCTGCAGGGCGGCTGCGGCTTCAGCTCCTCCACGTGTGTCTTTGGCCTGTTGGTGCAGGTGTGGGGCGGGGCCGACCATCCCTCCGTCTTTCAAGGCCCAGCTGCTCCACCATTATTTGCTGAAAAAGCTGTCTTGCCCACTGCATGGCCTCAGCATCTTGCAGAAATCCACTGCCCGTAAGAGGACCTATTCCTGGGCCACCGCCTTGAGGTCCAGTGTGTGGCTGGACAGTGTAAGCCCCTCAACGCCGTTCTCCTTAGGGCCCTCGAATTTCCTCATGGCAGGATAGCTGGCTGACTTCTGTAAGAGGCAGCCGGTGACAGGAACGGAGTGAGGTCTGCACGCAGCTGATGGGGGGAAGGCACTGCCAGCCATGGCTGAGGGGCGGCCGGGATGGCTGCGAGCTGTCCTGAGCATGCAGGACACCCCATCTGGAAACCGGAAGCTCAGGTGCTTACGCCCCACCTCTCTGGGTAAGTCCTGAACCTGGAAGTAATTTTCCTCTGACCACATTGAAAAATAAGTACTTTTCTTCTGGTTGTAAAAATTACAAAAAGTTACCATACAAAATGTGAAGAAGCCCGGGCTCGTAGCACAGTGGGTAAAGCACTGGCCCGAGAACCCAAAGGTCGCAGGTTCGATTCCCAGCCAGGGCACATGACCAGGTCTCCAGCCAGGTCTGTGGCTGGAGGCAGGTGAAAGGCAACCACACATGGATGTCTCTCTCCCTCTCTGCCTCCCTCCCTTCCCCTTTCTCTAAAAATAATAAATGAAATCTTTAGAAATAATTCTTTAAAAAAGAAAAAGAAAGAAAAGAAAGAAAATGTGAAGACTACAAAACACCAAAAAGGAAAGACTGTTAAAAGCACCCGGCATGTTGACAGCGGGGAGGCTGAGCGTGTGGGGGCAGAAGGCATGTGGAACCTGTACTTCCTGCTTGATTTTGTGGTGAACCTAAAACTGCTCCAGTAAAGTCCATTTATAAAAACCCAAAACACAAAAGCCTGTGGCCGCAGCCCCCAAAGAGGACGTGTGGCCTCCCTCCTCCAGGTAAAATTCAAGCCACGTCACGCGGGCTCCGGGGCTGCAGGCCCCGAAGGGGTGGGGCAGCACCCACAGCGGCAACCAAGTGCCGGGGCCGGTGGGGCTCGGGGCTCGGGGCTCACTCACCTCGTCGGACACTTTGAACCTGCGCAGCAGGGCCACGACCTTCTGCTTGAAGTTCTGCTGCTGCAGGCGACGGGACAGAATCAGAACCGGGAGCCGCCCCCTGAGGAGGACCCGGGAGGCCGGGCCGGCCACCAGCACGGCTGAAACCCCCTGCAAGGCTGGCGGACTCCGATGCGCTGCCCACGCTGGGCAGCAGACGTGCTCTCAGGCGTGCGAACCCGGCTCAGGTCGGGGTGGAGACAAACCAGCAAAGGGCAGAGCCTGGAGCCAAGGCAGCTGCCGGCACTTCCCCAGGTGCCGCCTTCCCGGCTGCGCCCATGTTGCAGACTCAGCTCTGGCCTCTCCAGCCACTCTTGTGGGGGAGCCTACAAGGGAGGCCCATGCTCCCCGCTCCCCACCCACCGCTGTGGGGGCAGCTCTGGCCCCTCACTGTGCTGGCTGGTGGGGGGCGGCACCCAGCGGAGGGTGGTCCGTGCCAGGCTGAGCCTGGAAGTCCTGCCAGCCCCCGAGCCCCCACCAGCCACGTGGGCCAGGTGCTGAGCAGAAACAGGGCCTGGGGACTGACCCCACAGGGCACACCTGGGCACCAGCGAGACAGGGGCAGCTGCCCTCTGGGGAAGCCCCAGCTGCCAGGGGGCTCTCACTCGGGCTGGGACCAAGCCAGCCCCTCCCAGGCCAAGGCCTTGGCACTGCCTCCCCCGCTTCACACTGTCTCTGGGGGAGCCCACTGCACCTGAGGTGGCCAACAGCATGGCCCACCAGAGAGGGCTGCCTCATTCCCAGGCCCTCCTGAGGCTCAACCTGGCAGCCCGGTGCAGGCTGGGTGCGCCCCCCGCGCCCCCCGCGCCCCCCGTCCCCCCGCCCCCTAGGTTAGTAAAACCACCGACCCTGGTCATGGACGCCGTGCGATGGACGCTTACTATCGATCGCCGCTGCTCCTTGGGCTTCCCCACGTCAAAGTCGTCCTCGTCCAGGTCCTGCGGGGACCCGGCGCCTAAGGCCAGGGCAGCCACAGGGAGCTCCGGGGACCCCCACCCCTGGGCTGACAGGCAGCCCCCTCTCGGAGGCCCCCGCGTGCCTGCCGACACCCCCGCAGCCGGTGCAGCTCCCCCACCCTGCGGCACCCCGACAGCAGCTCTGGAGGGCCCTGCCCCGCAGCCGGCTACCTGCCCGTGGGCGGCATCGTCGCTGGCCTCCTGCTCCGAGGAGAAGCTCTCGTACTCCTCCTCGGAGTCGTTGTCTGCGGAACGAGCACACGGAAGGGTCAGCGCCCCGAGATTCCGCCCCGCGTCCTGGCAATGAGGCCGTGACCCGGGGCTGGTCCTGTGTCCCGGGAGCCGGAGGAGACGCCCGGGCAGCAGGGACAGAGTCCGCACAGCCCTGCCAGGGCAGGGGAGGCGCCCCCCACCCCTGCCAGCCCCGCTCCAGCCCCAGGCGCCGGGTGGCCCTTCCTGCCCAGAGTGCTTCAGCCTAGATCTCGTGCTTGAAGGGGGCCCCAGCTTGCCGGTCACCCCCCAGGGGGCAGCAACCCCCACTGTGATGGGGGTGACAGGCCACGCCAGGACCTGGGCCCAGACGCGGAAGGCACCTGACTGACTCCGAGACCTCTCCTCACTTAGGCTGCCGTTCCCTCCCCCGAAGCCAGGGCTGGGAGGCCCCACAGCCAGGCCAAGGGGGCCCCAAGCCACACCCTCAGGACGGTGGCCAGGGGATGGCAGAGAAGCAGGGCAGTGGGTGCCACCTGCGCTGCACTCACCCGTGGACTTGGCCTTGGGGCCAGCCTGCATGGTGCTGTCCTCGTGGTCGATGGGCTGGCTGGACAGGGAGAAGATCCAGATCTCGGCCACCTTGGCGGAGGCCTCCTTGAGGCTGCTGCAGAGGCTCAGCACCTGGCCTCCCTCGGGGGGACGCTGCATCACCTGGGGGCAGGGCAGCGTTCCAGGAGGGACCCAGCAGGGGGCCCAGGGCAAGAGCAGGACGGCACACCTGGCGCCACGTGGACAGGCCACGAGGGAGCATGCCGGGCCAGCTGGGGGTCAGCACCAGGCTCCGCCATCAGGGACTGAAGGCTTTTGGAGAGGAGGGTTCGAAGCCCAGGGGCCACAGCAGAATAAACTGTGTGAAGACAGCGGCTCCAGACATGTCCACCAGCCCGAGGGCTGTGACTGCAGGTGAGCGGGGCCCGTGGGAACCAGCCACCTGCCATGGCCCTGCCCTGGGCCACACGACACCCACGTAGGTCTGCGTCCCTGAGGGACCCTGACACCTGCACGTAGCCCTACGATGCAAAGGTACACAGGACCCAGGCCATGGCTCCCAGAGACCCTGTGCGAGTTGGGACCCCTCTGCCCTTGACCGCCACCCCCTGTGCCTCCACTGTGGTGCCCAGATGCCAGGCCCCCACAACAGCTGGGGCCTGGGGTAGGTTCCATCTGGACCTACTTCCCTCGCTTCCTCACCAGGAAACCCTTCGATCGTCCCGTCCCGTCCCGACCCACTGAGCATGCACGTTGCCCACTGGAGCCCCTGTGCCGCCCTAGCTGTCCTACTGGACAGGCCAGTGCCCACGCAGTGGGGACATGGACGTCCCAGGGAAAAACAGCAGAGGGGGTGGCACTTACAGGGGCGTTTCTGTAGGGACACAGGTCACCCACTCCCGGGCAACAGCTACTCTGAGCCAAGGGCGGCCATCCCCAAAGAGCCCAGGCAAGGAAGCGGGGGGCCCGCCCTGCGCCTCACCTCGGCCATGTGGATGGAGCCCGCGGCCAGCGTCTTGTAGCCCAGGATGGTCCGGTTCTTGTAGCGTTTCCTCCGCTGCAGCATGATCTGTAGCTTGTTGCCTTCCCTCTTCAGGAAGTGGGGGTACTGTGGCGGGGGGCATGCAACCTAAGCCAACGCAGAGGCTCACGCACACCCGAGGTCGTCCGGGCAGCCTGGAGGCCGTCACTGGCTCCTTGTGGCCCAGGCCTGGCTGACACTAAAGCCACCGCGGGTGGACACGAGGCCTGGGAGGGAGTCAGGGGACATGACCCCCGGCAGGTCCCCCACAGAGCTCGTGGGAAGGGAGTACAGGGTCCCCGTCTCCTCCCCGTTCACACACAGACCCTCTGCGGACGCAGGGGGAGGGCCTGCCCTGCACCCACCTGTCCGGTGGAGCCCCTCCTGCGGGCCCGGCCCGGCCCCCACGGGGCAGGAGTGCAGACGCTGCACGCTTTCTAGACCTCACGCCCACTAACCCGAACCCCAAACAGAAAACTAACCCAGAGCCCAGACGTGCAGGGGCTCTGAGGAGCCGCGGGCAGAGCCGGGCAGGGCCGGGTGCCGGGGGGCTGGCCGGTTCTCAGCACCCAGGAGCCCACAGCCCCATCTCACACGCTGGCCCCACCGACGCGAGCGGTGACGTTCACGGCCGCGGGAGGGAGGACGGCCGGCAGGACAACCACCCAGGTGTCCAGGGCACGTGTGTCCCTGCGGGGCGTCCCGGTGTGAACGGAGCCTCGCGCTCCGCCAGCGCACCCCGAACCGGCACAGGGGTCCGCGCTTACACGGCTGAGCTCCGGTGAGGAGAGGGCGTAGCAGCCGGTACACGGAAGCGCTGCCCCCCCCAACCACCGCCCAGGGGCGCGGGGACGGCCCACCTGCAGCGAGAAGGTCAGCGCCAGGTCCGTCTCCACTTGTCCACTGGGGGGCAGCACAATCTCATGGGACCGCAGGACGCGCTTGGAGCCCTGGGAGGCAGACAGGGTCCCATTCACGGGGGCCACGGGGGGCGCCGGCCCGGCCGCATCGCCCCGCTCCCAGGCGGGGGTGGGGGCACAGCTCCAAGGGGAGCTCTGTCGAGAGCCTCACCCCCCCGCGTCGCTCCTGCCCAAGAGCAGGGAGAAGCCAGGGCCACGCAAACCCACAGCAACAGCGGGGAAGGTGCCGGGGTGGCAGCCGGATGGGCCGGCAAGGGAGCTCGAGGCCCAGGCCTGGCTGAAAACACAGGCTGGGGACGGGTGACCATGTCCCGAAGGCCACCAATGACAACGTGGTGGCGTCACAGGACAGGGACACTAGCTGACATCCAGACTGGAAAAACAAACGGGCCGCCAGGTCAGCTGGAGAAGCCACTGCTAAGTGGCCGGGACAGAGCAACACGGGTAAACTTGGCTGAACACACAGGCCCTGACCTCCGACCTGCCCCCAGAACAGCCCCCACAAGTGAATGCTGGTCCCCACCAAGCATTCCAGCCGCGCCGGACTCAAGGCCTCGTGGCCAGGGAACAGGTGGTGGCTGGTAATGGGGGGGTGGGGGGGTGCTGTTGATGCTGGGCCCTGGGGGTGAGCTGCACAGGCGGAGGCCCCCAGGGGTGTCTCGGCAGGGACAGGGTCTAGGGCCAGGGCCAGGGCGCAGGAACGGGCAGCCGGCGGACGGGCTCCCGGAATGAGGACAGTGTGGGTAGCTGGTGGTGTCAGAGGTCAGCAGAGCCAGACTCAGGCCGGGGGCAGGTCAGCTCCACCTCATCCTGATGAGACTCTGACCCCTCCCGGCCTGGAGGCCCTGAGCTGGGCAGCGGCACCGGCAGCGGGGCCCCCCTGCGGCCAGCGCTCACTGCCCAGTGCTCGCCTGGACGCTGAGAACTTACAGCAGCATTCGGTGAGGGGAAAATTTCTTCAGATCATTATTCGTAAGAGTAGCATTTCCCAGCTGACGGGAAACACAAGACAGGCCTCATGCCTCCTCGCTGGATCCCAACTGAGGCTGGAAGCAAGCCTGGCTGGGGGTCGCCAGCCCCGGTGGTCCCGTCCCCTCCAGCACCCATGCAGGCTGCAAAAGGGGATCCCAGAACCCGACACTCCGGGGAAGCAGGGCCTCCGCCTGTGGGGCTGCTCTGGGCCCAGCTGGGGCTCAGCTGCGGGGCCACGGCAGGACCCTGCACACAGCCAACACCTGTGGGGGCGGCCCAGGCTGAGACCACCACACCTCCAGGGAGCAGGCCTGGAACCCAGTGGCCCCCAAAAAGACCAAGGCAGGCCACGCGGCTCACAGGTCCCCCCAAAATCCTGTCGCTTGTTCGCGATGAACAGGAAGCTGTGTGCTGGAGCACTGGGTCCCCGGAGCAAGAGGTGGGAACAGCAGGGCCGCCTGGCTGGGTGGCAGGTGACAGGCACAGGGTGTGGGTGCAGGACTGTCCACCCCCACTTCTGCTCCCTGGACACGTGTGGCCCTGACCCTCTGTGTGGCTGGGCCCTCTCCTAGGCAGTGGAGCACCCCGCCTGGCCCAGAACAGCGGCAGAGGGAGACCCTCACCTGCATCTTCACAGCAATCACCACCGAGATGAGCTCTTTCTCCAGCTCCTTGAAGACCACCAGCTTCTTCAAGGTCAGGCTACACAATCTGCAAGGACACCCATGGTACTCAGTCAAGAAGGCACCTCCCTTGCTGCCTCGAGCCAAGGAGGGTCCCTCACACCACAGGAGCGCCGCCCTCTGCCCTCGGCCCCTACCACCTCAGCGGACGGCCATCAAGTGTCCCCGGAGCCCAGCCCCGGCCCAGACCAGCCAGGAGCCACCTTGGGTGCCTGCATGTGGCCAGTGTCCCCAATACCCCCGGATGCTGGCCAGGTGCCCCTCTGCAGAGGGTCCCAGAGCCAGGTCTTCCTCTGTGGCAGTGGCTGGGTAAGAGTCTGCAGACAGGCAGGCAGGCAGAAAGGCGGGCAGCGCAGGGACACCCCAGGAATCAGGGTACCAGCACCCACAAACTCCCACCACAAGCCCCCCCCCCGCCCCAGTCACAGCTGCCGACCCACTTCCCCTCCAAGGGAAAGGGACTTGAGAAGTGCAACCGGCAGTTACAGGGCAGCCAGAGGGAGGTGAAATCCAGCACAGAGGGCTCAGTCACTAATGTCGTGACGGGGGGGGGCCAGGTAGGCATGGGGAACACTGGGGTGGGGGCTGCTATTCACAGGGTGTGTGGTCCCACCACTGCAGCATACACCCGAAACTAACACAAGGCAACACTGCATGTCAGCCGTAACTGAAAACACTAGTTTTTAAATTAAAAAGAACAACCACCCCTACCTGATGTGGACTGGGCACCAGCCTTTAAACCAAAGGTCACCAGCTCGATTCCCAGTCAGGGCACAGGCCTGGGCTGCAGACCAGGTCCCTGGTTGGGGTGGGGTGTGAGAGGCAACCACACATGGATGTTTCTCTCCCTCTCTTTCTCCCTCCCTTCCCCTCTCTAAAAATAATTAAAATCTAAAATAAAATAAACAAACATTGAATTCTGGTCAAAGGTACACTGAACATCAAAAAAATAAAGTAAGGCCATGGCTGCTGGCTCAGTGGATGAGGCACTGGCCTGTGAACCCAAAGGTCACTGGTTCGATTCCCAGCCAGAGCACGTACCCAGGTTGCAAGCCAGGTCTGCAGCCAGGTCTGTAGCTGGAGGCAGATGAAAGGCAACCAGACATGGATGTCTCTCTCTGCTTCTCCCCCTTCCCCTCTCTCTGGAAGTAATAAATAAAACCTTTTAAAAAAATAAAATAAAATAAAGTAAAATGGGCAAAAGATTTGAAGAAACATGTCACGGAAAGACACGTGGATGGTAACCGGGCCTGCAAGCCCATGCTCAGGGCACTGACCAGGGGACATGGGTTGGCACTGGGAGAGACCCCGTGACAGTGGGGCCTGAGCACAGCAGCCTGGTGCCAAGTGGAGCAGGCGCAAGGCGGGAAGGGGACAAGATGTCCTGTGGTGTGGCCCATTCACACGCCAGTGCAAGCGCATCGCCTGGGCAGATCCCACCGACAGGACGGGGGTGGGGGACGGGGGACGGGACTGGTGACGGTGCCGGGCCCGAGGGCACGGCCACTGCTGGACCGATCCAGTGTCCGGAGCCGATCAGGCGGTGACAGGACTCGGGTCAGAGCTGTAGACAAATGTGGGGCAGCTGAATCTTTCTGCACGTAACAAAACAAGGAACTCTTCAGGAATTAGAGGAGTCACAGGCCCAAAGGGACATGGCCCTGCTGTCCACATGGGCCTGACCTGGGTCCTGCTTCAAATGGACACGGCAGGGGACACATTCCCGGCACCAACTGGGGTGGGGCCTCAGCCCTGAACCTTTGACCTCTCTGTGCTTTTCACCCCATTTCTACATTTCTGTCCCTTACAGTTCGGGGGCCTCGCTCGGTCGCCGTCCCCCGTGGAGAAGGGTGTGGCTGGAGGCGCACTCAGCGCATCCTCGTCACAGAACTCAGGCCACAGCTCCCGAGATGGTGCCCACCCGCACCCACCGGGTTCCCTGTTGCGTGTGCGCAGCAGAGGCACAGGGACAACGTGCCGATGCAGAACAGGGCGCTTGTCCCCGTCCCGCCCTGGCTCGGAGAGAAGCGCCTGAGGCTGGCGTTACAGGCGGCCCAAGTTGAGGTTCACTCCCCAAGTCCTGGCCCTCAGGGAGATCGTGAGCAAATCCACCAACACCCCACAAGCCACGCGCCATCACCGATGAGGGGCTCACTCGTACCCTGAACTGCAGTGCACCTGCACCAGGGCCCTGGGGTGTGCAGCCCCTCACAGGCGAGGCCCCGCCCTCCTGCTGCTGTCTTCCCGCTGCAACACCCGGTCCCAGGGACGCAGTCTGGTCTGTTTCCCAAAACACGCCACTGAGACCAGAACACACAACATTTAACACCACCAGGCCCCATGTTCCCACTAACGAGAATTAAAAGTGTTCTTTGCACCAACTTCTACTTTTTTTTTAAAATTTACTTATTTATTTTTAATATTTTATTGTTTTCAGAGAGAGGGGAACGGAGAGAGGCAGAAGGGGAGAGAAACATCCATGTATGGTTGCCTTTCACCTGCCTCCAGCTACAGACCTGGCTGGAGACCTGGATGGAGACCTGGTTATGTGCCCTGGCTGGGAATCGAACCAGCGACCTTCAGGTTTACAGGCCGGCACCTTATCCACTGAGCCACCTTCTGCTCTTTTTAGAGAACCAAGACCATCCAAAATCCGAAGCTCAGAAACTGAGCGTGCTCTCAGCACCCTCCCTTCCCTTACAGGGACCACCATCTGGAGCAGGACCTCCCTGCGGGAGACTGCCACTGTCCCTGAATCCCGCCTCCCCTGGTAGCTGGGCACCACTGGGTTCTCTAGTCGAAGGCTCAGTCCTGCCGAGAGGAAAGCTGGGCAAGGCCATGGAACAGCCCCAGCCAGGGTGCAGCCCCCTCCCCTGCTGCGAGGGCAGGAGCCAGGCAGCCACACGGAGATGCCGAGGACAGCAGAGCCCCAGCCGCCCTGGACCACGGATGCTGGCGAGGCTACACGAGGGCCACCCGCTGGCCGCACTGCGTTTCCGGCTGCGTTGGAGACGCAGCTGCACTCCAGGCTGCTGTGCACGTCCTCGTGAGCAGGAACGCGGCAGAGGCTCTGGCTCACGACAGCACCCCTGCGCTCCTGCAAGGGCCCTTCCCAGCACCACCTCGTTTCTTTCAGGGCCTTCAGAGCTGGCAGCAGACGCGTACAGAGGCGGTGGGTAAAAATCTGGAGGGACACCTTGGGAGCAAGCAATCCCAGCCCCAGACCAGGCACATGGCCCGGGGTTCCAGTGCCGGGGAGGTAAACCCCCATCTCTTCTGGCTGTAAAAATCAGCGGGGGATGGGGCAGCGGAAGAAACTGCCAGATTTTCAGGACGTGCTTCTTAAATGGCCCAGATGAATTTAGGACTTGATCAGATTCAGTGCCAGGGCAACAGCTGGATGGCACCAGCCACGTGAGGAAAGTGAGGGGCCTGGAAACAGGATGAGCGCCGGGCAGGCCCCCAGAAGCAGCACTGTCCCCCCTCTGAGCAGGCCAAAAAACTGCCACAAACTGGTGGAGGGGCGGCCCGCTCTGGTGACCACCTGCTCACACACAATTGACAGCTGCCTTCGCTACCAAGACAGGGGTCAAGGCAGCTCTGCCTAATCCACAGGGCGGCTGCCAAAATGAGGAGGAAAAAGAAAAAACGGCCCAAATGAAAGAACAGATCAAAACTCCAGGAAAAGAACTGAACTAAATGGACACGGTGAACCTGTCAGGTGCAGAGTTTGAAGCACTGGTGACCAGGATGCTCAGAACTCAGCGAGTCCAGCAACAGCCTGGGGAGAAATGAAGGCCACACTGACTGAAATACAGGAAAATGTGCAGTGAAGGGAAGGAAGCCGGGATTAAAATCTGTGATTCGGGGCATAAGGAACAGATAAACGTTCAACCTGAAGAGAAAGAAGAAATAAGAATGCAAAAAAAAAACCCCAAAAAACCAAGGACAGGCTTAGGAATCTCTGGGACAACTTTAAAAGTGCCAACATCCAGAGCATAGGGGTGCCAGAAGGAGAAGAGGAAGATCAAAAAATTGAAAACTCACGTGAAAAAATAATGAATAAGAACTTCCCAAATTTGGCGAAGAAAATAAACATACAAGTCCAGAAAGCATAGAGTCCCAAACAACCTAGACCCAAAGAGGACCAAACAAGACGCATCGTAACCGAAACGTCAAAGGTTAAGGATAGAGAGCCCTGTCCGGTGTGGCTCAGTGGACTGAGCACCACCCTGTGAATCGAAAAGTCACTGACTTGATTCCCGGCCGGGGCACAGGCTTGGGTTGCGGCCCAGGTCCCCAGTTGGGGGCATGTGAGAGGCAACCAAAGTTTCTCTCTCACGTGAAGTTTCTTTCTTTCTCCCTCCCTTTCACTTCTCTAAAAGTGATTTATAATGGAAGGGGAGATAAAGTGCTTCCCAGACACGGTAAACCTAACAGACTGTCACAGGTCTCCAGCTGGGGGCATGGGAGAGGCGGCCAGCCGATGTATCTGTCGCACATGAACGTTTCTCCTCTCTTTCTCCCTCCCTTCCCATCTCTAAAAATAAACACAATTATTAACAAAAAAAGATCCAAACCGTTCACATTAAAAATGCAACAAATGCACAACTATAACAACTGAACCTAAAAAAACCCAACTGTGCCAACAACCAGAATAGGAACAGAATCACAGGTATGGCGATCACACGGAGTTGTCAGTGTGGAAGGGGAAGTGGGAGAAATGGGGAAATGGTGCAGGGGTTAGGAAGCAAAATTAGTGGGTACAAAACAGACAGAGGGATGTTAACAATAACATAGGAAATGGTGAACCCAAAGAACTTACACGCACGACCCATAGACATGAACCTAGGAAAGCACTGTTGGGGAGCAGGAGGGGTACCAGGTGGAGGGAGGGGCACAAAGGGAGAAAGACTGGGGCAATTGTAACAGCACAACCAGTAAAACATCCTTAAAAGAAACAATATTCAGGCCCTGGCTGGTAGCACAGTGGGTAAGGTGCTGGCCTGTGAACCCAAAGGTCGCAGGTTCGATTCCCCAGCCAGGGCACATAACCAGGTCCCCAGCCAGGTCTCCAGTCAGGTCTGTGGCTGGAGGCAGGTGAAAGGCAGTCACACATGGATGTCTCTCTCCTTCTCTGCCTCTCTCCCTTCCCCTCTCTCTGAAAATAATAAATAAAACCTTTTAACAAATAAATAAATAAATCGTTCACATCCCAGAGTCCACATTTTAGCGAGGATTTTCACCTCTGTCCCTGCACCCAGGCCTGCTGTGTGTGGGGGGACAAGTGCGCCTTCAGTTAGTCATTCACTCGCTCAGTTGCTGGGCTAACTCTGGGCAGAGTGACACAAGCTCCTCCAAGGACCGAAACGTGGACGTTACCGTGAGCAAAGTCGGAGACAGCGAGCGCGTGGACACGGAAGCGTGGCCGTGGGCCAAAGGCAGACAAAGGACTGATGTCCCAAGTACAAAGGCTCTTACAGAAGCACAGAGGACAAACAACCCACGGACCCACGGGGCGGACACAAAGAGGTACTCCCCCCGCCGCACATCAGCCCTTGGGCTTTGCCGCCCAGGCCGGCCACTCCTGCCGCAGCCGGAGCCACAGCTGTCCCAACAGACCGGCAGGTCCCCCTAAACCAGGACACCATGACTTCTGGCCAACTGGGGGACAGTGACTTGGGGCACTGAGCCCCAAAGTCCTCAAGGAACGTCCCTTCCATCCCCCTAGTGAAGGTCTGTCCCACAGGGGCCCACATGCCCCAAGTCTGTCATCCTGGGTCCCTCCTGCCATCAGCGTTACAGGGTCCAAGTGGGACACATGTCACACCTGCTCGTCTGTCTGGCTGGTGTCCTTGAACCTAGAACCATCCCTGTTCCCGTTTCTTAAAACTTGTTTTGGCGCGGCAGACGTAACCTGAAATTGACCACTTCAACACGCCCTAACTGGTGGCAGCTGGTACGTCCACATGTTACGCGGCCCTCACCTCCAATTCCAGAACATTTCTTCACCCCACAAAAGTGCCCTGGCCCCTGGCCATCACCCCCACCCGGTAGCAGGTGCCCCATCTGCGCCGCCCGAGCACCCGCTTCCTTCCCCAGGAACACGGCTTCCGATCCGCCTGCACTGTGGCCGCCAGGGCCCTTCCCTGCATGGGGCCGCAAGACACCCCTCTCCGGGCCGGCACAGTGCGCAGAGCCGTCGGTTGGAGTGTTTCCCCGCTGACCTCGCTCGGGGTGAGTGAGAACAGAGCTGCTGGGGACACTCATGCCGTCTGCCCCCAGGCCCTGCTCCAGTTCCCTGGAAGAGGGACCTTCGAGGCCACCAGGTGACCCTGCGCCACCGGCTAAGGCTGCAGACTATCACCGGGGCAGCTGCCCACCTCAACTCCCACCAGTGGTGCGTGCCCAGCTGGAGGCCTGGCACAGCGGAGCGGATGGCCCAGGAGGGGCCTGGCAGCCCCCCCGCACACAGTGCTGGGGCCCCAGGGAGGAAAGTGTTTTTGGGTTCCTACTAGTGCCCTGGCTGGCCCTGCGACGAGAACGCTGACCTCCACTGTTCTCCTCAGGGTCCAAGGCTGGGCCTCTCTGTGGCTTGTGGGAGGGAGAACTGAAGGGCCTTTTGTACCCAGGACTGACCCCTTTGTGCTGTCGTGTGTCTATCCTGGTGGGAGTTGAGACTCTGGTGGCAGCTGGCCAGGTGGCCCCCACCTGGCTGCCCAGGAAGAAGACCGGGGCAGGGTGCAGGGGCTCCCCATGGCCGACTGCTTGCGCTCCCGGGCCTGGGCGCTTCCTTTAACGCAGCTGGCCCGGTCCTTGTCCTCTCGGGCGGCTCTGCAGGAGGTGACGGCTCCAGCCACCCACATCCTGAGCACCGGTCACCTTTCGCGGTGGCCTGGGGCAGCTGCCAACTCTCTCTGGCCCAGCTCAGCTTTCTTGGTGTCTGAGCCTTATCTGGACATGGTTGCTTCCTGCTAATCAGGAGAGAAGGTCAGAGGTGCCTTCTCAGTTCCCAACTGGCCCGCCTGCAGGCTGCAGTGACTCCCGCAGGGAGTGAGGGACGGTCTGGGGCTTCCTCTCCATCTCGGAAGGATGGGACCAGCGCACACGCTCTGGCCCCGGCAGAGGCCAGCATGGGCACCAGGATGGAGATGCCGGGTCAGCCTGGGAACCCGCAGGTGCCGGGGTCTGTGGGCACAGGGCTCCCAGGGCCTGTGCCAGCGAGTCTGGCAAACGGCAGCTTCTGCTCCGCCGCAGCCTCAGCCCAGCAGGTCCCCACCACCAGGACACACGCTCTCAGCCACCACCCTTCACCTTGGTGACTCAAGAGGCCCCAAGGCCAACCCCAGCTCCTCCGTCGCGTCCCCAGCCTGCATTCTCACCTCCCCAACACCGCGTGGGAGCCCCGCATGTCCCTGGCAGGCGAGGACCCCTGCTCAGGGCTTTCCTGCGAGGGAAGATCCCAGCTGTGAGGGCTTCGTTTTAACAGCCAGCACAAGCCCAGAGCCCAGGTGCAGGGGGCAGAGATGCAGGCTGGGGAGCCCCAAAAGCCTTCAGGTGGGGCCACGTGACCCTGCTACATGGCCTGGACCTCCTCCAGCGCACCAGACCCACCACCTTCACCCCACACCCAGCTGCCAGCCCAGCACCCCTCCCTGGGCTAGTCTGCACCTGAGATGCGGGAAGCGTCCCCCGAGAACTCCTGGTGCCAACTGCCCACCAGGACCAGGGGCATCAGGGCCCCCAGCTCCTCTGGGTTCTGCCCCCTCTACTCACTGGGCTGCCCTGCCGCCCCTGCGCTGCTGGAAACGAGGGGAGGGCAGCCCCGCCGCTCCCCAACCAGCTAATATAATAACACAGCCGCTCCTCCCGCCGGCTCCCACCCCGCATGGCAGGTGAACGCAGAGCCCCGCAGCCCACCTCTCCCAGGCGGCTACCCCCTCCCCGTCCCCGCTACCCATTCTCCCTGGGCCACAGCCTGCCAGGCTCCAGGTATCCCACCAGAGAAATCCTGGGTGGTCCCAACGCTGAGGGGCCACAGTGACCACACGCCTTAGCACAAAGCTGGCCCTTCAGGAAGCCTGGATCTGGGCCCCGGCCGGGCCTTCTCACCCTCTGACCACAGGCACCTGGAGCCCAGGGCCAAGGACCAGCCTCCCCACTCTGCACACCCTGCCCTCGGGCCAGCCCAGGCAGGCACTCAGGTGTCACAGGGCTGCACCGCTGAGGGACAGGGTCCTGCTGAGGTGAGGTCAGTGGTCCCTTCCCACCAGCCCCATGAGCACAGTGGCCACCTGCTGGGGCATCTGCTTTCCTGCCCTGAAACCAGGATCATGGCCTGGGGCTGCCCACGGTGCTGGGCGGCTGAGCAGCTGGTCCGGGACCCTGCCTCAGCCTGCCCTCCCCAGGGGCCGTCACTGGGCAGGAGCCTCCTCTCCCGCTGATGGTGGCCATGCAGACATGGGGGAGCGCTTGGGGACAGAGGTCTGCACCCAGCAGGCCACGACCTGCCTGGCACCCGCAGGCTCACCTGCAACGAGAGGTGGAGTGTGCCAGGTGCTGCCAGCCACCAGGGCTGCAGGTCTGGGGAAATGCTGCAGCTACGCCTCCAGCTGCACCCCCAATGAGGACCTTGCCCAGCCATCGGCGCGAAGCCCAGGGAGGGGCTCCAGGCTGGGGGACAGGAGGCTACTTTTTGCCGAATGCTTGCGACCCCCAGAGGATGTTCACACCCTGACCTGCTGCACTGCAAAGGCAGGCTGGGGACGAGCACTCTCGATTCCCCTAGAGCTCCTGAGCGCCCGCGCCACCCCTGACCACGGGCCAGTCCAGTCCCCTGGCCAGCGCAGGCCAGCCGGCGCGGCAGGCAGTCGGGGAGAGCAGGCCAGCCCTGGTTCCGAAGCGTCTGTCCACGCAGGGAAGGTAGCAGCTGCCAGGGGGCATGTCTCAAGTGACAAAGTGAGTGCCCAGCCAGGCACAGGGCACAAGGCACAAGAGAGGCCAGCAGAGGGTCCGGATGGGCCCCTGCAGGGCCCCCGCCGCACCTGCTGTGAGCGGCGCTGGCAGCCTGGAGGAGAGGCCTGCTGGGTGGGGCCCGGAGCCCGCAGACACGGGGGGGACGCAGCCGCTCCGCAGCCCATCCTGTGCAAAAACAACGGAAAACTCCTGAACAAGGTCACCTCCACGCAGCTGAGTTCCCTTGTAGGTTGCGAACCTGGAAAAAGGGGCTGCAGATGCTCCGCTCCCTGAGGAAGGGCCCATCTCCTCTGTGACGGCAGCGTAGTGCCCTGGGGGAAGCCCACCCGGAACTCTCCCCGTGTCCTTTCATCCCTAACACAAGTGGCCATGGGACCTTCCACCGCACGGCTGCTGCTGCCCCCCGGGAAGGTCCAAGCCTGTCTGCCCACCGCCCGCGCGGCCCGGCTCCTCCACTGACAGCAGCGCTGGCTGGGACACCCAGGACACCCAGGTTTCAGGTGACCGTGAGCCCAGCATGGAGCAGTCCCCGCGTCCGTGATGTGGGGGCTGCTGGTGGCCACTGCCCCCCACCCCCCGCAGGCCTCTTTGGTTGGTGGCATGCGGACCGCTGGCCAATCCTGGACCAAGTGCTGAGTGGGCCCCAAGTCCCAGGGAGGGAGCCACTTTCCCGCAGCCAGTCGCCGCCTTCGTCCAGGGCACCGTCCTCCAGGAGGCAACGTGGAGAGAGGGGCCAGGGAGGGACAGAGCGCAGCCTCACAGCCACGGGCAGCCCCGCATCGCCTGCTCCAGGCCTGGACTCCCGGGGGCATCGGCCTCCCCGCAGCCCACCACAGCCAGCAACTCCGCAGCCCGTCCTCCCTGGCCCGAGTGGGCAGGGGGCGGACGGAGACCATGGCACCCAGCCCAGACCCCAGGGGCCCTGGCCTCATGTGCCCGAAGGGAGCTGCAGCGAGGCGTCTCCCCTCCGCTGAGTCCAGCCACCACACAGCAGAAGAGGCCGAAACACATCAGCAGGGAGCCCGGTGCAGAGATGTGCTGCCCCGGGGCCTCCCACCATTCACACCCGTTTACCAGGCGCCCGCCCCACACGGCGGCCCAGGAGGCCTGCAGCTGCAGCCCTGAACTCCACAGGGGGAACCGCCAGGCGGTGGGCACCGCGCGTAAGCTGGGGACGCTGCCTCCCCAGGGGGACGAGGGTTGGTATTTGCCAGAGACGCTTAGAAACGCAAAGGGCAACGACCAGAAACTCAATCTGTCAGGAAAGGGACAGCCTCACTGCGCACCACCCCCTCCTCGGTCCCGGGGTCTGAGAGCACGCGACCCCCTCCAGGGCAGGAGGGACCAGCTCTAACCTCACGCACCCGCCCGCTTTTAAGGTCACCTTGCAGAGCCACCGTCTGGCGATGGAGGGGAGCCGCCTGGGCACCCTCTCCACCCCACGCCAGCAGGTCCACGGCAAGGACAGGGACAGCAGAGTGCGGGTCCACCTGGGAAGATGAGGGGCCTCCACCCTGGAGCCCAGGGAGAGCGGCGGCCTGCTGCACGCACTGCAGACGTGTCGGCCTGGCCGCCCAGGACCCCCAGCCCACAGGCCTTGAGCGCTTGAGAGCTTCCTGGGCCTCCTTCCGCAGAGCCACCATCGCCCAGGGCTGCAGCCCCAGGCCCGGCTCAGACCCCACGTTCCCCACCTACCCGCCCACCCCAGCACACAGCCAACCCCGCCGCAGCCCCCGCACGGTTCTCCCCAGCACACACCCTCAAAATAGGTCAGCGACCTCCCCAAACTGGGCCGAGACCCACATCCTGAGCTTGCGTCTTCGTCAAAGTCCAGATACGCCCACCAAAGCTACTCCGCACAGGCTCTGGGCCGGCGGGGGCTCACCTGCCTCTCAGCGGGGGCCCTGGCCACAGCAGGGCCTCCCAGGCTGGCCTGGCGGTGGGACAGGGACGGTTCGGGACATGGTTAGGGCCTGGCCACGGCTGCAGGGACAGAGGACCCGTGCTGGGGACAGGCGGCCACGTGCCCGGCCGGTGTCCTGGAAGTGGGGAGACAGACCCGGGAGGGCGCACGCCTGAAGGAGGAGTGGTGGCGAACGGGCGAGGACGAACGCACACCACAGTGCACAGTCCAGAGTCCAGCACCCCGCAGGGGGCAGTGAGAGGGGGGTGCCCCGGACTCAGCGGAGAGGACGCCGCAGGGCCGCAGCGGAGAGGGGACAGAACTTCCAACACGCCGGCCGCTTATTCTCGGGACAAAAACCGAGAGCCGAGGCAGGGAGGTACCTCCTCCTCCGTGCGCAGACGGGGACCTGCGGGCCAGCACCACACCGGGAGGAGGCTGGAGCGTGGCCACCGCTCGGAGGTTCTGACTGAAGGAGGGGGACGTGCGCCCAGGCCGGGCCGGCTGTCTCCATCCCAGTTAACTGCAGGAGGCAGCAGCTGCAACAAAGCTCGCAATCCAGACACACGGACAGGAGCTCAGAAGGGGGCTGGTTGGGTGACCAGCTCCAAGGTCCCTGTGTCATTCAGGAAGAGAGTAAAGGTAGGATTAACTTTACAATACCAATCACAACTTACGTAAAAGCTCCCGCAGAGGGGAGTAGCGGTTAGTTTCAAACTACCAGAGGGAAACGGAGTAAGAAAAAATCAACGCACAACAAGGTGAGGCAAGGAAAAGACAACACAAGGTAAGGAAAGGAACAGACACAGAAAGGAAACAGCCAACGAGGATCCTGCGGCCATCAGTTTAGATAAGAGGCAGTTGTCAACGTGTAAAAACAAAACTGGGTTCGAATCCAATAACCAAAGGTGTGAGGACAGGACCGTGCGAAGGCGGGAGGGGCCGCACTGCGTCCAGACAGTGGCGGCAGGTCCAGAGCCACAGGCTGGGCAAGTCCGGCGGGAGGTCAGCGTGATTCTCTGTCATCTCAAAACAAGGGGAGTGGGAGGCACGGGCACCCTGCCACAGGGTCTGGACACAGGGAGCCCCGGCCGGGCGAACAGCGAGGCTCCGTGCGCGTCAGCACAGAGGCCCCAACTTTGTGAGGACCTGCCAGCACCCCAAGCACCGTCTCGGACCTTCCAAAGCGCAGTCAGGAACGCGTGACGGAAAACAGGCAGGCAACGCGTCTGATGATGGAAGGTTAACTGGAAAACCCATACGTTCTGATGTTAAGGAACTCTGAAGTCGTCTGTCGCGTTGAAGAAAAATGGGAAAAAAGTTTATAATTTTTTTTTTTTTTTTTTTTTTTTTTTTTTTTATCAATGTATGGTTGCGTTTCACCTGCCTCCAGCCACAGACCTGACTGGAGACCTGGCTTGCAACCTTGTTATGTGCCCTGGCTAGGGAATGGAACCTGCAACCTTTGGGTTCGCAGGCTGGCGTCTTGTCCATTGTGCTACCAGCCAGGGCTAAAAGTTTTTAATTTTTTTTTTTTTTTTTTTTTTAACACAACCCTAAAAGTTTTTAATTTTTAAAGACTTTATTTGTTTACTTTTAGAGAGAGAAGAGGGGGAGGAGAAAGAGAGGGAGAAAAACAACGGCTCAAAGTGGATAGCCTTTCACACACCCCAAACGGGCCCGAAACCCAGGCGGGTGCCCTGACTGAGAATTACACCAACAACCTTTCGATTCACAGGCCAGCGTTCAATCCCCTGAGCCACGCCAGCTGGGGCTGAAAATATTTTTAAACGAATGATTCCACATGTAAAAGCATGTAAAACACGGCTAAATCTTAACTTACTTTGCATTTGTGCAAGGAAGGGAGGGACAATGAGCTGTGTACGCATCTTGAGAAACTGGAACAGCAGCAGCAAAGCAAACTTTGTCAAGAAGGGAAGAGAATGAAGGGAAGAGCAGACTTTGTTTTAAGAGACTGAGGAGCCTCCGTGAGACTGGCCGGAGTGCTGACCAGCAGGAAGAGTCACCGTAAGGAGTTCAAGGGGACGGCAGTCCGGCCCTGCGAGTCGTGACGAAACTGAAGAACAGAACGAACAGCTTTATGCCAACGCACTTGAAATTGTAGACAAAATGGACAATTTTCCCGGAAGAATATATTCCCGAAACTAACCCAAAGGAGCAAAGAACATGTCCTACGTCCAAAGAAATTAGGTTACGGGGGCAACTTGAGCTCAGGGCACGTCGTAGGTAACGTCACCCAAGTACCCACAGAACAAACCGTCCCCAGTTTACACACGTGACACCACGGCACAGCACAGGATGACACCGTCCTCAGCCTGTTCTACCAGGCGTCTTGGCGCCAAGTCTGAGACTGGCAGCAGACGACAGGGACCGCGGACCCTAGACCCAGACGCAGTCAAAAACAAACGCCGGTGACGGAAACACCCGTGACGCGCGGGACAGCACGGCTGCTGCGGATGGGTGGGCTGGACACGAGACAACACACTCACGTACGCGCCAAACGCCCGTGACGGAAACGCCCGTGGCGCGCGGGACAGCACGGCTGCTGCGGATGGGTGGGCTGGACACGAGACAACACACTCAAGTACGCGCCAAACGCCCGTGACTGAAACACCCGTGATGCGCGGGACAGCACAGCTGCTGCAGATGGGTGGGCTGGACCTCGGCAACTCGAGGAAGCCCTGGCCGGGTGGCTCACTTAGTCAGAGCCTCGTCCTCCTGGGCCACAGCTGCAGGGTCAAGCTCTGGTCAGGGCACATCCAAGAGCCAATAATGCACACACGGATGGAACGGGCTCTGCCGGGTAGCTCGGGGGGCTGGGTATCATCCCGCAAAACGGAAACGTCGCCGGTTCGATTCCCCGTCAGGGCACCTGCCTGGGTTGCAGGCTAGGTCCCCGGTAGGGGGCTCGTGAGAGGCAACAGATTGCTAGTTTCTCTCCCTCTTCCCCTCGCTCTGAAAACAAATAAAATCTTAAACATAATAAACGAGTGGAGCAGATCAATGTTTCTCTTCCTCTGTCTCTGGTATCAATAACGGAAGATTTTTTTGAAAAGTGTTTAATTATATTTAATATCCTCTGCGGTAAGTACAGAATAAATCCCCAACGTGCGATGGTGGTGTGTCACCGTCACACAGCCATCAGAACTGCCAACACTGCAAACACGATGGTGTGGAAGGCAACACCGCGGTGGTCACGGCAACCACTTCAGGAAACGGCGGTTCCCAAGAAGCCAACCTCCCCCACCTCCCCCACCTCCCCCGTGGCCAGTTATTACCAGAGAGAACCCCAACCTAGAAGCAACCAGACCCTGCCACCAGGAGCACGCTCAGACAGGGCACCAGGACAGGGACACTCCTGGGATGCAGGGCTGCGGGCCCAGGCCAGGCCCGGAGCTCCCCGCCAGCCTGCACACCAGGTCCAGGGTGCCAGGACCTGCTGGGTGCTGAGCTGATAGGTGGACCTATTGACCTGCGGAGCGTGGCTGACAGGCATGAAGCTGCCAAAATCCATACCTGCAGCCGAAGACTCTTCTGTGCGTGTGAACCGAGCCTCAACGGCCCCCCTCAAATAGGCATGAAGGTTGCAGAAGAACACGCGTCAACAACATATGGGAACAGCCGCCCAACCTTGGAAACTAACAACTTGTGAACCTCAACCATGGGAAGGGCAAGGGTCCAGCTACCTGCTGGAGCCCGGGGGACAGGAGGCCCTCTGGGGACCCCGGTGTTGGGCTCCAGCAGCAGGAGGCAGGGAGGGTGGATGCCGCTGATGGACGAGGCTCAGTGGCGAGGAGCACCCTGAGGTGCTCACCATGAGGAGGTCCACCCCACCACCCAGAGGGCAGAGCAGGAAGGAGACGAGGCTGACGATGCTCAGAGCGTCCCAGGTTGCACAGAGCCAAGGACACCCTCGTTGAAAGGGGTTCAACATATTCCGGCCAAACAGGGCCCCCAAAGTCGCTGCTGAGATTCAAGCCAGGGAAAGGAGAAAACTGGCAGAAGAAAGAGGAATTTCGCTGATGAGGAAGTACAAATGGCCTACATTAGCAATCAGAGTCAGATGAAAACCACAACGGCACTTCGTACCTACCAGACTGACAAAAACGAAAAGTCAGGCAACGCTGGCAAGAGTGTGGAGGGGCCGGAGCTGGCACAGCGCTGCGAGCTGCCTGGGAGGAACGCTGGGCACACCCCCGCCCCGCTGCCCGCACGTGCTCACCGCAGGCCCGCCCGCCCACAGCAGAGAGGGACCCAATGCCCAAGGCAGGGTGGTGGTGAACTGGCCAAAACCTGGAAATAGCCAAAGGTCCTGACAGACGAGAGACGCACGCTGTTACCTGACGGCGTCATGACACGGCCACGAGACCTCGCTCGGTGACACTCAGAAACTTAGAGGAAGGGGAAACCCGAAAGCAGAGAAAATGTGACCCTTTCCAGACGTCCCCACAGAGCCCCAGGAAGCCCAGCCTTGGCAAGGAGGCTCACTCAGGAGAAACAGCAGGGCCCAAACCACCCCCAGGGCAGGGAGGGCCTTGGCGGAGCCCTTGTCCCTGCAGCCGGCCATCAACTCTGTGCCCGCCCTCTCTGACCCTGGCTCGAGGACCCCCAGCCCTGTCCAGCCAGGACCCCACATCCAGCCCCACACCCTCCCTGCACACACACCAAGTGGGCTTCTTGTTGCTGCTTTGTGGGGGGCTGACCCTTTGGGTTCCTTCCCCCTCCCAGTTAGAACTTCGGGGTCTTTCCTGGAGCCCCAGGAGCCGCTGGAGAGGCTCGGCACGGCGGCTACACACTACCGTGTCTGGGGACTCGTGTCCAGGAGGGGACAAGCGGGGTGCTCTGGTGGGACGCGGCTGCGCCAAAGGTCGGGGGGTGCTGGCAGCAATGCAGTGGGCCGGACAGGGGAAGCCTGGGGAGAGGGTCCAGGGTGACCCCTGACTGCAGGATGGGGCACCAGGGCAAATGCCGACAGGGCGGGACAGGCGGCCAGGCCAGGGAGAAGCTCCAGAGCTCGGCGAGGCGCATGCTGCACCCAGCAGGCTCGGGGTCCTGGGCTCCGCGCGAAGGAGCAGACAGACCCCTCGGCCCCTGCGCGCCTCCCCCCGCGGCACCTGTTGAGGGAGCTGCCGGAGCGCACGGCCCTCCCGCCGCACAGCAGCCGCTTCCCGAGCCCGACGACACTCCGAGGTCGCCGCCGCACGTCCCTCCCCGGGAGAGCACCTCCCGCAGCCCACGCACAACCCAGCGCCCACCGCAGACCAGGCCCGCGGCCCTGCCGCGTCTCCGCTCAGTCGGCAGGAGCACCCGGCCGGCGGAAGCCGGCGGGGCTTCCAGCAGCTGGCGGGACAAAGGGGAAGCAGGCGTCTGCACACTCCTCTGCGGCCCCCGGGCGGCGGGAGCGGCCCCCGGGGTGGCGACACTGACAGCCCGACGCAGAGCGGCTCTGCCGCGCACCCGGCACCCTCCCTGGCCCGCGCCGAGCCGGGGCGGAGGGACCCTGCCCGCCACCAGCAGGTGGGAGGCCACGGGCCCCGGGCGGCGGGTAAAGGACGTGCTGGGCGCAGGCGGGCAGGGGGTCCCAGGTCTGCCCGGCCCCGGGACGGCGAGCCCTGAGGTCGCTCCCGGGCCGCTCGGCCGGCAGCGGGGCTGGATGCAAAAGGTGCTGGGTGGCGCCGGCGGCGCGGGGAGACTCCCAGGTGAACTGCACCCGCACCACGTCGGCAGGAGGGGCCAGGACGCCGCCGGGGACCACCCAGGTGGGAGCCCGGGGCGCCTCGGGCTCAAGGGTTCGCCTGTGCGCGCCCCACGAGGGGCGCGAACGCCCCGGCCCCGCGCGCGGCCCCGGGTGAGGCCGGGCCGGCCGGCTCGGCGGACAGCGCGGCGCGGGGGCTCCGGCCGGGAGCTCAGCGCGAGGTCCGGGGCGCGGGTCCCGGGCGGCCCGCAGGTGCGCGCGGGAACAAAGCGGCCGGCCGGGCGGCGCTGTACCTGGGCACGCAGCTGGGGCTGGAGCCGTCCACCTCCCAGGTGGCGAACAGGTTCATGGGCACCGGCGTGTTGAGCGCGGCGGGCGGGCCGGCCAGGCCCAGACGGCCCCGCTCGGCCATGGCGCCGGCCCCCCGCTCCTCGGCGGCCTGGGGCTGCGGCCGGGCCGCGGACGCGCGGCGGCGGCGGGCGGAGGGCGGGCCGGGCGCGCGGAGGGCGGCGGCGCGATCACATGGCTGCTGGGCAGCGAGGCTGCGGGGCGGGCGGCGGACGGGCCCGCGGGCGGCGACGAAGCTGCGGCCGCCCCGCCCCACCCCGCGCGCCCCGCCGGCGTGCCCGCGCCGCGCGTCCCCGGGGCTCTGGCCGCGCTGCCGCCGCCGATTGGCCGGGTGGGCGCGCGCTCGCCACCTCAGGCCCAATCACGGCCCGCGGAGGGCCCGCCGGAAGTGAGGTGAGCGCCCGCCCTCCCCGCCGGCGCCGCGCGAAGCCGCCTGCCCGCAGCCCGCGGGAGCGCGCGTCCGTCCGCGCCTGCGCACAGGCCCCTCCCCGCGCGCCCCGCCCCGCCCCGCCCCCGAGAGCGTCCGGGAGGGTCGCGCGGGGCCCAGTGCGGCTCGGTCCGCCTCCCGGGCGCGCTCGCTCGGCTCGCTTCCCGGTCCCCACGTCCGCAGCCCCCAGGAGCACCCCTTGCCCCCACGCGCCCACCCGGGCGTCTTGGCGTCCTCCGAGTCTCCCGGTGCCCCGCGCGTTCCCGGCTCCCGTGGGGCCTTCCTGTCCCCTCCCGCTGTCACCAGCCCGGCAGCGGCTCGGCTCGCTCGTGGGTGCCGTGCAGCCCGGCACCCAGGAATAGAGTCGAGCGCAGGAGCTGTGTTTTACCGAACGCAGGTTCACTCGACGTAGAACGTCGACCTGCCTCGGCGTCCCAAGTGACACACCGCGGTCCGCGGGGGATGACGAACCCGCGCGCCAGGGTCTCCGGCTGCGGGTCCCGGGGGCAGCACGGCGGGCAGAGGCGTCGTCAGCTAGCAGGGAACAGTCTCCGGAGCCGGGTGGTCAGCGGGCGGGCAAAGTCCCCGCCCAGCAGGGCAGAGCCTGGGGGCTGATGCCGCCGGACGGTCAGCCTGGCGGGGAGCAGCGCCCCGGCCCGGCTGCGAGCCCCACCGCCTCGGCGCTGGTCCGGAGCCGCCGCGGTTCCACCTGGAAAGTGGTGACTCCTGCCTTCTGGGTCTTTCCTAGAAATGTCTTGACACCCCTGCCGGCGAGTGTGGAATGCCCCAGTGGGTGGTCCCGCTTTGCAGACAGGCCTGTCTCCTTGCCCCTGGGGTCTAGAAGGACTCCGCTTCCCTCTTGACACAAAAGGCCAACTTGGTGGATGGAAGCGCCTGCACTTCGCTTTGCATACTTTGTGCTCCCTTGACTGGGCCAACGGCATTTTACTGGTCCTGCTCCCCACACTGTCCCATCTCCCACATGAACCCCCTGGACCCCCAGGCCTCTCCTGTCCCCTGCAGCGCCTGGTGGGCTGCCAGGGAATCACCGCAGCAGGGCAACCAGTCCAGTCGCTGGAGGGGTTTCCGCTCATCAGGGCCCTAGGGCACCCCCTAACTGAAGGTGTGGAACTGAAATCCCCTCTGGGGTGTCCTCTTTTAGTACTTATTGTCCAGCAACAACCTTCAACCTTCCTGAGTTTTTCAGGCTAGACCCTGGAGAACAAATGTCTGGGGTGGGAGTGGCTCCTGACCCTGGGCTCAGGGCTCGGTGAACCTGGGGACCCAGGCTCTCAGGAGCTGGTAGGCAGAGCTGCCCACTAAGCCCGCAGGGCAGGGAAGGTGGTGAAAACCCTAGGAAAGGACATCTAGGTTTGGGGCCTAGGCGTCCCCCCACCCCATCCCTTGGGCGGTCACCAGATGCTGAGATTTAGGAACAGCTTTCCTGGCAACTCTTCCGTTCTCTCCTACCCACGGTAGGACACAGATGCTCTCCTCTCCGGTTCCGGTGTGTCCTGCAGTCTAGAAGCAGTTCTACTGAAACGAGTCAAACCGATTTTCTCCCACTGCCCCCAGGTTCACGTCCCAGAGCCCCTGGGCCCCCCTTCTCCTGCAAAGGACCCCACCAGCCTCCAGCTGTGACTCAGTATCTGGAGCCAAAACAGCTGCAGCTGCTGAAAGCCAGGGCAGAGCTGTGTTGAGAACAAGAGGATCTGTGTCCCCGCGTTTTGGGTGGTGTTCTGCTCGGCCAGCTGACCGGGTGTTGTCTTACATGGCGGCTCCTGCCACGAGCACCTGTGGTCTCATACCTATGAGGTGGGGGTGTTCAGAGAGCAGGAGCAGTGCCTGGTGAGGACAGGCTGCCTTTGGAGAGTGACGACAGGAGACAGACGGCCACTGACCCCAGCGTTTGGCACGCAGTGCTGCGGGCAGATGCATGGGCCGCTGGACACTGCACACCAGCATCTCACCCCAACAGGGACTCCACCAGGGTCAAGGAAGGAAATGTGGGGTGACGGGGCCTTGGCACCAGCCGCTGGCCAGCCACAGTGCACCTGGGCCCTTCCTCCCCACCAGGCACCCCTGTGAGCCCTTCCTGGGCATGACAGTCCTGTCCCATCCACACTGGACAATTGAGGAAACAGGCACGGGAGATGATGCTCAGGAGAGGAGCCAGGGAAGGGGCCCACACAGTCTGCCCTCGAGCCCCCCCAACACACACACGTCACTATTGTGATGAAAAGGCTCAACTTCTTGTGCACGAATGCAGATGCAGGGATACCGCACACACTTTGCCCATGACCTGTCTGTGTGCTTTTCCCAGTGGGACACGGTGAACACAGTGTCGTGGTGATGAGGTGGGGGCCATCTCGCTTTTCCAAATTTCTGCAGGGGACAACGGAACCTGCTAGGGTGATCGGAGTTCCTTTTTTTGGCCAGAAACTCTTATTTGCGTTGTCAGCCTCTGTAGTTGAAAGTGACTGTGTTCATCCTTCTCTGGTGGACGGTGGTGCCAGGGCAATGCCACGACAGTGGGGAGGATGCCTGGCATGGGGCGACACCCTGGTCCTGCTGGTGGCAGCTTCCTCAGAGCAGGACCTCACTTCAAGAGGAACCTCTCCGGACAACAGCAACGGCTGGGTGGGGCTGGGTTGGAAGCCAGAGGAGTGTGTTATCCAGAGCCCTGAGGTCCCAGAAGGGACCCTGAAAGCCTTTGCGGAGGCCCTGACCATGTGCCCCCTGCCCGCCTCGTTTATAAATTAATCAAAGCCCTGGCTTTCCGGGGGGCATCAAGGCTCTCTGGCTGTGTTCAAGCCCCAGCCTCTGGGCGATGACGTCCCAACTTGTAGCCCCTTCCCTGTGGTCCAGCCGTTGTCCCTGGGGGTCTCCCTGGTGACAGGTAGGAGCTCTGGCAACTCATTGGTCTCTTTAGCCCCTGTGGGCAGGAAGTGGGCCCTGGGACCACAAGGCCCGCTCCAGGGTGCGGGACCTCGGAGGCGACCTCTGGCACAGCAGGCACACAGAGTTGGTGAGTGCCGGCTGCTGGCCGGGGGGTCTTGTGTGCTCCTGTGCACTGCTGTTGCCCTTTGAGTGGCTCAAGCCAGTCAGGTGAGTGGCCAGGGCCTCCTATAGAACCCAGACACCTGTTAGTGGCTGGGTGGCTCCCGTCTGCCCCCGCCCACCCCAGCCCACAGCTCTGGGTGCCTCCTCTTCCTCCCAGGAGCAGGTGGAGGAAGCTGCCCTAGGTGGATGAGTCCCTGCCCAGTCCATGCTCCCGGCAGATGGACTTAGCTTCAGAAATCACAATATGTGGCTTATGTCACACCCAACCCCGTGGAGCGGGGCCACCATCACTAAGGGAGGGACAGAAACCCCCTGCTCATCAAGCGCAGCGCATCACAGGCGGTGGCCCGGGAGGCGGTCCTCTTCCAGGAAAGGGACAGTGGTCAGTAATCTGGGCGCCCCCCTGGAGCAGGCCGGGCATTCAGGGAACACCGGGGCAGAAGGCTGGCTGCAGAGCACCAGACCCCTGGGGCGTGTCAGGGATGCACCATGCAAGTGGGGCAGGAGCGTAGGCCTTTGCTGTGGGAACTGCATGGGTGAGGGATTTGTCCTGAGGGTACCGCCTGCTGGTGTAGAACGTAGGGTCAGCGATCCACAAGCACGTGGGGCACCTGGCTCTCCTGGGCACCTGCCCGCACCTGCCTAGCACCTGTGCTGCTGCAGCAGTCCAAGCTGCCAGGCATCTCCCTGGGGTGCCTTGCCAAGTGGCTGGTGTGCAGCACATGCCCACTGACCGCAGCTGCTGACGGCTGATACAGAAGCCAGGAACGATCAGGAACTACCCAGTGAAACGGCCCAGGTGACCCTCCCAGAGCTGAGACACAAGGTCCAAAGAATTTGTTCCTTTAGTAACTGATGACAGAGCCAGTTTCAAACCCCGGGCACCCAGGAAAGAAAAGCAGGACACAGTTCTTGCCCTTGTAGAGCCTGTCTCCTCCTGGAGAGACCTTTGGAACCGGTCAACCAGCGTGAGCGTGAGCGCGCGCACACACACACACACACACACGCTCACAGATACTTCCAGGTAACGGAAGTACACAGCAACATGTTGTCACTGAGGCAGGGAAGGTGGCGACTGAGTAGAGGACTGAGGACAGTGAGGAGTTGGCCACCGGAAAGGATGGCACTGGCCCAGGAGCCCCAGGAAACCTGTCTGCTTGGCTTGTGCCCTGGACGGGGAATGTCCCCCAAGGGCCTGGGCTGGGCCTGCCGCAGCCAGGTGAGCCCTGACACCCACACTTCCTCTGTGATCCCAGAGCCCTGGTCCAGTACGTTCTCCCAGAGTCCCTGGTCAGGAGGGCCCTGGGCGCCTGGTGGGAGCAGCAGCAATTTTTCGGGTACCCCATTCACCCCGCACTGTGGAATTGCCACAGAAAAAGGCACCCCGGCGAGAGATGGCAACACCAAAGGAAACAAGCCAGCGTGAGCTCAAGGTAAGAGAACCAGCGATGAAGGACACTCGCAGATACAGAGAGCAGGGTCTTGGCAAAGTCCTTCTGGTAAAAATGTGGCACCATCCACGGAGGGTGGGCACTGGGGGCCCTGGACAGTCAGGACCCTGGGAGAAGGGAACTGCATGGAGGGGCTTCCTCTTCACAGCTGTGACTTGCAGGGGAGGCTGACCCACCGGGAAACCCAGAAATGAGGGAGCCCCTGCTTTCTGAGCCCCCCAATAGCAGAAGTGGCCCATGCACATCTGTCGAATGAGGAGGAAGACATCCCACAGGAGGAGCGGAGCCAGGGGCATCCACCCGTCACTTGCACCACCAGCAGGCAGTTTGTCACGTACAAGCTGAAATTCTGTTGGGGACAGCAAAAGGAAACCAAGTACCAGGAACAAACACAAGGAGTTAGAAAGTGTTAAAAATCTTACTGAAGCCCTGGCTTGGTGGCTCAGGGGACAAGTGCCACCTGCGAACCCAAAGGTCGCTGGTTCGACTCCCAGCCAGGGCACATCACCAGGTTGCAAGCCAGGTCTCCAGCCAGGTCCGTAGCTGGAGGCAGGGAAAAGGCAACCACACATGGATGCTTCTCTCCCTCTCTGCCTCTCTCCCTTCCCCTCTCTCTGAAAACAATGAATAAAATATTTTAAAAAATAAAATAAAAATCCTACTTAGATTTCTCAGCCCTTTAACCTGTACCTGAACTGTGATCTTTCTCAAAGGGCTAATTTGGAAATAGTCAAAAGACTTCTCAGATGTTTGCAGAAATTTGACTATGAGCATGTGGCCGGGATGCTTTGGCAGCAGAAGGGTGGGGAAGGACCCCATTTTCTATAAGGGTGGCAGGGGGGCTGTCCCTCTGTGCAGGTCAACGGACAAGCTGAGGGCAGGAGGTGAAAGGGCATCTCAACCATTAGGGAAAAGATGGATTATTGAAAAATGGTATTGGAGCAACTGATGAAATATTTTTTAATCCTCACTCAAGGGCATGCCCCCTGATTCCATAGAGAAAGAAGGGGAGAGAGGAAGGGAGGGACAAAGACATTGATCAGCTGCCTCCCATACGTGCCCCAACCAGGCTTGAACCCGCAACCCTTGGGTGCGTAGGAACAATGCTCAAGCCAACTGAGCCGCCTGGCCAGGGCAACTGAGTAGACTTCTTTCCCCATGAAATCTTAACTTCACTGCTTACACCAAAATAAATTCCAGATGGAGCAGGAATTTAATCATAAAATATGAAACTAAACTCTCTAAAAAATTGGAAAAGTAGTTTATCATCTTGGGGCAAGGAGGGCTTTTATAAACAAGTCACAGACTGGGGGAAAGTTGCCGCAGGTATGTCGGAAGACTCACTTTTAACACATTAAGAGCTCTTACAAGTCAGTGATGAACGAAAAGACCTACCAGGAGATTGCAAAAGACGCAGCCCCCGTTTCACACCCCCTGTTAAAAATTAAGTTGTGTAAATTTACAACAAAATAAATTATATGCAAAGTAAAGGTAAGAACCACACAGACACCCCTGCCTGGTGATGCCTGGTATGGCCCATTGGATTGACAGGCGGCCTTCGACCCCAAGAGACACTGGTTTGATTCCCAGTCAGGGCACATGCCTGGTTTTGGGCCAGGTCCCCAGCTGGGAGCATGTGGAAGGCAACCAGTTGATGTGTCTCCCACACGTAGATGTTTCTCTCTTTCTCCCTCCTTTGCCCGCTCTCTGAAAATAAATCAACAAAATCTTGTAAAAAACAAAATAATAAATGCGTCTGGGGCACAAGTGGCAAGGCCGTGGGGTCCAGGCGCACCACCCTGGGTTGGCCCAGAGGGCACAAGCCACCAGGCTGGCACTGGGTTTGGGGGAGGAGGAGAGGATTCAAAACCAGCTCCAGATCAGAGACTGCCATCCACCAAGAGAAAGAAAACTATGAAGGGAGTCCCAGAATAGAGAGCAAAAGGGACACACAAGCAAAAATGGCTCTATGGTGGGGCCTCAAAACTGTGGGAGGTTGGGGGACTTGGTTCTGTGAACAGCCATCACACGGGAAACTTTCTGACACTGCAAGTGAGTGAGATCACACAGACGTGACAGCTTCCCCCTTCCAAAACTAGAAGCAAAACAATCAGGCCCCAATTAGGCAGAAGGAAAACTATGATAAAAGTCAGAGTAGAAATCAATGAAATAAAAAACAAAACAATCAAGAAAATCAATAAGCCAAATCTGGTTCTTTGAGAAGGTCTGGGAAACGTCTAGGCTGATCAGAAAAAAAAAAAGACAGAAGACAACAGTGACTGGTGTTAACGACATGAATACGAGAGGGATGGAAGAGAGGAACGTTAAGCTTCTGTCTTCGGGTGGTGACAGTTCCAGGGTTGTAAATACTCAGCAAACTTATCAACTAACCTTTGGGTCTAAGAAGAATTCAAAAGGGAAACATGCAAATTATACATTTTAATCAGTGCAGTTATCATGTGTCAGACCTCAAAAAAGTTGTTCAAACAAAACCACAAAACTATTATTGGGAGAAATTTGAAAAGCCCCCAATAAAAGGCAAGAGAGAGAGAGGAAAAAAAAGCCAGGGAAGCCCTGGCTGGTGCAGATCAGTGGATATGCACCAGCCTGCGAACCCCAAGGTGGCTGGTTCGATTCCCCAGTCAGGGCTCGTAAAGGGGTTGCAAGCCAGGTCTCCAGCCAGGTCCCCAGCTGGAGGCAGGTGAAAAGCAATTATATATTGATGTTTCTCTTCCTTTCTTCCTCCCTCCCTGCCCTTCTCTCTGAAAATAATGAATAAATTTTAAAAATATATTTTATTTATTATTTTTAGCCAGGGCTGAAAGAGTGGGCTCCCTCTTTCTGTACCCCATCTCCAGTGTGGTGCCTGGCGCTCCCCTCAGGCCCCACAGGGTCGATCAGCCACTTCTCTCCCCTGGGATGTGGAACAGAATAGCCTCTTTGCTCCTGGAACACCCTCAAGGAAGGCGACATCCCACCTTCCATCAGCCTGCTTTGCTGTGGGGGTGCTGGCCTGGGCTGGTGCTCTCCTTGAGTTTTCTGTTTTCTTTTGGAGTGTTATTGACTACCATACAGTATCTCTTCCAGATGAATTAGGATCAGTTCATCAAGTCACCTGAAAACCTCATTGTCACAGGATAGGCATGAAATAGTCTTTACAACTGAAGTTGTATGGAGTGTTTATGTATTTACAACTTTGCTGTTTTATGATTTAGTTTGGGCTCCTGTCAAAACGTACGCTTGCACATTGTTTTCAAGATTTTGTTTATTTATTTTTAGGGAGAGGGAATGGGAGGGAGAAAGAGGGAGAGAAACATCTGCGCGTGGATGCTTCTCGGAGGCCCCTACCTGGGGACCTGGCTGGCAACCCAAGCCTGTGCCCTGAGTGGGAATGGAACCAGCGGCCCTTTGGTTGGCAGGCCTGTATTCAGTCCACTGAGCCACAGCAGCCAGGGCTGCACATTTCTTTTAGGGGTTATTCCTAGGGACGTCATGGGAGCTGGGGCGTCAGAGAATGGAACGCGATGGTGGGGCGGGGCACACAAAATGCGATGATCAGGGCCCTCCAGCTGATTAGAGCTCACGGATAGTCCAAGGTTGCAGGTTCGATTCCATACACGCGAGTCAATCCATGCATAAATAAGTGCAACAACAAATTGGTCTCTTTCTCTCTTCCTCCCTCCCTCCCCTCTCTCTAAAATCAGTACATACATTTAAAACACTGAAAAACACTAAAGATGCTAGGCCCGACCTGTCCCCTGGCCGGCCCCCGCCCCCCGTCTCCACTATTTAAAAACGATGTGACTGTTACGGATGGCAGGAGTCCTGTGGGGACACACAGCAGGGGCGGGGCCGCAGGGCGATGCTGGGGCACAACAGGCACAGATGTAGGTGTCTGGGAGAGCCGTGGAGCCAAGCTGCTAGCGCAGGTCCCCGCCCAGGTCCCCACCTCCTGCCAGCCCTGGAGACCCGCCTCTTAATCGCAGTGGGCCCCGCCCACCGATCCGGTCCCGCCCCCATCTCCTGGGCCAATCGCAGAACGCGCTCCCTCTTTACGCTCCCCGGAGTCACGCCCACCGATCCGACCCCGCCTTCGAATTCCGTCCCCAGCTCCCCGACCAGTCACAGCCGCACTCATAGCATCCCGCTCCTCAGGCCCCGCCCACCACGCCGGCTCCGCCCAGACCCCGCCCACAGCTCCGGTCCACTCACAGGCCTCACACTCCCGGTCGCTCCGCAAGCCCCGCCCCTCGGCGGAAGCCCTCGCGCGGCCCGCGAGACCCGCTGGTTCGTGGTTCCGGGCTTCCGCGGCCCCGACGGTGCTCGGAGGTTGCGGGTTCGAGTCGTTGCGTCTCCACTTTGGCCCTGGTGCCCTTTCCGTCCCGCAGGCGCAGAGGTTGCGGCGGTGCGGCGAATCTGTCGCTGCGAATCGGCAGGCGCGGCGGCGGCGGCGGCGGCGAGGCCTCGCGAGAGTCCGGGCGCGGGCGGCGCGGCGCGGCGGGTCGGTGACCGGAGCGGCGGGCCCAGCGCCCGGAGCGGCGGGCCGAGCCCGCGGAGCCGCCAACATGACGGGCCGCGTGTGCCGCGGCTGCGGCGGCACGGACATCGAGCTGGACGCGGCGCGCGGCGACGCCGTGTGCACCGGCTGCGGCTCGGTGCTCGAGGACAACATCATCGTGTCCGAGGTGCAGTTCGTGGAGAGTAGCGGCGGCGGCTCGTCGGCCGTGGGCCAGTTCGTGTCGCTGGACGGTGGGTCCCGGACCCGGGCCGGGGGAGCCCCCAAGCTCTGCGAGCTCCACTTCGAGATCGTAACGGAATTCCCGATGGGGGCGGGTATGGGACAAGCAGTAGCGACCGGCCAGGGGCCGGGGACCGCGGCGCGGCCGCGCTCGGCACCGCCGCGCGGCCTCGGTGGCTTTCGGGTTGCGTGGTGGGACGGGCGCAAGCTCGGCTTCCGGGACCCGCCGCGACTGCACGGCGGCCCTCGCAGCGCCGGAGCGTCCGCCACCTCGGGGGCCGCGTCTGTCCCCGCCGGTGCCTCGGAGCATCTTCCGGGAGGTGGCGCTGCCAGCGCTGGGTGTGCTGCTGGGTGTTCCGCCGGCCGCGGGGACCCCGCGCGACCCAGGACCCTGGGGACGATCGCCAGTTTGGGCGTCACGAATAGGGCCGCTGACCGCGTCGTGTGCGAGGTCCGGTGTGGACGCGCGTTTCTCTTCTCTGGGTGGTTCGCGGCGTGAGACCTCGGGGCCGAGGGGTCACGGCGGCCGCAGGCTCAACGTCAGGCGGACAGACGCGGGCCGCCCAGCGGGCGCACCTGCTCCGGGCGCCCGTGTTCCCGGCGTGCGTTTGGGGTGCGCGGGGCTGGGGGCGCGCGCGTTCCCGGATGCCAGTGGTGCGGTGCGGAGCGGCCCCTCGGCCCTGCCCGCGCTGCCGAGGTCTTCGCTGGCTCCCGTGTCTTGCGCGGTCTTTACAGGGTCTGGTGACACCTCCTTCGTCGGCTGTGCCTTTGGACGAGCAGCGGTTTCACGTTTTGACTTGAAAGTTTTACATGTGGTGCCAGCCAGTGGATCGGGCTTTTCTTTCGTAGCTTGTTCCTTTTGTGCACATCCTGGTCCCTTGTCACCATGTTTTTCTTCTAAACGTTACTTTTCTATGTTTTACATTTAGACCTATGACCACTGAAAATTTTGTTTTTATTTATTGACTTGAGAGAGGGAGCGTCGTTTGTTGTTGCGCTTGGATGCCTCTCTTGCTCCACTCCTGCGGGCGCCGGTGGGGGACTGACCGCAACCTTGGGGTGGGAGGACCCCCACCCGCTGAGCCCCCACCCCGGCCTGGGACCAGTCTGAGTTTACTGTGCCTGGGCGCCTAGTTAAGAAACGTCCTTGGCAGTGCCCCGCGGAGTTTGCGGGGCCTTGTGCTGGGCCCCGTTCTGTTCCTTTGTCCTCACAGCCTGCTGGCCTCTTTCACATGCATGTCTGGCAGCCTCCAGCTGAGATCCTCTTAGGATAAGGTCTTTAGAAATACACACAAAGTGGGGCTTTGATTGGGAACCTATTAAGTTAAACCTCTTGATGCATCTGGGCAGTTTGGAGTCTCTGCTGTGCTGTGTCTTCCAGCCCATGAACATGGTTAGGTGTCTTCTGCTGTCTCATCAGTGCTGAAGCTTCCAGCATGGAGCTTCTGAGCATTCTTTAGGGTGTACCTAAGGGCCCCGCAGAGCTCTCTAAATATTTTTTAAAATGTGGCTAGTCCTGGCTGGTGTGGATTGAGCAGTGGCCTGTGAACCAAAAGGTCACTGGTTCGATCCCCAGTCAGGGCACATGCCTGGGTTGCTGGCCAGGCCTCCAGGAGGGAGCACGTGAGAGGCAACCACGCATTCATGTTTCCCTCCCTTCCCCTCGATCTAAAAATAGGTAGATAAAATCATCAAAAAATTTTCTTTCAAGTTTTTTCATTGCCAGTATAGATGGATATGGTTGGTTTCTGTGGTTGACAGGCTAACCTTGTCAGTCGTCGGTTTTTAATGGATGCCTTTGGGTGTTCTGTGTGGACAGGCACGCTGCCTACAACAGGTGCTGTTTGGTTTCTTCCTCTGGTCCTCCTCCAGGCAGCGGAGCGGACTGCTGGCCGACTTCTCTGCTGGGCAGCCTTCGCTCTCCCGCAGCCTCTGGTGCCTGTGGTTTATCTGTCAAATCCCGGACGTTCCCGCCCGCTCCTAGTTTGCGGAGCGTCGATTGTGAGTGGGGGTTGTTCCCTCTGGGTCATCTGGTACAGTTGTGCTTTCCCTCGTTAGGGTGGCCCACCCTCCTGGGGCAAATGCACTTGGTCGTGGGGGTCACATTCCATGAATGTGCTGCTGGGTGCAAGTTGCTGCTATTTTGTTGAGGATTTTTAAAAAAGATTTTATTTACTATTTTTAAAGAGAGGGGAAGGGAGAGAGGCAGAGAGACATCCATGGATGGTTGCCTTTCACCTGCCTCCAGCTACGGGCCTGGCTGGAGACCTGACTTGCAACCTGGTTATGTGCCCTGGCTGGGAATCGAACCAGTGACCTTTGGGTTCACAGGCTGGCGCCTTATCCCCTGTGCCAACAGCCAGGGCCTGTTGAGGTTTCTTACGTTGATGTTCATGTGGATGTTGGGCTCTGGTTTTCTTGTAACATGGTTGGTTTTGATGATATCAAGGCCATGTGCCTCATGGGGTAACTTGTGAAATGCTCCTTCTCTTCTGTTTTTTTGGAAGAGATTGTGGGGAATTGGTGTTACCTGCTACTTGAATGTTTGGTGGAATTGACAGGATAGCCACTGGGCCTGGAGGTTTTTTGGTCAGAAGGGTTTTACCTACAGATTCTGTTTTTTCCTGAGTTGTAGGTGACAGCTAAGGTCCAACCTCTGCTGCCGGGGCGAGTTTTTGGCCGGGAGGTTGGTCCTTCGAAGGCAGCGCTGCCTCTGCGCAGACCCGGTGCTGGTGGCCCTGCTCCCTGCGCCCTGCTTTTCTCCCCTCGCCTGCTGCTGCTGCTGTTCTCGCTTCTGCTGCAAGTTTATCGATTCCATCGCTCTTTTTGAAGAAGTAGCTTTGGGTTGTATCAATTTTTCTCTTTTCTTCCTCCCTCAGCCTCCCAGGTGGCATCCTGGGACAGCGGGAGAGAGTCCAGCACTGCCTGTGGCTCTGTCACGTGTTGCCAGGCTGCGCCCTGCGGGTTAGCCAGGACCGGGGCACCTGTCAGCCCTTGCCTCGAGCCGGTGCCTGTCCCTGTTGGGCAGGCCGAAGGCTGGGGCCGGGGGTGGACGCCCAGGGAGCTCTGGACAGAGAGCTGGGCCCCCGTGCGCAGCGGCGTTGGTGCCGCGGACTTGGAGCAGGCACCGCTGGCTGGCGTGTTGAAAGGTGGCGTGGGGCTGCCTCTCCAGCATGGCTGCTCGGGCCTGTGGGCTCCCTCGGGGACCCAGGGAGCTAGTCCTGGACGGTGGGAAGGGAAGTCGCCGGCCTGGTGGCAGCTTCTCCGTGCCCAGGTAGGCTCTCCAAGCCTGGCCTCCTGCGTCCTCATCGCCACAGGGCGGCGACCACTGACTGACTTGGCTCCCCTAGGTAGGGCCCCGCCCTGGCGCAGCCGCGTGTGCCCAGCGGCCGTCTCAGCCCGTCCTCCTCCAGCTGCATCTGAAAGCTGAGCTTCCCTCTGAGTTGCCCTTTCCCAGGCCCCAAGGCCCTGTTTCCATAATCCTTCTTGCTTATTCTTTGAGACCTGGGTATGGACAGTGAGCTCAGGGGTTCCTCCAGGATGTGTCAGACAGTGGGTCCCAGTGCCCAGTTGGCTCCTGACCCAGGGCTCCTGCTCGGTGGACCCAGGGCCCCTGGGTTCCCTGGAAAAGGTTCTCAGACCAGCAGAGTGTGAGTCTGTTGGACACACAGACAGCACCTTGCTGAGTGTGGCAGTGAGGGTGGTGCCAGGGACACTCCGGCCAAGTCCTTCAGCTGGTGAGGACAGAGGCTAAGGGGCGAAGGTGCTGAAGACCACACCCAGCGTGGCCAGAACGGCAGGGGCAGAGCTGAGCTGGTCCTGAGGAAGGTCCCAGTGAGGAGCCAGCGCTGTGCCATCAGGGACCACGGGGCTGACCAGGGGCTTCTGAGCCGGGTGTGAGGGATTGGCTGTGGGCCAGGCAGCCTTCTCCGTGCTCCCTCCTGGCTGGTGACGCCCCTGGGGACAGAGGGAGTCCCCCCAGCACCCAGGCTCTGCTTCTTGGGGGACCTCCTCTTCTCAGAGCGCCTGCCGTGGTGTCTCCGAGGGCTGGCCGCCAGGGTTACGGGCAGTGAAGCGCATCCACACACTCGTGCTGGGTACCCCGTGATTGGATGAGGAAGGTCTCCTGCCCTCAGCCCTGCAAGAGGGGCGGCCGGGGGCACTGCCTGTACTGGCTGGGGGAGGGAGGCCCACTGGGCACTTGCCTCACCCTGTAGAGCCCTCTCCAGGGGCCGCTTGGCCAGGTGGCTGTGGTCCGAGCAGGGGTCCAGTGACCCCCAAGTGGAAGGCTCTGCATCTCTGTCCTGTGACCTCTCAGAGCCTCATGAGCTCCCAGCGGAAGGCACCTGTGCCCAGGGCATGTTGGCTAGAGTCTGGCTGGAGAACCGTGGGTTGCAGGAGGGGCTGGCCCAAGAATTTTTTTAAAAGATTTTATTATTTTTAGAGAGAGGCAGAGGGCGAGAGACGCATCCATGTGTGGTTGCCTTTCACCTGCCTCCAGCTACAGACCTGGCTGGGGACCTGGCTGGAGACCTGGTCATGTGTCCTGGCTGGGAATCGAACCAGCAACCTTTGGGTTCGCAGGCCAGCGCCTCATCCACTGAGCCACCAGCCAGGGCCTGAATTGTAAGTCTGCCAACAGGCCCCTCCATGGCTCATTGACTCGCTCCTCATTGGCACGGGGTCTGGGTCGGGGCCTTGTCTTCTGAACCAGGTTTCAGTGTGGCCTGGCCCAGTGTGTCTGGTGCTGTGGTCGGTGTGTGAGCCCAGCCTCCAGCACCCTGAAGCCCTCCCTGCTCTCAACAGAAGCTTCATGGCAGGCAGACCCCCCCACCCCCCAGTAAAATCGATACAAAATTAGTTAAGTTTTTGCTCACCTTTGTTGGAGAAGCTGGGTGTGGTGTTGTGGGAGGGACTTCCTGGGGCGCTGAGGCCCGGGAGCCCTACCTGGGCTGGGTTTTTCTCTTAGTGTTGGGGTGTGGGTGGGTGTCCCACCGCCAGGATCCCAGAGGAGGTGCGGGTCCTTCCCCTGCTGCCCACAAGGGGGCAGTCTTGGCCTGGCTGCCCCAAAACCTGTGCCTTTTGCTTTGTTCCTGCTTGTGTTTTTTGATCATAGGATCTGGTTATATGAAACGATCAAATATTTTGAAGTAGAGGGAAGGGTATGAAGGGCATCCGAAGGGCAAGAAGATCATGTTTGGGCCCGTGATAATTCGGTGTCCTGGTCCTCGGGTGCTTCCCAGACTTGGTCTGCTGGGACCCAATCCCCGGTGGGTGTTTGTCTCAGGAAGGCCGAGGTGCGCGGCAGGCAGGCCCCGTCCCGCTGGCTGGACCAGTGAGGCGCTGTCACCACCCTTGCCCCAGGGAACTTAGTCTGCACCGTGGGGACAGGTGGGAAGATGCTGGTTTCTCCTGGGAGCACGTGATGCACGGAGGCAGTGCGTGGGGTGGGAGTGTGTGTGCACACCTGTATGCTGCAGGTGACTGCATGTGTGTGTGTGTGTGCACCTGCCGGTGTGCTACATGTGGCACATACTTTGGCATGTGTGACCCAGGAGCTGGCTCCCAGAGCAGGCCCGGGAAGGGTCATGGGGCAGCAGGAAAAGTAGGGACAGACCCACAGAAGCAGGAAGCAGGTCCCAGAAGTGCAGGGAGGGGTGGGTGGGGGATGCGGGAGAGGAGGGCGCGCAGAGGCCGCACGGTTAGGTTGGGAGCCAAGGGCACATGGCTCTTTGGACTTTGTGGCTGTGATGCCGGGTTGGAGCAGGTGGGGAATGAGGAGTCGCAGGTAACCGACCTCTGGATGCCCCCCCGCCGTCCACGCCACGTCTCCACGGGTGGCCTGTGTGTACGCGGGAGGCGGCTGGGAGGGAGGCCACCCGGCTTCGTTCGTGGAAGAAGCGGGGGCTTCAGAGGGCTGTGCCAGTCAGGTGTCCTTCTAACGCAGTTGTTCACCAAGTTCACAGACCCGTCCCATCGGAATGGCAGCGCAGCTGTTTCTAAAGTTAAAGTTGGGGCGCTGTGAACAAACAGGCCAAGGGGTGGCCTTCCTGGTCAGGTGACGGAGTGGCTGCAGGAGGGTGGGAGGAGCCAGCCCCGCCCTCAGCTGGCGGGCTCGGGGGTGCCCGTGAAGGGAGGGTGCGCTGCTGGCCCGGACCCTCTTCAAAGGTCCTGGGTCTCTGCCGGCCTGTTGGTGCAGCAGACTCCTCTCCAGGTGCTGCCACCTGTCATGGGCACCTCGCCTGGTTGCAGGGCACAGGCTCCTTGCCAGCCCTCCCAGGAGGTGGTGCTCCCTCCCCCAGGTCTGGCTGACCCTGTGGCCTCTGTGAGCTCAGGAAGTGCCCAAGGAGGCCTAGGAGGCTCTGGGCCTTGGGCCCAAGAGGCTGCTGCTGCTGCACCGGAGGAGAGAGTGCTGGCCCCCAGGGTCATGGTTCACAGGCACCTGGGGCTGTGGGCGCGGGTCTGGGCAGAGCTGCTCCGCTGCGTTTGGGCTGATGGGTCTGATCTGTGTTTCTAGGTGCCGGCAAAACCCCGAGCCTGGGCGGCGGCTTCCATGTGAACCTGGGAAAGGAGTCGAGAGCACAGACCCTGCAGAACGGTACGGGGTGCTGGTCAAGGGTGGGCACAGGCCTCACTGCCGGGGGGATTGTTCCCAGGGCAGCAGGCCTCTCCCGAGCTCCTGAGCCACTGCCAGGGCCGTGTCTGGTGGTCCCGTGTCAGGAAGGCGAAAGAGACGCGGCAGCAGAACTGGCTGTCCCACCCTGGCCCTTGTTTCCGGACTTGTTTGTTGCCTCCCTGCTGGGGTGTGAGACCTCCCCCTGCGCCTTGGACCCACGTTTCCCGTCGGTCACTGACAGCTGGTGGTGCCCCTGGCTGGGGTCTGCACTTCGCTGATGCTGCTCCAGGAGGCCCACGGGGTCGTGGTGGGCACCGTCCTGCTCCCTGTGGTCGTCAGGGACCCGGCTCACCTGGCCGTTCCTCTGAGTCACAGCCGAGGACCGCGGCAGTGCGGGTGGCAGAGGCTTCTGTTTCCGCAGGGCGGGCCTGCCCCGCGGGAGACGGGCACGAGGTGCCGGAGCTCCAGCACGGCAGGTGGGAGGCTGGGCTGCCCCGGCGTCCACGGTGGCTGGGTCGCCAGTGTGAGGCCAGGAAGCGGGAGGCTCCCGCCTCCGCTCCCCATTCTTGGCGCTGTCGTGTGGACTACTCTGGTCCCTCGGGTGTCCCTGCAGCGTTAGGGTGGCTGGTCAGCGTGTGCACAGCGGCAGCAGGGGTTCCGATGGGGGCTGGTGCTGACTCTGGGTCAGCCTGGCTTGGAGGGCCGCGTCCTCTCAGCCTGATGGTCTCCTGGCTCCATGGACTTGGGTCTTCTGTTTGTTTCAACAGTTTTTGTGGATTTCACAATATCACTCTTGCATTTCTGTCATCCCGTTGTTCCTAAGTACTTGATTGTCATTCACGCTATCGTAAATGCGATTGCTTTCTTTTGGGAGGGGCTTTTATTTTCATTCCTCACCTGAGAATATGTCTGTTGATTTTAGAGAGGGAAGAAGGGGAGACGTGAGCCTGAGAGAGAAAGGTTGATCGGTTGCCTCCCGTGCACGCCCCAACCAGGGATCGAAGCTGCAACCTTTGGGTTCAGGGTGCTGCTCCGACACGGCCACCCTGACGCCACGTTTAGGTGTTTGTCGTCAGCGTGTCGGTGTGGGGTAGGTGCGCACTCGCTGCCCTTGTAGTGCAACCCTTGCTGGTTTATTATTGTAGTTTTTAGTGGATCCATGAGGACTTTCTACATACAAGGTCACGGCATCTGAAAAATGGATAGAGCACCTTGGGGTGTGGCTCAGTGCGCTGAGCACCGGCCTGTGAACTCAGAGGTCCAGGTGACCCGTTCCGTGGCCAGTCAGGGCACAGGCCTGGGGGTCCGTCCCCAGCTGGGGGCGTGCGAGAGACGACCAACCCATGTATCTCTCACACATACATTGATGTTTTCTCTCCCTTTCTTTCTCCCTCCCACTCTCTAAAAATAAAGAAATAAAACATTAAAAAGAAAGAACACCATTAATAAAGGAGGAAAGTTGGAGTGTGTGAGAGGTAACCACACAAAGATGTTTTTTTCCTCCCTTTCTCCCTCCCTTCCCTCTCTCTGAAAATAAATAAAATCTTAAAATAGGAAAAAGAGCCTGTGAACCCAAAGGTGGCTGGTTCGATCCCCAGCCAGGGCACATGACCAGGTTGCAAGCCAGGTCCGTAGCTGGAGGCAGGTGAATGGCAACCATGCGAGGATGTTTCTCTCCCTGCCCTTCTCTCTGAAAATAATAAATAAAATCTTTAAAAAATAAATAAATAAATAAAAAGAAAAAAGAAAAACCTTGTATGAAAACAGAGCCTTTACTTCACTTCCCAAACTGGATGTGTTTTATTTAACGTTCCTGCCTGCCAAGCCTGGCCAGGCCACGCTGAACCAGAGGGTCTTGACCCTGATTTCAGGGACACTATGCGGTTTCTTGCCAGGAAGTGCGAGGTTGGCCGTGATCAGCTCAGACAGGACACTTTTTGCCAAGGTGCCACGTGGGTGCTTCTGTGAGGACGCACAGGACACCTGCAGAGTCAGAGTCCACGCTCCGTGTCCTGTGCCTGCACACTGGTCAGCTTCCCCGTGGCTCCGAGGGACCTGCCCTGGTGGGCAGGGAGGCCGCTAGTCTCCTGGGCAGGCAGGGAAGACGGCCGGGGCAGGCTGCTGGCCAGCAGGCGTGAGCTGCTCCCTCATGTGGGAATGTGCCCTTAAAGCTCCCCAGGCCTTTTCCCCAGAGCCCACGGGTTGTGGGGGCGGTGGCTCTTGTTCTGAGCAGGTTTGTTGGTGGCTGGAGGTCACCCGCTGCAGGGTCCCCGTCTTCGGAGAGACCATGTGACACTCCCAGTCTGAGTTCTGATCACTTTCTCCTTCTTCACTGGGACTCTTGGGGTTTTCTTTCTACCCTTGGGCTTCTGAAATGCCACAAGCCCTTTCGTTTGGGAGATATTTTTCAGAGAATTTTATTTTTTTACAAAAATGGTTGTTTATTTTCAGAGAAAAGGGAAGGGAGGGAGAAAGAGAGGGAGAGAAACATCCCTCTGTTGGTTGCCTCTCGTGCACCCGCAGCTGGGGACCTGGCCTGCCACCCAGGCCTGTGCCCTGACTGGGGATGGAACTGGTGACCTTTCAGTTCACAGGCTGACTGGCACTCCACCCACAGAGCCACAGCACCCAGGGCGAACTTTCTTTCTTTTTTTAAAAAATGTTTAAAGACTTTAAAAAAAAAAAAAAAAAATGTTTAAAGACTTTTTTATTCATTATTTTCAGAGAGAGAGGAAAGGAGGGAGGCAGAGAGGGAGAGAAGCATCCATGTATGGTTGCCTTTCACCTGCCTCCAGCCACGGACCTGGCTGGAGACCTGGCTTGCAACCTGGTTATGTGCCCTGGCTGGGAATCGAACCAGCGACCTTTGGGTTTGCAGGCCGGCACCTTGTCCACTGTGCTACCAGCCAGGGTGACAAACTTTTCTTTTTAAAGTTCTAAAATTCCTTATTGATTTTAGAGAGAGGGGGAAGGAGGGAGGGAGACGGAATAAAACATCGCTTGGTTGTTCCGTGGATTGGTGCAGTGTTGGTTGAGTCCTGTACGTGCCCTGACCAGGAATCGAACCCTCAACCTTGGTGCGTTTGGACTCCAACCAGCTGAGCTGCCCCGCCAGGGCTTTCCTTTGTCTCTGTTTTCTTGGTGTGTGTGGTCACACAGTGCTGGCGGAGTGTGAACTGCGGGACATGCTCCGAGTGACAGTCTTGCCCTTGGAGGTGGCAGAACACCTCCTTGAGCCCAGATGGTCCCTTGCTGTCCCCAGGGCGTGCTCTCCACCTCAGACGCTGGCGGGGACTGGAGCACGTCCCTCGCTTGTGGTGGCCGTGAGCTGGTGGCCGTGTGGGACATCGTCTTGGGGGATGCTTGTCTGTCCTGCCTGTGCCATGACGCTCCTTCCAGCAAGCACGCCCAAGGGTCCCAGAGCCGTCGAGCCAGGGCTCCTGCCAGCGTCGTGGTCGTGGGTGCTCGGGTGCCGCGGGCCGGCGCTGCCTGAGCTCCTCGTGCCCCAGTGTTCACTCGTCTTCTTGCGGACGTGTGGGCGCTCCACATTCTGGATTCGGTGCTTTGTTGAGTGCACGTATTTTGAATCTTTCTCCCAGGCGATGGCTTGTCTTTTCGCTTTAAATGCTGTCTTTCGAGTTCTTAGTTTAGTGACGTGCCACCCTCTGTCTCTCAGTTGGGGTTTGCTGTGGCTGGTTTAGAAGGCTGCGCCTCCCAAGGCCTGAAGGTGCTGGGCTGCGTTGTTTCCTATTCAGATTTGTGATCCGCAGGGCTGCGTGTGCCTGGCCGGACGGCGCCCGGGAGGTGAGGGTGTTGAGCCGAGGGAGAGGGTGTCCCCGCGCAGGACCTCGTGGAGCGCCTCCCACACTCCCTGAGCTCAGGGGCCTGGAGGCCTGTGCCGGGCTGCCCGGGCCTGGACCGACCCCATCAAGGGTGGAGCGGGAAGATCGGCGATTGGTCTCCTGTGCCTGCACCACGGGGAGCCGAGAGCGCGGAGTGGAGGGCGAGCCCTGTCCTGAGTGCGGGGCCGCGGCCTTGGGCCCAGCGGTCACTGTCGCCTTGTGTCCTAGGGCGGCGCCAGATCCATCACCTGGGCAGCCAGCTGCAGCTGAACCAGCACTGCCTGGACACGGCCTTCAACTTCTTCAAGATGGCCGTGAGCAAGCACCTGACCCGGGGCCGGAAGATGGCCCACGTGATCGCCGCCTGCCTCTACCTCGTGTGCCGCACGGAGGGCACGCCGCGTATCCTTTGTCGGGGGCTTCCTCGTCCGTGGTGGGCGCGTGGCTGCGGCGCCGCGCGCGCTGAACACCGTGCGGGATGGGCGGCGGCGTCCTGGGTGCCTGCGGCGCGGCCCCTAGGAAGAGCGTGCGGGTGCGCTGCCACCACTCTTCAGCACCGCCCGTGGCTGGCTGGTGCCCCGCGGGGCCCAGTGCAGGGGAGGGGGCCTCGTTCCACCCCGCGGGCCCCGCCTTCTCTGACGGGACCCCGTCTGCCCTCCCGGGCGACCGCTGCGCACACCTTGGTGCAGCCCTGCCGACACCCCACGTGCCTGGCTGCGTCCACTGCTGCAGGGGCCCTTTCCCCATCCCCCGTCCCCCGTCCGGGTGGGCCCTGCGCCCCACCCCTGTGTCCTCCAGTGGCACCTGTGCTCATCAGAGGACAGTTTCCCTCCTGTCTGCAGGGAATTCCAGGATGCAGTGCCAGGGTCTTCCTGCCTCCATGTGCCTGCTGAGCTGCCTGACCCCAGGGCTTGTCCCCCGCCTGTGCCGGGCGCTCCTTCCAGGGCTGAGAGGCTCACGGCGCCGTGGACTCAGTGGCTCTGGAACCTCCTGTCTTGCGCTGCCCAAGCCGCCAGTTCCTCCCTCTGCGCTGCCCCTGCCCTGCTCTGCACGGTGTCCTCCCTCTTCTTCCTCTTTCCCGTGGGCCTGTGGGCAGCTGGGCACAGAGGCCACCTGTAGGGATGTCTGTCCCCACAGCATGAGCACCAGCAGACCCACAGATGAAGTGCAGACAGCCCCCGCCAGGCAAGGGTTATAGGGAGTCCAGGGCCTGGATTTCTCTTTGAGGTGCTGAACATGGGTCAAGATTAGGTCATAGGGCTGGTTGCGCAGCTCTGTAAGCAAACAGAACCACTGAACTGGTGAGTTTGTGGCAGTGACTCTGACCTTGTCGTGCTGTTAAAGACCAGGCAGCAGGGTGTGGGGAGGTCTGGGCCAGCCTCAAGATGCTGCTTTGGGGGAGGCAAGTTGGGGACCCAGACTCATCCTGCTGCCCTTTTTACTCCTGCCCCTGGGCTCTCCCCCATGCTTGACTTCGTGGTCCCCATGCTGGCACTGCATCGCCCCTTCCACGTTAATTCCAGATGCCCAGCGTCCATGCAGAGGCTCTTCTTGCCCCAACTGCTGGCAGCGCCCACCCCCATGCCCAGCCCAGCTCCTCCCCTCCTGGCCTGCAGAGGGTCTGGTGGAGGAGACCTGCCCAGCAGACTTCAGGGTGGGACCCCAGCCTGGCTGCTGCTCACACTGCGCCAGTGCCTTTGTCCACAGCTGGGACCCACAGCCCCTCGGCCAGCAGGCCCGCGTGGGGGGCCTGGGAATCTGCGTGCAGCCTGGAGCGGAGTGGGAGGCCGCTGTCACCTCTGACGTGCCGATGCGTGAGGGGGCCTCAGGCAGGCCTCGTGAGCAGCGCCCAGTCGCACCCTGTCTGCTCTTCAGTCCCGTTTTCAGCTGTTCTCCATGGAGAAGCTCATGCACTCGCACTTAACGGCTGGTTGGTGTGTTGGGGCCAAGTCCAGGTTTTGCCCGATGACTCTGTCCCCTTGGTCACCACCTCCTGGAGAAACCGAGACGTGCGTTGCTCTTTCTGTTGGGCACCTTGCTAGTTGCACAGCGGTGTTAGCACGGGCGGCTACCCTGGAGTTTGTGTCCTGACGTGTTGGAGTCCCCCGCAGTTATAACACGGCACCTCCCTGCGTTGCCCCCTCCCCACGACCCCTGCCACTGTGACAGCCGTCACGTGGCCTGCTGTGGGGACAGGGGCGCACTGTCCACAGGCCTCCGTGCTGCCGGGGAGGGTCACTTCCCCGTCAGAGAGTGCCAGCCCGGTCGCGTCCCAGCTCCCTCTGCACCCACTGTCCCCTGGGCATTGCAGGCCGCCGAGGAGCGGGGCTCGAGCCCAGAGGCTCCTGTCACCAGGTGCGTGTGTCGGGCTCCGAACCGTGTCGGCAGAGGCTGTGCCACAGGCACAGGTGTGTGTAGCCTGGGAGCTCTGCGGGTCGGGGGCTGTTTATGGTGGCCCTCGTGTTGGGTGGGGCTGGGGGCCCATGGATTACTGTGCCGAGTGGTCCACGGGGGGGGCGGTCAGTTTCCTGCGTGAGGCTCCTCCACCTAACGGTGCTGGGCTCTGGGACTCACCCCTCTGGTCCCATTAGGCTGGGAGTGGTGGTGTCGACAGCCTCCTGCTGCCCCGCCAGCCCCACTGCTCACCGTGGAAGTCAGGCACACGCATGTGGGTCACATCTGCTGGTGGTATCCACGAGAAGCTTGCAGAAGTGCCTTGGAGCTTGGATGCAGGCTGGGTGGAGAACTGTGTTCTTCTGACGTGAGGCTCTGCCTCCATTAGGCCACCATGAACTTTTCCACTAAGCAAAGCGAGTCTGAGTTGACATGCAGGCCTGTCTCTGATTGTTCCCAGAAGCAGCGTGTTCAGGTGGCCTCCTGGTGGCAGCTGTGGGTGCCCTCTCTGAAAACTTCTTGGCCTGTGCGGACTCTCGGGCCTGTCTGGAGCAGACAGGGCCTTATCCCTCACCGTTGTACCTGGGCCTCTTGGAGGGCATGCTCAGTGCCCCCACCAGGACAGGGCAGGAGCCCAGAGTGGGGCAGACATGACCCAGGCAGTCGGGATGGATAGGCGGGTCCCGCTGACGTACAGGTGCTATCCCGTGTGGCGGCCTGGTGTCCCTGAGCTGCGAAGGTTGGGGGAGGCTGCTGGGAGGACATTGGCCCACCAGCCAGGCTGATGGGGACCCCAGATGTGCAAAGGTGGCGAACCCACGTGGATGGGGCCCCACGGGCTGCTCAGAGGAGGTGCTTCCGCAGCCACTGGACGGTGGCCAGGGGCCTGCCGTCCTCGACCTTGGTTAAGGTGAGTGCCAGCCCCTAAAACACCTGGCACAGGCGGAACCCCGGCCTGGGCGCCCACCTTTCGGGCTTCGCTCCACTGTCTCAGCCCCCAGCCCTGCAGCAGGCTGGCCAGGATCTCACTTGCCTTCAGCACTTGTTTGGGCTTCTTTTTCTCTTTTGAGGCATGAAAGGAAATGCCCGTGTCCCCGTTGTATGGCTGGATGAGTTCTGACCTACATGTGCATCCCTGCGCCTGGCCCTCAGCAGGACTGTTGGCGGCGCCCCTCCCAAGTGCAGGCCCTCCTGCCCCAGGGAGCCTGGGCCCTGCTGCTACCGTGGGCCGGCCTCCCGGGCTCCGCCCTTGTCCACCGGGCTCCCCTGCTGCTGCTGGCTGCTCCGGCTGGGGAGGGAGCCCCTCCTTGCAGCTGAGGCGTGGGCTCATCTTGCCTGGAACTTCAGGCCCTGCTGTAGAGCTGCTGCCTCGGCCCTGCCTGCGTCTGTGCCCCAGAGCTGTGAGGCTGCAGCCAGGGACACCCCAGCACCCGCAGGCACTCAGCAGTGGTTGCTGGGCACTTGTGCCGCCCAGGCCCAGTGGGGCAGGACGTCCCTGGCACCGTGGCACCCGTGTGGGCAGGCCCAACTCCCCTGTCCTGGCCCCGGTGTATAGGAGCCTCTGGAAGGGTCCAGCCGCTCTGCTGCCGCCTCCCTCTTCCCTCACAGTCGGCCCTGAGCGTAAGTTTCCGTGGGCCTGCGGGCGAGAGAAATGCTCCTTGACCTTCCCCGCAGACATGCTCCTCGACCTCAGTGACCTGCTCCAGGTACAGTTCCCTTGAGTCCCTTCCCTCGGCTGTGCCGGGGCGCACACTGCCCTGCCCAGCTAGGACACACGAGGGCATGGCCCCTGCTGGGGCCCCATGTTGCCCCACATCAGTGGCGGGACCCAGGTGGATTCAGCCTTAGTCAAGGGCAGAAAAAAAATAGATTGTTCGTCACCACATTTTAATCAATGTGCTGACCTGTTTTTACAGTCTGTTGAAAAAAGTTCGCCTTCTGGGTATGGGGAAAGCATTTCCTATAGAATCTCTCAGCCCTGAAGGACTGAACGTGCTGGGACCCTGTGTGTGGGGCCCGGAGGGGCAGGGCAGGACCAGGATGGAGCTGGCAGCTCGTGGGTACAGGGCATCCCTCCACTGAGGATTCAGAAGGAAGTCGTGGCATTGAGAACACACGTGGACAGCGTGAGGGTGCGTGCCGGGTCTACACGAGGGCCACCAGAACAGGGAAAGCTTTGTGCCGGCCCAGGCGCTGCACCAGCACCGGGGTGACCCACAACAGAAGCTGCCTGTGTTTCCGTCCCCCAGTGGCCCTTACATGTGGCGTCTCAGGGGTCCTGCTCAGCATAACCCCCTGGAATTAATCGTGTGACGCCAGCACATCACGTGCTGTGTGCACAGTCCAGGGCAGAGCCCCTTGCCTCCTTCGCATCCGGTGACTGCCAGGAAGGACGTGAGGCTGGGCAGGAAGGGCCGGGGCCCTACGGCCAGGATGGGGTGTCCTGGTAGTTCCTCACTTCACAGCTCTGGAAACAGGAAACCACTTAGGCGTCCAGACGAAGAGGGCGGCTGGGGTGGATGTTTCCACTCCTACCGGCCGAACCAGGGTGGGGGTGGGGGTGGCTGGGCTGACCTGTAAGTTCAGGCTGGACAGAGGGACAGCTGGCTCAGCCTCAGGCCTCTCTTGAGCAGGGGCAGGGTTCACAGGGCAGCGCCTGCGTCCTTGTCCGGATGAGAGGACCACTCCCTGGGGCGCACCCTGCCCGGGGCTGACCATTTAGAGGGGAAGCAAGTGTAAGACTAAAGTGGGGAGAGACCACCGGGTGCTGGATCTCTTTCCCCTTCACACGCCCCGAGGCGCAGAGCTCCCTGGACAGAGCTCATAGTTGACACCCTCCAGCAGGAGCCCTAGGAGGCCCCCCTGCCCACCGGGGTGCAGGTGACAGGTGCCACCCGCATGGGCACAGCCCGTCCAAGGCAGAGCCCACCTGTCCTTGGAAGGAATGGGGAGGGCTGGCTGAACACCAGCCGAAAGCACCAAGTGACCCTTAGCTGCAGCGTCTGTCACCCTGTCACCACGGGTGAGAAACAGGAGGGACGTTGCCTCCGGCCACAACTGCCTGCCCTGGGGCTGCCCTGGAAGGCCTGACTTGGGGAGCCCTTCCCTGCGGCGTCACTCCCCTGCCGGGACGGGGTGTCGGGAGGTGCGGCTGGGCGGGCAGGGCTGCCGAGGCAAGAAGCCAGGAGCTCCAGGAACCTGCCGGGAACCCAGCAGAGGGCTGGGGGCTCCTAGGAGACACGTGTGCGCACCACCACGTGCACTGCGTGTAGACATACCGCACACTTGCCCCACGTTTATGAACACACCGCACTGAAGTCCCACGAACACCACGGACTCGTGTCCGTGAGGGAGGGCACATGAGCTTGCTGAGCTGCCTGCCCTCCTGACAGCTTCTCCTGGAGCCCTTGGGTGCCTGAAAGCAGCAAGTGGTGACTGCCAGGCAGAGGCGGGTGCACCCCAGCACCTCCGGCTCCCCCTCATTCCTCAGCACCCAGGGCAGGTGCAGCCCACACCAAGGTCTGGTCCTGCCTGGTGGACTCGGGCCCATAGGCCAGGCTGGACCAGGGTAGGGAGCTTCCCCGCAGGTTCTTTCAAGACTGATTTCAGGGGAATAAAGCAGATGTTTCCTAAATACAAGCACCACCCTGGGGGTGGTTTTCCCAACAGGTGAACGTGTACGTGCTGGGGAAGACGTTCCTCCTTCTGGCCAGAGAGCTCTGCATCAACGCACCAGCCATAGGTACGGCGGGGAGCGGGGAGCAGGGTCGTGAGCAAGTGTGAGGGCACCGCGAGGTAAGAGATGTGTCCCCAGCACGGCAGGAGCCCCCGGAGGGCTGAGGTGAGCGCCCGGCAGGTTGGACTAGGGAAGCGGAGGCAGGCGCCTGGCAGGCAGGGCCTCGCTGCGGACCAAGAGCCAGGCCTGTGGGTTGGAGCTGTGCCAGGACTGGGCTGGCGGTCCCTTCCTGTGCTCCTCCGTGTCCAGAAGTGCATCTCAAATCAGGGGAGGCCGTCCTGGACCCCCGCAGGACAGGACGCCCTGGGCAAACTGGCCCCTGGCCCTGGGAAGGCAGAGGCCGGCGGGTTGAGCCTAGAGGCTGAAGGGTCTGCAGGGTCAGGAGGACCCTTTTATCCTGAGAGGCCACGTCCCTGCTGGGTGACCCCATACCCGCCCCCCCACCAGTGTCATCCTGAGGTTTTCCAGACACGAAACCGTGGCCCGGCATGTGCTGTGTGGGAGGCTGGCCTGCCTCACTTGCAGTGCACGTGTGTTGGGTGTCCTGGGCCTGCCGGGAACATACCCAGGGGCTGGAGTCCTGGGGCCTGAGAATACCCTCACCCCACCCCACCCCCTCAAATCCCCGTTCATCGTACAGCTTTGAGCATTGAGTGATGCAAGATTCCCAGCCTTTTCCAAAGCATTCCGACTGCAGCCTGCGAGGCCCAGCCTGCTGGCGGAGGGCGAACCTGGGCGGGCGGCCCTCCCTGGGCCGCGCCTGGTTTCCTGGTTTCCACCCAGCACCGGTCAGCACTGTGGGTTTCCTCTGCTGCTGCCTGGCTGCTGCAAGCGTCACTGGTCCGGGTGTGGCTCTCCCTTTATTAAATCTTAAATGACTATTTCCAGGTTTTAGATTCAAAGGAAAGATCCTAAGCTTAGAACCACCTAGAACAGAATCCAAAAGGGTTGGAGGGACAGCCAAGCCTGCCAGGCTGTTGTCGTGGGTGCCCCTGGCAGGGTTGGAGCTGCTGTCTGCCCCCAAACCTGCCCTCCACCAGCAGTGTGCACCCCAACGCGCAGTGTAGGTGACGCTGTGAGGCCCAGTCACCAGCACTTGGGGTCTGAAGATCTGGCTGGTAGGAATCATGTATTCCGTACATTTGGCGACATACAGCTAACTGAGCAAGAGACCTGCGAAGTTCACGCAGCCCGTCAGCTGCTGCGGAGAAAGTGCCACACACCCCCCCAGCACCTCCTGCCACCCGCCTGCCTCAGGCGTAGAAGATGAGCTCGGGGATCTGCCCACCCTGCACGCCGGTGCCGTTGGTGCTGTCGGAGGAGCACTGGAACTGGAAGGTCACCTTCCCGCACTGCACCTCCGTCATGCCCTCCTGCCCGAAGTAGCTGAGCTCGCTGCCGTCCAGCACGGCACTGGCCGTGTAGAAGGTGTCCTGCTCCACCTGCACAGGGTGCTCGAACCAGACGGGGAAGGTGCTGCTGGAGCCGTCGGAGACGAACCGGGTCAGGTTCTGGGCAAGGACCACCCCCAGCCGCTTGAGCTCGATCTTCACGCTGTATTCCGCCTTCCCCGAGCTGGACCCGTACAGCCCCAGCCCCGCGACGAACACCCTCCTGTCTGCGGCGAACTGGATGCTGTCGCAGCGCCCGCGGTAGCGCCACTGGTTGCTGCGGTAGGCCGAGGACTGGAAGCGGTGGCACCTCTGCGGGGCCAGGCCCTTCCTCTTGGTCAGGGGGAAGTCCAGCAGGGGCTTGTTGGCGGCCGTGTACCACAGGAAGATGTTGTGGGTCTCCTCCAGGGTCAGGATGTCCGACTGGGCAGCGCCATTGGCAAACTCCTCCAGGGTCATGGTTGGAATCCGGACCCGGTAGAGGACGGGCCCCAGAACATGCCTCTTGTTGCGCGGGGTGACCGGCAGGCCCTGCCTCCTGCACTCCGCCTCGGCCCAGCTCAGCACGGCCTCAAAGACCACCGCCTCCTTGGTGTTGAGGGCCTCCCGCCGGACGATGATCTCCAGGGTCTGCCAGTCCACCTCGCAGAAGCCCTCGGACCGCAGGGCCATCTCAGCCTGCGCGTCGATGACCTCCCAGCAGCGCTGGGTCAGCTCGGGCTCCTCGAACAGCCGGCTCTGGGACAGCAGGACGCAGGCGTTCTTGGCCTCCAGGCTGGTCTCCAGGAAGTGGACGCAGGCTTTGGCCAGCGCCGGGACGATGTACTTCTTGGCAGCGTAGAGTGCGGCCAGCACGGTGTCCGCTTCCAGGTCGATCTCGTCGCTGTACATGTACCTAGGCGGGGCGCGCACCGCGTCACCGGCCGCCGGGGCCTGCTGGGCACCCGGCACCTGGGGGGCAAGCCCCTCAGCCCTGGGGACTCCCCCTCCAGCGCTGGCTGCGGGGCCGCGGGCAGCGGGCGCCACCGACCTTGCAGCTGCCCAGCCCACTTACTTTAACATGATCAGGAAAGCCGCAGGCTCCACGTCAGGGATGTGGATTTCCGACTTAACTTCTGCCAGGTCCCCGTAGAACATGGCATAGAAGACGGAGCTGCCCACCGCCAGGACGTACTGCGGGGAGAGAGCGCGTCCTGAGCCCCGGGCCCTCCGCCCAGCGGCGCCGCGCCCGGGAGAGGGCGCCGCGCAGCGAGGAAACGCCTGCGCTCGGGAGCTCGCAGGGCCCAGCCCCTACCGACCGACCTTGTGGGCAGGCACCCTCCGGGCCCCGCCCGCGGGCCCCACCACGAAGTGCACGTCGGCCATGAGCTCCTTGTTGAACATCAGCGCGTTCCTGGAAAGGGAGGGAAGGCACGGCGCTCAGGGCTCCGGAGGCGCGGGACCGGGACCAGGGACCGGGGCCGGGCTGGCGGGGCGGGCGGGCGGCTCACCTCTCCCGCAGGGTCGGGTGCACCGACTGCCAGTTGGGGGTCTCCACGTTGTTGTTGTCGGGCGCCGGCGGCGCGGGCACGGGCGGGGGCGCGGGCGGCGGCGGGGAGCTGGGCAGGCCCTTCCTGCCCGCGGCGGCGGCGGCGGCGGCGGTGTTGCTGTTGGCGATGTCCGTGGCGGTGGCGGTGGCGGCGCCGGCGGGCGCGTACAGCTCCGCGGCCATCTTCACCGGCAGGGCGGCCTCCGCAGGCGCGGCCCGTGCACCGTGCACCCTCCCGCCGCGCCGGGGCCTGGGGGGCGGCTCTGCGAGCACCAGCAGCGCCGTGAGACACTGCGCCACCCGGCCGTGCAGACAGGCCAGGGGCAGCAGCATGGGGCTCGGCCGCGTCCGCGCTCGCCGCTGCCGCCGCCGGGGGCGCCGTTCCCGCGTCACGAGCGTCTGGCCGCCCCGCCCCCGGAGGCGGTGCGGGGTGAGCACGTCCGGGGCGGGGCCGCCGGGCGCTGCGGGCGGTGGGGCTGCGCTCCGGTCCGGAGAACCCGCAGTTGCCCCGTCCTCCTTCCGTGGAGAAATGGCCTTTCCTGCACCCTGGGTCTTTTTCCTTTTTTTTTTTTAAAGATTTTATTTCATTATTTTTAGAAAGAGGGGAAGGGAGAGAGGCAGAGGGGGAGAGAAACATCCAGGTATGGTTGCATTTCACCTGCCTCCAGCCACAGACCTGGCTGGAGACCCGATTTGCAACCTGGTTATGTGCCCTGGCTGGGGATCGAACCTGCGGCCTTTGGGTTCACAGGTCGGCACCTTATCCACTGTGCCACCAGCCAGGGCTCCTTCTTTTTAAAAATCCTCACCAGAGGGTATGCTTACCGATGTTTTTAATTTAACATCATTTTTAGAGAGGAAGGGAGGGGGGAGCAAGCTTTCTGCAAGCGCCCTGAGATGGAACCCGCACTTTCTTGGTGTGTCAGCGGCGCAGCCGCCCGGGCGCCTGGCTAGGGCGCTTTTCTTCCTGTGTTTTCAGTTTTTTAATTATTGACTGGAGAGAACCGTTGACTTGCTGTTGCACTCGTGAAGCATCATCGGCAGACGCCGCCTGACCTGGGCGGAAAGCGCAGCTCCGCTGAGCTCCGGGGCGGGTGGAGATGTTTTTCTTTTGGGTCGTTTTTTGTTTTTTTGTTTTTTGTTTTTGTTTTTTTTCCCAATATTTAATTAATTAACTTACTGAGGGGTGTGGGGGAAACATCAGTCAACTTGTGGCTGCGTCACACGTGCCCTGGCCAGGAACCAGGCCTGTGCCCTGACCGGGAATCGAACCAGCGACCCTTTGTTCGCAGGCGGGCCCCCAATCTGCTGAGCCGCACCAGCCAGGGCTGAGCTGGATTTCTGATGTAAAGTAAGGGTCGGTCCACATGTCCAACACCGCGTGTCAAGGAGCCTGCCCTTTCCTGGTTTCCCGGCGCCTTCGGGAGCTCACTGAGCACACGTGGGGCAACACCCCAGCCGACAGAGCCACTGGCCGGGCGACTGAAAGCCCCGTGCGCTGCACTGGTGCCGGGGCCGTCAGTCTGCGGCCGGGGGTCTGGGTCACAGCGCTGAGGTTGGAGCCTTGGCCTCAGCCCTTGCTGCTGTGCTTGGTTCCTGTGTGGCTCGGAGTGTGTCTCACTTCTTTTTAAGATTTTCCTTACTTGCTTTTAGAGAGAGGGGAGAGACATCCATCTGTGGCTGCCTCTCCTGTGCCCCTGAGAGACCTGGCCCGCAACCCAGGCCTGTGCTCTGCTGGGAATCGGACTGGTGACTTGGTTGGCAGACTGGCACGCAGTCCACTGAGGCACACCTGCCAGGGCCTGCCTCGCCTTCTTCAAGCGGCTCATTCTCTCTGCGTCCTGCCGTGTCCCCCAGGTCCCTTTCGCTGCCGCCCATCCATCATCCTGCTGACCTTGCTTGTGAGGCTCAGCGCAGCCTTGGCCCTGATTTTCAGTGCCCCCCGCAGACTTCGGGCCTCCCCTCCCCAGCACTGCGCCCGCTCAGGCCCTGGGTCTGCGCCTGTGCTTTGCTGCCTCTCCTTTAAATGTCCCTGTCCCTGTCCCTCCCAGCACCACCCCATTTCCTGGTGGGTTTGCCTCGAAATCTTTACCAGTATTTTATTTTTTATTTTTTATTATTTTTAAAGATTTTATTTATTATCTTTAGAGAGAGGGAAAGAGAAGAAGGCAGAAAGGGAGAGAAACATCCATGTATGGTTGCCTTTCACCTGCCTCCAGCTACAGACCTGGCTGGAGACCTGGCTTGCAACCTGGCCATGTGCCCTGGCTGGGAATCGAACCAGCAACCTTTGGGTTCGCAGGTCGGCGCCTTATCCACTGAGCCACCAGCCAGGGCTTTTACCAGTATTTCAATTTTTATGTATTTACCTTTTTGGTCCTCACCCAAGAACATTTTTTTTTAAGAGATTTTACTCATTATTTTTAGAGAGAAGGGCAGGGAGGGACAGAGACAGGGAGAGGAACATCCATGTGTGGTTGCCTTTCACCTGCCTCCAGCTACGGACCTGGCTGGAGACCTGGCTTGCAGCCTGGTTATGTGCCCTGGCTGGGGACAGAACCAGCGACACTTGGGTTCCCAGGAAGGCGCCTCATCCACTGAGCCACCAGCCAGGTGGTATTCTTTTGTTTTTTTAATTGTTAGAAATACTAACAATTGTATTATTTATAAGTTACAGCTTGATTTTCTCCTGAAAGTATTTTTTAGTGATCAAATCACGACCCTGCCACCACTACCACCACCCCCTGAAAAAAAAAGAATAAACAGATCCAAACAAAACCTGCAGGACGGATGCAGGCTGTCACTCGGGGCTGCCAGCCTCCCAACCCGAATCAGTCTCATGGTGGCCCCGTTACCGCCTGGCCCTGGGTGCTGCGAGGTCTCTGTGCCGTCTACTCACTGGGAAAGGGGGTGGGAGGTAGAAGCCGCTTGTGTTGGCTGACGACGGTCCTGGGGCTGTGACCACTGAGAGGCGGTGCCCGCTGGCCAGTGCGGGGAGTGTGCTCAGGCCCGTGCAGTCCCAGGGACGCCTGCTGCCTCGGGGGCTGGTGCTAGTTTCTGTGGCCTCAGGACCTTCCCGGGGTTTCCCGCGAGCTTGGGCCAGCGGGTGCTGGGGGATCCTTGTCGTGTCCTGGGGCTGCCGAGCTGGAGTCAGTCCCGGGAGCCCTCGTGGAGAAGGAGGGGCCCGGGCTGCCAACAGCGGGGTAGGCTCACCCACCCCCTGGGCCCCCACCCAGTCGCCCGGCTGCGGGCTCTGTCCTCTGCCTCAGCAGCCCCTCGAGTGAGCTGCTGCTGAGCCGTCCTGCCCAAAGGCCTCTCCCCATGTGCCCATCACAGCCCTCAGTGCCGCTGGCCCTCACGGTCATCAGCCGGTTCTGTTAAATGATTTGGTGCTGCTGCCCTGGGGTCGGCGGCCCCAGAAAGCTTTGTCCCCGTCGGAGCCCACGTGCCTGCGGGGCCCGGCCCCTTCGTAGCAACAAGCAGACACTTGGGTGAAGAGACGCACAGGTGCGCCCGTAGACAGGAGGGTGGAAGGCGGAACTGCCATTCCGCAAGAATGGACGTTGGCCAATAAATATGCAAAAAATCTGCTCAGCCTCCCTCACCTGCCACCAAGTGCCCAATGAAGCAGCAGCCCCCCAGCCGTGGGAGGGGTGTGCGGTGAGCCCTCCCCCAGGGTCAGGGAGGCTGCTGCCTCAGGGGAAAGGACCCAGGGACCCTGCATGGTGGGAGGGCCGGAGAGGGTGGCCCCGACCGGGCGCCGGGGAGACGGTGTCGAGGCTGCTGGTCCCGGCCGAGGTCTGAGGGGCGTGTCTGCCACAGATCCCTGCCTGTACATCCCACGCTTCGCCCACCTGCTGGAGTTCGGGGAGAAGAACCACGAGGTGTCCATGACGGCCCTGAGGCTCCTGCAGAGGATGAAGAGGGACTGGATGCACACCGGCCGGCGCCCCTCCGGCCTCTGCGGGGCAGGTGCGGGGCCTCGGAGTCAGGCTGGCCGGACCCACAGGCCTATGGGGGGTGGGGGTGTCCTGCCCCCTCAGTGGGTAGGTGGTGGCTTGTTTGCAGAGCTGCCTCCTGGCCTCCCATGCCCTTGAGGACATGCTTCTGGTTGTCCTCCCCTGGCCTGGGGTAGCGGCGGGACCCTCGGGCTGAGGGGCTGCCTGGCTCCCTACTCTGGACCTGCAGCTTAACTGCCGGGGCTCCAGCCCCCCGGGCAAGCTGTCTGGTGGGTCCCCCAGGGGCAGCTGCCTCCTGGAGCCACCGGGTCTATTGGAGGCCGTGGATCTGCAGCCTTCCCAGGGCTCCTCAGGCTGGCAGGGCCCAGGCTCTTCCTCTTGGCCCCGCGCCCAGTGGTCCACCCTGGACACCAGGGGCTGCGTGCTCACGAGCACCTGCCAGCAGCTCAGCACTGCCTGGGGTTCGTCTTCCGTCCCAACGCCCGGCTTCCACGTTCGCAGCCCGGAGGCAGCCGCCCCGCGGTGGCGCCACCTTCAGTATCGGCTCCCCGTGTCCAGCCCTCTGCACCCCCCTCGCCCCCAGCGTTTCCTGCTCAGGCACCTCGGTTAGCTCTTCCGAGGGCCACGGAGGACACGCTGTAACTCCCCTGTGTCTAAGCACGGAGGGTGAGGCGGCATGTGGTACCCTCGGGACAGCTCAGCCGTCCAGCCGCGTGCAGCCTGCGCGGGTCTCGGTGGTGGGGCGCCCGCGGACCTCGCAGCCACCACCAGCCACCGCCAGCCGTGCAGGGGAGGCCGAGGGCGGGGTCCGCATGCCGCCGGGCTCGCGGCGCACGGAGCGACCTGCTGCCTGACCTCCGTCTTCCTTCCCAGCACTTCTGGTGGCAGCCAGGATGCATGATTTCCGGAGAACCGTCAAAGAGGTCATCAGCGTGGTCAAGGTGTGCGAGTCCACGCTGCGCAAGAGGTGGGTGGCCTTTGCTGCAGGTCTGGGCCAGGTCACGCGTGGCCAGGCAGGCGGGGCCCTCCTGGGTCCCGCTGCCCCCTGTCTGGGTGGGCCCCGCATGGCCTGGTTGCCGGGGGCCGCCCTCTCCTGCAGGGGTCTGTCTGACCGTGGGGGCCCCTTTCTGAAGACCTTGTTTTTCTGGGGTAAGTTCACATGGATGGTTGTTTGTAGAACTTCCCAGACTCAAAAGGGGTCCGGAAGTGGGCACTGAAGGCGGCCTTGCCTGTGTGCTGCTTGGTATGGCCTGAGTGAAGGTCACCTGGAGGACGCTGGGCTCAAACGTGTCCATGTGAGTGAGCACCCTGGAGAGCTGCTGCGGGGGTGCGGAGGTTGTGCTGCCCCAGCGCCCCTGCTTTGGGGCCTGTGCCTTCCCCACAGGCCACTTTCAGAGGCGGACGGGACATCTATTTTAAAAATTCATTTGTTAAACATTTGGAACCTTGTGTGGACTGTGGGAAAACGACCAGGCTGCTCAGAATTAACCACCAGTAGGGCGTGTGGCCACAGGCCGGGCTCCTCCTTTCCGGGGCCTCTTGATCCGCCGTGGGGGCTGGGAGGGTGTGTGGCCGTGTGGCCTGTGTCAGGCTGAGGTGCCGGCAGGGCTGCCCGGGGATGGGGCCTGCATGTGCGGGGAGCAGGCGGGCGCTGCACCCAGGAACCACGACCCAGGACCCAGGACCCAGGACGGCCTTGGGCTGCTTTGTAAACTGGGTGCTGGTAGTGGCTTTTCAGGGGCATGAGGTTCCCTTCCCGTCTGTTTCAGGCTCACGGAATTCGAAGACACCCCCACCAGTCAGCTGACTGTGGACGAGTTCATGAAGATCGACCTGGAGGAAGAGTGTGACCCCCCGTCGTACACGGCTGGCCAGCGGAAGCTGCGGATGAAACAGGTGGGCTCACGTGCTTGCCTCCAGCCCTGCGGTTTCACGGTGTTCTCCCATCTCACGCGGCACATCTGCGTTGCCAAGTGGCAGGCTGCACGCAGGCGTGTGTGGGAGAGGTGGGCACACGGAGGTGTGGGCGTGGGCTGGGAGACTGCCCCTTAGTGTCCAGCGTGGGGCCCGGGGAAGCGCTGCCTCTCCAGGGCCGGTCACCGAGTCAGGGGGCCCCGGGCCACAGCCGTCTCGCTCCCCCTGGCCCCTGAAACCTGCCCGGACACCGCTGTTCTTGGCTTCCAATCAGCACCCATAAGACGAGGCCCTGGCCTGCCTCTGTGGTGGGCGCAGGGGCCCTTGTCCTGTCTGGTGGGCCCCCGGGCCCCTTCTGTCTCTCAGTGTTCTCGTCCCCTTTGTTTCAGCTTGAACAAGTCCTGTCGAAAAAGCTGGAGGAAGTCGAAGGTAACCCGCTGTCCTGCCCCACGGACACCCGAGTCCTCAGGAGGGTTCTGTGCTCACGTCCCGCCTGCTCTTCGTTGTCACTTCAGGTGAAATATCCAGCTACCAAGATGCCATCGAGACCGAACTAGAAAACAGCCGGCCGAAGGCCAAGGGGGCCCTGGCCAGCCTGGCCAGAGACGGGGAGGGTGAGTGCCCGCCCACACCCCGCTGCCCGCCTCGCCCGGGCCTCAGGCACCTGCTGGCGCCCGTACCCCGCGCTGGCTGCGGCTCCCAGGGTGATCCGGCCCCTCGGACCCAGCCCTGCCCGGCAGCTCCCGGCACCCAGACCCGCCGCCTGCTGTCCCAGTTGCCCCTTGGGTTCTTGTCCTTGGACGCAGGCCACCCCAAGTCCCTTTCCCCTGTTACCCCTCGAGCCGTCGCGCTCCCTTCCCGCAGAGCTGCGCGCGGACGCCAGAGTGGGGTCTGCCTTCGTGGCCCCGCCTGTGGGGAGCCGCCGCACTGCCCCGCACGCACGTGTGCCCGGCCCTGACGTAGGGAAGGCCAAGGACGTGTCCCGACCTGACACGCATCGAAGTGACCGGCATTCGGCCGGAGCCATGGCCACGTTTTGGATGTTGGTGTCTCCTGCGGCTCCACACCCGCCCCCCACTTCGTGTTGATGAAGTGACCTCCTGTGACCCCTGCTCTGCTGAGGGCACAGGGCGGCGACCCTGAGGTGGAGCAGGAGGTGGCGGCCGGGGCTCCAGGAGGCACAGCCGAGCAGCCCGTCTGCGGTCGGGGGTCTGGGCTTGTCCTGCTGACAGGGTTCTTCTCAGGGGCTTGTGACACAGCCCTGTCCTCATGGGGGCCCTCTGGGAACAATGAGGGGCCTTCCTGATGACCTCACTGCCCCATTCCCTGTGCGGGCCCCTCGTTTCTATCCTGCTGGTATTCAGCCCCAGGCAGCCAAGTGATGGGGGCAGGTATGCCACCGGCATCCCGGTAGGGCCCTGACACTGCCCAGGACCGCGGCGTGGGCTTCAGGTCAGGCACCAGGTTTTCCTGTGAAGGGTGTGCCCACCCTGTGCCCACGGCTTCTGAGCCGGTGTTCGGTGTCTCTGTCATCCGCAGGGTGTTCAGACCGGCTGCCTGGGGTGGGGGGTGCTGTCCGGCATTGTCACAGGACCCTCCCACCTCAGTCCGGCCAGCCCTCTGCGCTTCCCACGTAGAGTGGAGCCAAGTTGTATCTGAGGACGCCCTGTGGCGTCTGGGGACACAGGTGGCCCCTGTCTGAGACTCTTCTGCGCGGGTGGTTCAGGGTGCCGGCACCTTCTGTGGTTGGCAGGCAGCCGTCCCTCCTGCCTGGGCGGCTCAGGCTGCCTTTCCCACGTGGCGGTAGAGGGAGCTCTTGAGGGGGTGCCCCCTGGAGGGGTGCTCTGTCCTGGCCTGGCAGCACCTGCCCCGTCCCCGGGCCCGCTGCTCGGGGAGCCCGAGTGGTAAGCACTTCTTGCCACCCAGCTGCCGGGTCTGGACTCGGTGGAGCAGGACGGCTCTGGCTGCCTCAGGCTGTGGGCCGCTCCCTGCACCATCCACGGAGCCGTCCTGCGCGCTGTGGAGCCGGGGCCCCCGTGGGCTCGCCCTGGGCTTGTCCCTGTGAAGTGCTGGGAGGGACGGGCAACCGGGAAGGAGGGGGAAGAGACCCCACAGCGGCGGGAAGTCCTTCCCCGAGGGCCTGTGGCGTGTCCCCCAGGCGTCCAGAGGTGGTCGCCCACCGGAGCGTCGTGCTCGCTGGGGGTTGAGTGGTTGTTCCCCCGGGAAACCCGTGTCCGGATGCAAATCCCCTGCGCGGCACCTGAACCCCCGCTGGCCGCCCTGTCCCGGCTGAGGATGTTCGGGTTGTCTGGCTGGGGCTGTTAGCCTGAGCGCCGTGCGTGTCCTCGTGTGCACAGTGGGGCCGCTCCGTGGGGTGGGGGCACCTGCTCACAGGCCGTCCACACGCCTGCCTTGTTGAAGTCCGTTCACGTCCTTTGCCCGTTTTTACCGGGCGTGTGTTTCCTGATTTGGGGGTTTTGAGAGTTCTTCCTCTCTTGTGAGCACGAGTCCCGTATCAGGCGTGTGGGTTCTGCTGTCAGTGTCACTTCCAAGAAGGTTTCGTGTCATCCAACATCACGCGAGTTTCTTGCATTGTTTCCTGAGTGGTCGGCCTTGAGCTGCTGTCCACGTCGGTGTCCGGCCTGTGTTGATTTCACATCCCGTGGGAGGGCGGGTGCCCTTGGTGACAGGGACATCTGGAGGCTCTTTCCTCCTTGGTGGTGTCAGTGTGTCCACACGAGAGTGGGCCCCCCGGCCACCCGTGGCTGACGGCTGGTGGGGGACTGTGCCCCCCAGGCCCCGTCGAGGACACCGCGGCCAGCCTGTTCAGCGAGGAGGATGCGGAGGACGAGGAGCTGGAGGCCGCGGCCAGCCACCTGAACAAGGACTTCTACCAGGAGCTGCTGGGCAGCATCTCCGGCACCTCGGAGGCAGCAGGCAGCCCTGGTGGGAGCGGCAGACCCCCTGCCCTGGAGTCCCTGCTGGGGCCCCTGCCCACGGCAGCCAGCCTGGGCATCTCAGACTCCATCCGAGAGTGCATCTCGCAGAGCGGGGAGCCTAGTGAGTGCGGGGCGAGCCGGCATCGGGGCACGTGCTTGGTTGGGTGGGACCCCCTCACCCCTAGTCTGGGGGAGGTGGCGATGGCCCAGCCTAGGCGGGCAGCTTGCCAGGAGGGCGCTGTGCGGGGCAGCACGAGCTGTCGGTCCCGATACCAGCAGGGCACCCCTGCTGGGACCCCTGCCTGCTGGCCCTGGTCCTGGCCAGAGCTCTTCGATTGGGTTGTGGCCGCAGGCTCCTTCCTGCCCCCTGGGACCTGGGAGGCACCTGTGCAGCAGCGTCCCATGCCTTGTAGCTGGGAAGTCACAGCCACATGTCACCAAGGGCCCGTGGGGACAGAGGCTGGTACCCCCTGCCCGTCCGTCTGCCTTTGTCTAACTTGCTGGGGAAGAGGGAGCGGAGGGCATGGTCCCCCTCGTCAGACAGATGTGCTTGCTGAGCCCTGGCACCGCCAGGGACAGCCCCTGAATAGGGGACCAGTGTCCCCACCCACTGGGAGGGCCTGGGTCACAAGCCGTGGCAGGAGGAAGCTGGCTGTGGTTCCATCACGGTGCTTCTGACAGCAGGTGCTGGTCTCTGCTGGGACGTGCTCCCCAGGGCTCCCCCTGGGTGAGCTCCTCCTGGGTTTGCTCCCGCAGGAGCGCTGCTCAGAGACACCGTCAGATGTCGGCCACGTGCTGTGTGCAGGCACAGCAGCGAGTCATGCCTAGGTGGGGGGGGGGGGTCCGGAACGGTGGGTCCCTGTGGAGGCCCTGAGGCTATGGGGCCCCCGTGACCCTGGAGCAGAGCCTGGAGGGAGCACAAGGGGACCTTGGCGGGGAGCAGGCCAGATGGCCCGTGCCGTGTGCACTTGCGTCAGAGGACTTGGTGGAGGGTCTCAGGAGGCGAGGGTCAGCAGACTGCAGGCCGGGGGCCCCCTGACTTCTGAGCCTTGCGGATGGTGCTGCTGGCCCAGCACGGACAGGAGGCTGGCTGACAGGCCTTAGGGCTCCGGAGGAGGGCGGAGGCGCCTGGAGGCCCCTCCTGGGTTGTGCACTGGACCCTGGTCAGCCACCCTCTCCCGGTCTGGAAACTGCTCCGGACAGGAAGCAAGCGACCGGCGGGGTGTGACTTGCAGCCCCGTTCAGCGTCCTGCTTCCTCCGGGAAGGGAGCGAGGCATCATCCGCTTGTCCCCATGCTCACGGGGGAGCAGCACCCGCCCCTTGAGGACGGGCCGAGTTCCAAGACCAAGGGGGCGTGTGGGCGCGGGGTGACCAGCAGCCGTGCTTCCCTCTAGAAGACACGTCAGGGGACGGTGAGCTGGACCTCTGCGGCATCGATGACCTGGAGATTGACAGAGTAAGCTGCGGGCCGGGGTGCCCGGCTGCGTCCTGCCCGGCGTGCGGCGGCCTGTCCAGTGCCAGGGACCCTGACCCTGAGGGTCCTGCAGCTTTAGTCCCCCCGTCGCAGGGTCGTGAGCACCATGGAAGGGGGTCCCCAGTGGGCCCTCCAAGCTGTTGGTGCGGCACGCGCGTGCGCCCCCTCCGCTTGGCTGGGGCCCATCCCCCAACTGGTTGCGCCTGTGGGAGGAACGTTTGTGGCTGCGGCTGAGTGGGCGCTGAGTACCCCTCGTGCTCTGCCCAGTACATCCTGAACGAGGCGGAAACCCGGGTGAAGGCCGAGCTGTGGATGCGGGAGAACGCCGAGTACCTGCGGGAGCAGAGGGGTGAGCGCCCGGCCCCCTGCCCAGGCGCCCCGAGGCACGAGGCTCCCGCTGACCCAGCTGCTTGTCGGCCTTTCAGAGAAGGAAGCCCGGATCGCGAAAGAGAAGGAGCTGGGCATCTACAAGGAGCAGAAGGTAGGGCCGGTTTGCCGCCGGAGACCCGCTGCCCTCCCACGGGACACGGGGCCCGGTGCTGGCGGGGAGGGTGCCCTTCAGCGTCGGGGGGCGTCCCCGGCAGGCTGAGGGCCTGTCCCGCCTCTGGGACCTGCAGTGTCTGCGGTCCTGCCGCCCTCCCGGCTGGTGGTCAGAGAATGGCTTAGAGGCTCGTGTGCGGTTGGTGGTGCTGTCCGGCCAGGGAGCGAGCGCCCCTGGGGAGCGGTCAGGCCCGGAACCCAGCCCCAGGAGACAGCCTGGCGTGCGGCCCGAAGGGGTTGCGGCAGCCAAAAGCAGCTTGAGAACTCGAGAGCCTTCTGGACCTGTCAGGAAGTGGGTCGGCGTTTGGGCTGCTGGCAGCCTGGTTGGGGTCATGGCCCCAAGATGGGGCGGCACGTGAAGGCTGGTGGCTGGAGAGGCGGTGGGGCTCCTGCAGGTGGTTTGCAGCCCGGCGCCCAGGGGGAGGTCTGGGGACCATCCCTCCCTGCCAGGTGGCAGCCAGAGCGCAGGGAGGGCCAGCTCCGTGCCACCTGCTTCACCCTGGTAGGGCACAGCACGGCGGGCTGGGGCGCTTTGCATCGCTGGGCCAGGCTTCCCGCTGAAGGTGGGTGCTGCCCGGGGCCCCGCTCGCTGAGGAGGGTACAGCGGGAGCAGAAGCTACGTCCTTGTCCCTGGAGGAGGAGGAGGGCCTGGTGCTCAGATCGCTGAGCCCCCTCCTTCCCCGGAGTCCTGGGCAGCACCTAGCAGGTTGGAGGGCACCAGCTGCGACCGCAGGGAGCGTTACTGGTGTGTCTCCCTGAAGCCCAAGAAGTCCTGCAAGCGCAGGGAGCCCATCCAGGCCAGCACGGCCGGGGAGGCCATCGAGAAGATGCTGGAGCAGAAGCGGATCTCCAGCAAGATCAACTACAGCGTGCTCAGGGACCTGGACAGCAAGGGCGGAGGCGGCACGCAGGGGCCAGACGCTCGGCCCCAGGACAGGGCAGGCGCCAGGAAGCTGCCGCGGAGGAAGAAGCCGGCCAGCAGGAGTGCAGCCGACCCCGTGACCAGCATGGGGAAAAGGTATCATGCCCGCATGCAGTCTGGGCAGGAGCCTGCGTGCCGGGGACCATGCTGGTGGCGTCCACTGCCCGGAAGGCTGGAGCCTGTGTGCGGGGCCAGGCCCTGGGGGCGGCTAGGGCCCGCATGGGTGCCGCTGCAGCGTGGACCCCGCTCTGCCCAGACCCGGCCTCCCTGACCAGCCCTGGGGTGTGTGGGCTCCTGCGCAGGCCAGGGCACCTCCGTCCTCTCGGGGGTGGTCCCAGCCACCCCTGGTGCAGGGCAGTAGCGTTGAGGAGCCTCCTTGTGTCTCCCCACTTGGTCCCTTGGCAGGTGACAATGGGGACGGGTGCCCTGGCTGAGGGTCTGGTGGAGGGAGGCAGGCCCAGCGCTTGGAAGAGGTGCTGGTAGCGAAGCCAGAGTACCCGCTGGTGTCCGCCGGGGGGTGGGTGGAGGGGCCCACCAGAGCTGTGTGGCTGGGAGGAGATGGATGGAGGAGATGGATAGACGGGGCCCCCGAGCCTTTCTCCTCCCCCCTCCCCCACTCGTCCCTCCCCTCACCCCTCCCTCCTGTGATCTCATGTAGGTTGAGGCCCATGGTGTCCACACAGCCAACGAAGAAGGCAGCCACGGGAAAGGTACACATGTGGACACAGCTGGGCGGACAGACCCTGGACTCTGCATGGGCAGGGGTGTCAGGGGAGAGGTGTCCCGGGAGTGGCCCCAGGGCCTGTGGAGGGCAGCGGCTCTGCACCCTCCAGTCCTGCCTCTGGCCAGCTCACCAGCGGCCCCTCCCAGGGTCCAGCCGGGTTCCACTGTCCGTCTCTGCCTAGGTGGCAGCCTTGTCTGGGGACCAGGCCCTCGTGGGACGGAGCTCGGGGGTCTTCCCTGCTGCTGATCAGGGCTCTGGTCCGGCCCAGGACACAGAATAGGTTGGGAGTGGGGGCAGGTCAGGGAGCCTTGCTCGGCACCCTGCCCAGACCTGCCCCCACCCACAGGCCCTGCTCCCGAGCTCCCCCGGCCCCGGAGCCGAGCCCCTGACGCCCTCCGCAGCGGTGGTGGAGAGCGGGCCCCTGGCGGACCCCCTGGAGGAGGACGCCGAGGAGGAGGACCTGGATGAGGAGGATGGGGAGCCTTGCGTCAGCGCCCTGCAGATGATGGGCAGCAGCGGTGAGGGCCCAGCTGTCTCTGGTGACCCTGCGCTGAGGCCTCCGGGCTCCACACTCAGCCTGATCCGCCTCGGAAGAGACTGGACAAACGTGCTTTGCGAGTTGGCCACGTGGCGTTTGAGGCCCCTGGACGGGGCTGGCCCGGCCCTCCCCTCTGGGGAGACCGGGCTGCTGGGGGCGGCCCGGCCCACACGTGTAGTTTCCTCCGCGGTGCAGACAGCTCTCGGGAACACCTGACCCGAGGCCAGGCCGGCAGCCCCCAGGCCCTGCAGAGACCAAGTGGCAGCCCCGTCCCTGTGCAGCCAGGGCCACCAGCGGGTGCCGGAGCCGCGGGGGTGGGGGCGCCTGGGGGTGCTGATGCACAGCCGTCCTCAGCGCCGCGATTACCCCTCGTGCTTTGCAGATTACGGCTGTGATGGGGACGAGGACGAAGGCTATTGAGGTGAAACCCCGCGGGGGCCGTTTCTTGTGGACCTGCTGCTGTCACGCGCCAGTCGGGCCTCGGGGCCGACCAACGTGAGCGCGGACCCTCTGTGACCGGGCGCAGCCCCAGCTGTTCCGCAGCCTTCGTCCCTCGGCCGCGGGCGGGGCCCGTGGCACTTGCTGCAGGGTCCGTGTTTTGAGCAACGTAAGGCGTGTTTCTCTCCAGAACGGGGGACTGGACCGCTAGTGGCCTGCATGCGACGGGTCCGGTGCAGGCGTGACTGTTGGTCCCCCTAAGGACACTGAGGCACAGGGAAGCCCAGCGCCCGTCCCAAGTGAGTGGAGGCTGGATGGGCTCCAGGACCCTGCTGAGCAGCTGGTGCCCTGCGCCGCCATCTCGCTGTCGGTGAGAAGCAGTGTGTCCAGCCGTCCCTCTGCCGCTCCAGGGCTGGTCCTGCACCTCCAGCCGCAGTCTGGGCCAGACCCAGCCTCCCTCCCACCTCCCAGGCCCTGGGACCAGGGGGAGCCTCACCCATGAGCCCAGCGGGCCTGAGCCAGTAGAGTGGGGGCCGCTCATGGCTGAGTGGGATCTGGCTCAGCTTCCTGCAGGGAAGGCAGGCAGGGTCCCCAGCCTGGTGGTCCCGCCTGGAGGGTTCCTACCACCCTGTGCTGCCCAGGGGCCAGGCCTTTGCTCCACCCGCACCCTCGGAAGAGGACGACCTCAGTGGCAGGCACCCCACACTTCCTCTCCAGGCCCAGCATTTGGTCTCCTGGGGTGGGCCGGGCTCCTTCCAGGGAAGCGGACCCTGCAGGTCGGGACTTGGGGGCTGTGTGCCTGCGCCCCCTGTAGCCATCGCCCTGGGCCGCCTGGGGAGTGGCGGGGGGCTGGGTTCCGAGGACAGGAAGATGTTCTTCCAGCAGAAACCCGCTGAGGCTGTGGTCTGTGATGCTGTGTGTGGCTTCATGGCCTGCCAGGGAGGGACATGGCCCCAGGGGGGCTGGGGGCTGGAGGACCCCATGTGGGAAGTGGGTTCTGGAGCCAGCGGCATGGCAGACACATGTGGCTGAAGCAGGAGTCCAGCCTCCCTGGGAGGGAAGGTGGGCGCCCTGGGTGTAGGGTGCTGGGCAGTGGGGCCTGCCCCACACGGACACGCAGGGGGCGGGTGACGGATGGGATGGCCGGCAGGTGGACCTGCCGTGTGCTGGTCCTGCTGCCACGCCTGTGGGCCGTCCTCTGCCTACACGGGCACGCCCCCTCCTGTCCCCCAACCCCTGTGACACGTTCCAGGCCCAGGGTGGGAATGGGGCGGGGGGCAGGGCCCCAGCACTCACATGTCTAGGTGTCACCCCAAATCCAGGTCCCTCCGGCTCCTGACCCAGGGGTGGCACCTCACTGGAAGGGCTGCACCTGCTGCTTCGAGCATCTCCCTTCATGGGCTGGCACAGGGCGCCCCCACATCCAGCCCTGGGGCCTCCCTGTCCAGGCCGAGTGGAGCCTCTGCTTGTGTGTCCTGGGGGTCAAGGTCAGAACAAGTGCTGGGGTAACTCCCGGGCTCTCCCGGGGCTCCTGGCAGGTGTCAGCTGAGTCTAAAGAGGCAAAGGATCGTGACTGTCAGTCCAAGACCCCCATCGGTCCCCCACACCTGACTGCTCCCACCCAATGGCCCCGTAGTGGGGCTGGATTAGTCAGGCCTCCTGACTAAAGGGGTCACAGGGCTGATGGCCCCCTGACGGACGCCAATGGGACCCTGAGGGCCGCTGAGAGGAAAAGCCGACACCCCTGCCTCTCCCCTGGGCCCCACCCTTTCCCGGTGCTGTTGGGTGGGCAGAGGCTGAGTCCGGCCAGGTCCCACCCAGGGGCGGCCTGGCCTCATGGAGCGTGGCCAGGTCTGGATGAGCTGTCGTGGTCAGCCGGGCCTGCTGCCCGCTCTGCCTGGGCCCTGGGATGGGTGCTGGGTGCTCCCCTGCCCGCACCCTGCAGCTGCTAGAGCAGGCAGGTCCCCAGGGTCCCACCAGAGCAAACTCAGGGACTCCCACTGCGGCCGTCTGTGGACCTGCGGTGGAGGCAGGGAGCCGGGGACCCGCTCCAGCCGCGATGCCCCTCGCTGGCCAGGGGTGGGAGAAGTGGAACAGCCCCGCCCCGGCCACCTCAGCCCAGGCCCGTTTCACGCCGGGAGGAGACACTGACCCCTGCCCTGGCTGGTCCTCACCAGTCTTCCTGTCCCCAGGCTCCAACTGGGGTCCCCTATCCCCAGGGACATCCTATTCCCTGAATAATAAAAACATGCCCTGCAGAGGCACAGGCGTGAGTGAGACCTTGGACTGGGGCTTTGTTCTCATCAAGGCCCCGCACGTGGTCCTGTCATTGGGGCGCAGGGCTCTGCCCGGCTGCTCAGCTGCGGGTCACCCACTTGCTGTCCTTGTCACAGCCCCCACCTCCTGCCCTGCCTGGACCTCGGGACCCCTTTGCCTGGCAGGACAGTGGAACCCTGATGTGGGGAGACGTTCCTGGTTCCCGGGAGGCAAGGGGCCAGCTGTGCCTGCTGGGGCTGCCACAGGGCCAGCTGCTCCAGGACCCTAGGGTGCCACGCACGCGCCCTGCGCGAGAGGGTCCACTTGGTGCCCTGAGCCAGGGCCCCGGGCGTGGTTCCCACACAGGATGGGGCGAGCGCCAGAGCGTGGCCTGCAGCACGTCGCTGCCCTGTGCCTCTGCCCCGGGGTTCCTGCCAGGCTGGCAAGGGGTGAGGGCCGAGGCTCCGACCCTGCCCGCCCAGGTCCTCCAAAGGGCAGAGTGCAGGCTCCTGGCTCAGCAGCCATTGTCCCCACACAATGGGCCCTTCGGGGCCTGAGAGGGCAGGGTCCACAGACGGTGGGACTTGGCCCCGACCCCAGGCCTGGTCACAGCCTTGACCCGGACCCACCACCGACACCACAGTGCCCTCTCACGGCCACCCCAGCTGCTCCGGGCGCTTGGCTGGGGGGCTGGGGCCGCCGTGGGCTCAGCCTGGCCGGCAGCTCGGGTCCCACCAGGCGGAGTAATCCCGTGCCCGTGAGCTGGCCTTGTTTGCAAGGTGCCCGCCTTGGTGGGGACCAGGAGGACAACTGTCTGGCATGTGGCAGGGGTGGCTGCCACGACCCCTTCCCCCCGACACCCCAGGCCTCGGCAGCAAGGTGGTGCTGGGTCAGCAGCTGGGGGTCACCCCTCGGGCAGGAAAGGCCCGGCCTGGGGAGGTGGGCACGTGGGCACGAGGCCTCAGCAGCCCACAGGCACGGGCGCACGTCCACACACTCGGGGACCCACGTCCTGTTGGCGATGGGGAAGCAGAGCCCCCAGTTTAGGTCTCCCAGTCCCACCAAAGCCCTTTCCCAGCGCTCCCCCCAGCCCCACGGAGGACACGGTCCCCCCCGCTGGCCCCTGGGGTCTTTGCTGCAGAGCCCACAGCCCACACCTGCTCTGAGGGCAGCCTGGGGCCTGGAGCTGAGGGGGGGGAAGCCACCCAGGTCCGAGCAGGGGCTGGCGCTTGGCAGCTGGCGCAGAGTTCAGAGCGGCGAGGGCGCACAGGGTCCCCCTGTAGGCTCAGCAGCCGTGCGGCCCCCATGCCCCCGCCTGACCCTGGGCAGGGCTGCCCTCCACCAGTTTCCCAAGCTGCAGGTGCTGGGCCCAGATCTCTGCATGTTGGGGTGGGGCGCGGTGGTGGCAGGGCCCCAAGGAGCACCCATGCTCAGGGTGCAGCAGGGCGGGGGCGCCCTTCCCTGCAGGCTCCTTTGGGGGGGGGTTACTCTCCTGCCAACAGGGGGCACTGAGGGGCTCCCACAGGTTGTGCCAGCGCACATGGGGTGTAGGGGGTCAGTGATGTGAGGAGGCCCCTCCAGGGAGGGTGACCGTCTCCTTTGCCATTTACATCTGCCCCAGGGACTCCCCCCAGGGAGGGCCCTGCAGGCTCAGACCCAGGTGAACCTTGGGGCCTCAGTCCCCTCCCCAACCTCCGTTCCGTGACCAGGGCGTCCTGGGCAAGTGTGCTGAGGGTGCGAGTGGGGACACTCCCCCAGAGGCCCCAGTGGGAAGGGGGGGCTGGGTCCCAGAGCGGAGCTGGTCGGGATGCACTGGGGCACAGGAGAGGCAAGCGGGCTGGTGGAGTGGCAGGTCCCCAGAGGTTGGGGTGTCAGGGGCATTTACGTGTAGAGGTACAGCCGGGCCCACGGGTGGGGAGCAGGCACGCGGAAGAGGCGGGAGTGTGTGCTCAGCTCTGGTGGGCCCTGGCTGCACGCTGCTGGCTGGGCCCTTGGGATCGGGGGCCAAACAGGTGGGGTGCCTGAGCCCCGCTGCCCCGGGCTGGGGGAGATGCTGGTGGGAGGGGCAATGGTGGGAGGGCGGGAGGCCCGCCAGGGCTCCTGGGGGCACTCAGAGCAGCCCACCAGGTGCAGGTGCTGCTCGGACGTCCCGGGACCACTCCGGCGTCACTGGGCACCTGCAGCTGCGGAGTCCCATCCGCTGCCTCCCACTTCCCGCCGGGCTCGGGCCGGCAGGGGCCGGGTGAGCTGGCATCTGCCCCCAGGCCCTCGGTCCACGGTCCTTCCCGGCTGTGCCCAACGAGGGGACATTGTGAGTCAAGCTGAGCTGCAGGCAGGCCAGGCTGGGCGGTGCCCAAGCGAAGTTCCGGCTGCGTCTACCTGCCTCAGATGGCGGGGTGCTCGCGGCTCACCCAGGGAGGGCAAGGAGGCCACCCATTTCCCTGGAGGGCGTGACCCAGCAGCTGTCTAGACACACGGGCAGCCCTTCTGCACCCGGCACGCTGCCAACCCTGAGGCCACGACCTGCCAGTCCACAGAGGCAGGTTGCTGCCATCCACGAGGCTGCTCGCTGCCCCCACGTTGGGCCTGCAGCGGAGGCTCTGCACACCACCCCAGCCCAGCCCTGTGCCCTCTCCCTGCCAGGCCTCCGGCACCACCTTCTCCACAGCCGCTGCCCCATCATGGCAGAGCCGAGCGGGCAGGACAGGCAGCTGCTGTCAGGACGATGCCCCCCCCATCCTGGTGGCGGCCGTGCTCAGGGCCTGGGCACATCCCCCTGCCCTGCCTGTGGCTGCCCACCCACCCACGGTTCTGGACTCGGCCCTCCTGCAAACACCTGGCCTCGCCCTGACTCCAGCCTGCGTCTGAGATGCTCCCTCTCCCCAGGTTGCCTCTCCGCCCTCCTCCCCTGAGAAACGCAGCCCAAGTGTCAGCGCTTCCAAGAACCCGTCCTTGCCCACCAAGTCTTGCTGGCTGGGTCCTGCAGCCTGTGATGTCCCTCTGTCCTGACTTCGCACACCCCGCATCACCTCCGTCCCGGGGTGGGGTGGTGAGCGGCCCCCACCAGGCCAGGGGCCTGCGGAGAGCAGGGCCTGCCGGCTGGCGGACCCACGACCAGAAACGCTGGACCAATGGAAACGGGAGGCTGCTGTGGGCCGGGGCTTCCGGGCCTTCCCCCTGCCTTGCCAGGACCAAAAGTGGCCCTGACCCACTTCACCCTGCCCAGGATGAGCGCCTGCCTCAGTTTCCCCAAACCTACAGGTCTTACCCCCACCCCCACCCCCGTGGTTTCTAATCTAGGGTTGGCTAGGAGCTGGGCTCCTTCCAGAAGACGCTGCGACCGCACCCCTAACACACACTGGCCACCTGCCCTGGCTAGAGATCTGCACCTGCCCCGCGAAGCCCCCAGACGGGAGGCGCGCACAGGGTGCAGCTGCGGCCGGGGTCCCCGCTCCCCCGCGGCTGGCGCTCGGGCCCAGGGTCCCGCGGTGCCAGGGGCCTCAGAAGCGGCGGTCCCCACGGTCGAGTCTGGAGGAAACGGGGCCCTGAGTGGCCTCCCGGACTCTGGTCCCCCTCTCGCCCCGCAGGCGCGAGGACGCGGCGGCCCAACCCCCGCCCCCGGCACAGTGAGCCCCCCGCGGCTTGCGGGGGGGAGCCAGCAGGGTGGCCCTGTGGGGCCGCCGTCTTCCCCGAAGAGCGCGGCGAGTCCTCGCGGCAGGACCGCCCGCCTCGCCCACGCGGCCGCGATCGCCGCGCAGACTCGGGCGGCGGCCCCGGGTCCCACGCCGGCACCGCGTGCGCGCCCGGCCGGCCAGGGGCGGGGCCGCCCCCGGATTGGTCGCGTTGGCCGCCCGCCTGCGGGCCGGGGCCGCGCCCCCTGCGCTCCTGCCCCGGGGCCCGGGCCGGGGGACCCCGCGGAGGCCGGCGCAGCGGAGCCGGGGCTTATCAGCGCGGGCAGCTGGCGGCCTGTGGGTGCGCGAGCGCCCCGGCCCAATTCAATGGCCATTGTCCGCCGGCCTCTTTGTTCAGGAGGCGGCCACTTCCTGCGGGGCCGGGCGGGGCCGGGCGGGCGGAAACGCTCCGAGCAAAGGCCCGGAGGCCGAGGCCGCCCCGGCCGGGGTCAGGGGCCACGGCCACCTCCCGGCTCCCCGGGGCGTCCTGGGCTTGGGGCGGGGCCGGGAGCGAAGCGGGGTCAGCTCTGCCCTCTCCGGCGGCCGGCGGCCGTCTCCGTGGCCTCCGCGTTCTGACCCGGAGGGTGGACGGGCAGTGCCCCCTCCTGGGAGTCCGTGGTGGAGACCCTTTTGGGCCGCCCGCCCGCCCCCTGTCCCGGACCCCTGCGCGGAGGGTGACGGGCTCCAAGACGCTGACAAGAGCCTCGGGGGGACGCCAGCTCCCTCTGCTTCCCTGTCCCAGGAGGAGGAGCCCCCCGGGGACCCCAGGCTGGGAAGCGGGACTGCGGCATGGGAGGGGTGATGGGCCCAGGGCCGCGTCTGCTGTCCGGCCTTGCAGCCCCTGCTCGGCATCTCCTTGGAGCCCCCGCCAAGTTTCCCGGCGCGTCCCCTCGGCCCGGGTCAGCTCCACGCAGCCGACGGGCCGATGGGGCCTCAGGCAGGGGCTCACCCAGAGTTGGGGGTGAGGGGACGGTGGCAGCCGGCCTGCACCCTGGCTCTCCAGGCCTCACCAAGATGGCCCAGCGCCGGCCGGCGCCTCTCGGGAGCCTTGGAATCTCCAGCAGGCCTGGCCTGCAGAGCCCTCTCCCAACCACCCAACTCCACCAAAACCCACCGCGGCCCTGGCTGGCGTGGCTCCGTGGACGCAGCACCAGCCTGCAAACCAAAGGGTTTCGTTCCCAGTCGGGGCACAGGCCTGGGTTTCGGGCCAGGTCCCCAGTTGGGGGTGCACAGGAGGGATGTTTCTCTCCCTCTGTCCCCCTCTCTCTGAAAATCAATAAACTCCAACAACAACAACAAAGCCTCCACCATGGTGGCGGGAACGAGCTGGGAACACAGGGCTGGGGAGGCTGGGGGAGCACCACGAGGAGAGCCGGGCACCCCGGAAATTAAACACTGCAGGAGGCAGCCCCCCAGGAGTGAGGGGAGAGCCATGCCCGGGTCCCGCAGGGCTGGGCTGGGCTGTAGCCCGGGGTGGGGGCCGTGCAGGTGAAATAAGATGTCGGGTGCGGAGCACCGGAACTGGGGGACACTTTAGAAAGGGAAGCGAGTGTTTATAAAGGGTCTGAGCATGCACTGGGGGCAGGAGTCCCCCAAGGGCAGGGGAGCCGTGACTCCTGCGGCCTTGGCCTGAGGGTCTGCAGGTCAGATGGCCCAGGACAGGTTTTGGGGCCTGAAGTTGAGCCCATTGGAGAGGCCGAGTGGGGACGAGATGTAGAAGAGATTTGGGGGAAGCCCCGGACCCCTCACAGGACACCTACCCTGGAAAGTGGGGGAGGCAGAGGCTGCTGGGAAGGGGGTAGCTGAGTTCCATGGCTCCATCCTGGGTGTCAGGATGTCCCAGGAGGGCCGTGTGTGTCCCCAAAGCGCGTCGATTGGGACCGGAGTCTCCGTGCTGTGCGCCCGAAGTGGGAAAGGCCTGGGTGGGAGGAGGATGTGGCTGGGGGTGAAACCCCAGAGCTGCAGGGGAGGGGTGGTCTGGCCATGCCGGGGGTCTGGTGCAGGGGTGGCTGAAGCCTCGGGAGTAGGCAGGAGGGGGTCAGCCAGGGCCTGGTCCAGGAAAGACCGAAGGTGAGTGGCTGAAGTGGAGGGCAGTGGTGGCTGGCTACTCATGGGTCATGTGAGCCCCCACCCTGGGGTGAACCTCAGATGTGAGGCAGGGACACTGGCTGACTGACAGCCTGTGTCCCTGGGGCCCCGAGGTCTGAGGGGTCCTCAGAAGCTGCTTAGGACAGTTGAGGGAAGAGCCCTCAGGTGGAGATGGATGATGAAGGTCAGCATCCTTATCAATTTTCCTGCAGGAGAACTGAGCATCAGCCTGGGCCCTGTGGTGCCCCACACCCTGAGACTTCCTCTCCCGAGTCCCACAGTGGGGATCAGGGGTCACACCTCTTCCCGGAAGGAAAAGACCCCAGGGGATGTCCTCAGGATCCTCCTTCTACCACCAAAGCAAGTCCCCACTCCCTGAGCAGGTCAGGTGTCCCCAGGGATCCGGGTCTGATCGCCTGGGCCATTCGGGACCTCATGCCACCTGGGACCCGCTGGCGGGCACCTGGCCCCTTCTGACTTGACCCCCTTCATGGTGGCCCTTGTAGGCAAAACTGCTCTGGCTTCTCACCCCCAAGGAAGCCCCCAGGCCACCTCCCCCCACAGTGGAAGGAGGCCAGGGCAGTGCATCCACCTCCCCTTCTGCGGGGCACCCATGGCATGCCCTCAGCACAGCCCCTGGGGTTGAGCCACAGTGTGACCTCTGACCTCCTGGGAGCAGAGGCCGGCAGACCCAGGGGCCCTGGAGAAGCTCTCCCCGGGCCCCTCCCCTCTGCACCCCTCTGGCTGGGCGCTGGCAGCCCCTCTTCCGGCCCTGGGGCCGTCGCTGCCGGTCCTGCTCAGGCCCCACAGGCGGCTGCGGTGGAGCTGAGGTCCAGGAGGAGGGCCGGGTTCCGAGGGGCGGGCGACCCTCGCCTGGCCCCAGGGCCCAGGTTGGCAGCTCCTCTGTGTGGGAGGTCTCCGCGTGAATCACTCCCCAGGCAAGGCACAAATGCAGGAAATCGCCATTCTATTAAACTCTATTTTCTCCCACCGAGGGGAAAGTCTGTCACACGAAGGTCATTGTTCCCAGGGCTCCCGCTTTCCGGGCCGGCTCGGCCCGCGCTGGGCTTGTGCATTCCCCGGGCCCCTGGCTGAGCTGTTTCCCTTCGAGACCCAGGGGCGCCTAGAGGTTGGGAATGTGGGGACTTGGTCAGCCACCAGCCCCAGGGCTACGGGCCGCCACACCCACAAGGCCTGGGTTCCCTTGTGTTGGGCCCCCGGCAAGGTCACGGCTGCTCGTGGCCACGCATGGATCTGCGACTGATGCTGGGCTTAGGCATCTGGCCCTCACCCCATCCGAGGAGGGTCCCCACCACCCACTCTGCACCCCCTTCCCAATCTGGTCAGGGACTCCTGCTAATGGGCCTGCTGCTTCCCTGCTGCCCCAGCTCAGCTCAGCATGGGCCCATCTGTCCTGGGGGAACCCGGCCATGCTTGGGGGACAGGGCTGGCTGGGCAGGAAGACCAACCTACGCTGGACCCTGGCAGCAGTGGAGGGGACAGGCAGCCCAAACCAGTACCATCTCAAAATGTGCCTTTATGGCCCTGGCTGGTGGCGCAGTGGATAAGGTGCCGGCCTGTAAACCCAAAGGTCGCTGGTTCAATTCCCAGCCAGGGCACATCACCAGGTCCCCAGCCAGGTCTGTAGCTGGAGGCAGGTGAAACGTAACCCTACAGGGATGTTTCTCTCCCTCTCTGCCTCTCTTCCTTCCCGTCTCCCTAAAAAATAAATACAATCTTTAAAAAAACATGTGTCCTTAGGACAATAGGACACACACAGTTGAAAGTAACTTTTAACCAAAGGAAAGCTGGGGCAGTCATTTTAATAAATAAGAAAATAGATTTTTAAAAAATTGCATCACAAAGGACAAAGAGGGACACTTAACACGTTTGACGTGAATAGCAGATTAAAAACATACAACCTACAAGCCACTGAAAACACAGAGCAGCAGGTGACAGCCCGGCGACTGCATTGGAAACACTCGGGCTCCACTCAGACACCAGCAGCTCAAGCACTGAAGAGCCCGGGACGCCATCGATAGAAAGATGCACTTTCTCTCCTAGTCCAAATGGGGATGTTCTCCGAATCGACATGTGTTAGGTCCCGGAAGAGGCCTCGCGCTGGGCTGAGATGGGAAGGGGCCCCGTGGTGGTAAACAGGCGGCTGGAAAGAGGTGCCTGCAAAGTGCTGGAAGAAAGTGAGAATTCTCGACACAGCCCAGGGCGCACGGACCCAAGAGAGTGAAGCAAAGATGTGCTCGGACCAGCAACGTGTTATCATGTGCATCTGCCGTGGGCTCAAATGAGAGTGTGAACCAAGGAAGGGCGAGGCCTGGCGCGCGGACTCCCAGCACGTGACCCAGGAGCCCGGGGGAGGGAGGTGTCTGCAGGGCCCCGCCCCACGCCTGGACTGTAGGGCACGTGGGTGTCCCTGGAGCGCCTGTGCCCCTACCCGCTGGTGGCCCCACCCGGGTCCTAGAAACTCTCAGGGAGGCCGGGGCCAGACCACCTCCCCTGAGCCCCCTCAGCCTCTTTCCCGCTGGGGCCTTCAGCTGAGCAGTTTGCCAAGACAAGAGGGAGCGCAGCTCCGGGGTATCCACCCAAAGTGAAAAAGGAGACCCAGGGGACTGTTCTCTGCTGGAGGAGGTGACTTCGGTGCCCACCCTCGCCCCGCTGCCCCCGCAGCTGCCGGGGCGCCAGAAACGCACCAGAAACGCCTGCGTTACTGTTATTCTTCAGACTGGACGCCTTAGGAACCAACACATCTCGTGTCTGACACCTTCGCGTGTCTGAGAGTCGGCGGTGCCCCTGCGCCCTGGCAGGAGGTGGGGTGGCACCACCACAGCGGCCAAATGACGCAGGGCGGCCCACTCAGGGGCTCCTAGGGAAACGACCGTGATTCCGGCCGCATCGGAAACGGAGCCCGTGTCTCTGCAAAGGGAGGGAAGCCCTGACCCCGAAGCTCCCACTTTGAAAGCCTGTGACCACCCTTCACGTCCGGGGTCTGGGCCAGGCGGCCTTCCCGGAGCCCACACCCTGGAGGGGACCAGTCCCCCTGGGCTGGCCCTGTGAGGAGGGGGTGAGGCGGGCGCAGAGTGGGAGTGGGAGAGGCGTCCCCGCCTCAGCCTCCCAGTCCCGGAGGGTCGGCCCTTCTGACACGCCCACGCTCGCTCCTCTGGTGTGTGCACCTCGGACTCGGCCACACCAGGACTTCATGACCGTGCACTTCGTGGCCCGTTAGGAAGTGCATTCTTCGCATTTCCTTCCATGTGGCCTGTCTTAGCCGTTGCCTTTTCATCTCCTTTTCTTCTGTGATGGCCCATTTCACATCAGCTCGTCTGGCCTGAGATACCCTGGTATCTGGTGGGGCACTGATTTAGGGGTGTCTGCGGGCACGTGGACGAGGTCAGCATGTGGCCTCCTCCTTCGGCGAGGCCAAGACCGAACAGAAGGTGGAGGGAGGGCGTCTGCCTTGTACCCGATGGCCCAGCTGGGACGGAGGTCTCCTGCCTTGGGTCTGTCCTGGCCTCCAGCTTGCTGACTGAGTGCAGACGGGTCCCTCCGGCCTCCAGGATGGTGTGGGCTGCAGCAGGAACTGCACAGGGCGCAGGGACAGCAGAGGAAGCCTGGACGCTGACCCCTGGCGCCCTGCAGTTCTGGGGTCCTCCGGAGGACCTGAGCTTGGCGCAGGAGGCAGGGTTAGTGGACACTCCGCTTGTGCGGCTCAGGCCAGAGGTACCCAAGGGCCCAGGTACCCCCACAAAGGGGCTGGTTTGGTGGTTTCCTCCATCTCTGACTCTGTCCTGTCAGAAACCCCCCTAACCAGTATCCACGCCTCTTGGGACCACCTGTCACCCTGTCTGGGAGAAGGCTGAGCCCTGGAGGAGCCAGTGCCCAGCTGTACAACTGCCCAGCCACTGAGCGCCGTCCAAGGGCAACCTCCAGCCTGCTGCCACCTGGCTAGGTGGGCTCCCAGCCTCCTTCCCCACAGGGACCCCTGTGCAGACACCCTCCCCTCCTAGCCCACCCTCACCCCTGACACAGGAAAGGGACCTGGTGGCAATGGGAGTCTCCTGAGTGTCCAGCAGCACCCATTCCCTCTGCAGGGTGTTCTCCCAGCACCTAACCCGCCCAGACCCTCTGACAAGGATCCATCCAGCACCTACACCCTGACCCCCAGGACCCTGGGCCAGGACATGACTAAGTAAAGGGCCCTGGGCAGGGGCGGTGCTGGGTCTCCCAAGCCCCCACAGTACCAGCTCCAGCGGTGGGTTTTCAGAGGCCCCACGGCGTGGGGGGTCTGGCGGGGTAGCCGCCAGCATGGAATGCTGTGAAGTCCCCTAGGTACCTTGTCAGCTTTTTACATTGAGCGGACATTCCGGTAATGTTAACCGTGCACGGGGCATTCAGTGCCCGCACAGTGGTATGAACCCGCCCCCTGCCGGCCCAGAACATTCTCACCCTCAAAGGACACCTGTCCCGCTCGCAGTCCCTCTCCCCGGAAACAGCCTCTTTCGGTGGGTCTGAATTTACTGCCCCGGACACGTCCTGTCAGCGGATCGCAGGCCTTGTGACCCTGTGCCTGCCTCCCTCCCACAGCCCCTAGGCCTGCCCGCGGCTGCCGTCAGCGACTGCCGGTGACGAACGTCCGCCCTGCGGCCAGACGCGTCTGTGTGCCGTCGGGTGTTGAGGGGCATGCGGGCTGACGCGGCTGTGACCGGTGCTGCTGGGGCAACTATCTGTTTCCGTTCCTTGGGGGTCACCGGCGCGGAGGTCACGCAGGGCCCCCAGCCCGATGCCCACAGGAGCGGCCGCGGCTGGCCCACTGCGGGCTCGGGACCCACGCTGCCCGCTCCTCGGCTTCACAGGAGCGTCACCTCCCCAACGCGGGGACCGCTCGCTCTGCGCACGCGCCCCGTGGGCCCTGGTCTGGCCGCGCTGCGCAGGCGCTGGGACCTGTCCCCCCGCGGCTGCAGGAGCAAGCCCACCTGGCTTGGCCACTGGGGGCGCGGGCACAGCTCCAGGGGTGCACCGCCGGCTGGCGGGTGCTCTCTCCGCTCCCCAGGACACGGGGCAAGGCTGGGAAGCACGGTCCCCTGTAGAATGGGGGAGCTGACAGTGGTGTCTGGTGACAACCCTGTCAACCATCCTCCTGGTGCTCCTACCCTGGAGAAGTCCCCCCTTGGCACTGGGGTGGCCCAGGACTCTGCGGCTCCCACAATGCCGTGTAATGAGTGCTTGACTTCCAAGGCTGGGTCACGAGGAACCTGGCCCCGTGGCTGTGCGCCGGAGGGGTGGGGGGCCCTGACTGCCACAGAAGCGCTGGGGCGACTGCCATGCTGTGGGGAAGCCCAAGCCAGCCGCACAGGCACAGACCCACCGCCCTGCCGCGGGGAGGAAGGGCGCTGATCCTTCCCGTTGGCTGTCGGAAGACCTGGGGGGAGAGGGGAGTAGATGGCGCTCCCAGCCACGGTCCCCTGGGGTGCTTCCCACTCAGCAGCAGGTAACAGGGGAGTGGACTTCAAGGCCACACGCCCCGCCCCGCCTGGGCTGCCCCTCCTGGGGCGATGGGCTGGGGAGCAGGTGCGGCTTGGTGCCCCCGCCTCACCACGCATTTGCCCCTGGGGCGGCAGCGGCCACATTTGGAGAGGATTCCTGGGGTCCACACGGAAGGACGGGTGGGGGTGCCCTAACCCTGCCACATCCAGGGAGAGGTGTCCCCAGAGAGGGACTTCTTGCGGGCTCCCCGAGGGGGGCAGCCCAGAGGCCGTGGGCTCCGCACTCCCCTGCCCCGCGGGCCAGGCACCCAGAGCGCAGCCGGGCTCGGCCTCCCCCGCGCACGCTCCTCTCGCCTCGCCCTCCTTCCTGAACCTTCTCCCTGCACCACAGGGGCCCCGGGGTGCCCACCCTGCCGCGCCGCATCCTCGCGGCAACCCCTGCGTGCAAACCCCCGGGGGCTTCCCCGTCGCGGGCTCTGCTGGGCGGCCGTGCCCGCCGACTACCCTCTTCCGGGCCCTGTGTCTCCTTCCCCGGAGGTGCCCCCGCCCCTGGACGCCGCCATCCCCCGGCTACGCCGACCCCCGTCGGGGACGCGACCGCCCCGCAGAACCGCACCGCGAAGCCCTCTCTCTGCTCAGCCGCCTCCTGCCCCGGAGGCGGGGCGAACGCTCCTCCGCTCCGCCCCCACCCCGGCCCCGCGCCCCGCGCACGGCGAGCCTCCCGCGCGAGGCGCCCGCCGTTGCCCAACCTCGCGCCCCGCCCTGACCCCACGCCCCGCTCCCCGCCCCCCGCGCACCGCCCCGCGCGCACCGCGCAGGCCCAGACGGCGTCA
>PVIW01002178.1:218739-235439 GCA_004026585.1 Noctilio leporinus
CCCCCCCCCCCCCCCCCCCCCCCCCCCCCCCCCCCCCCCCCCCCCCCCCGCGAGCGCCCCGGAGCGCCCCGGAGCCCCGCCCACCGCCCGGCCCCGCCCACGGCGCGGCCCCGCCCACCGCCCGGGAACACCTCGGAGGAGGCGCTGCCCGGCCCCGGCCCTTCTTGCGATGGGACTCACTGGGCTCCTCTGGGATCCGGGAAGGCTCCCTGGAGGTGGTGGTCTCAGTCTGGGGAGGAGAGGCTGGGGGGGAGGAGGCAGGAGAGGAGGCTGATGAGCACTGCAGAGCCTCTGCCGGTGGGCGTCCTCCCCGGCGCGCCCCTCCAAGTCTCCACCTGTCCCCTCGGAGCGCTGGACTTGCCGCCTCCCTCCGGACTGGGCACCTAGTAGGTTCACAAGAAACACTTGTGGGTTGAGTGAGAGGCTCTTGCCTCCCTCGCCCCTTGTCCAGCCGTTGACCCTCCCCCGCCATCTCCCCATGACCTGCTTGGTGCAGTTCCCGTCCCCACCCTGCACTTGCGGCCCCTCCTGCCCCGCACACAGCACAGGTGGTCCATCTGCTGCCTCCGGAGCTGCAGCGCCCGGCCCTCCCTCTCCCTGACCCTGTGCAGCCCCCTGGGGTCTGGTCTGAGAGAGGGTCGTGCGCCCCCACTTTCCCCATCTCGGGGCTCCGTGGACCTGCATTGGCAGCACTGGCCTGGGGTGAGCAGGTGGCTGCCCTCTCCTGTTGGCCGGGGGCCGGGGGCCTGGCTGCAGCTCACGGCCCCGGGGGGCTGGGGCTCCGGGTGGCAGCAGGGGACACAGGGTGGGCCAGGCACCCACTGCCGGGCGCAATGCAGCCCTGTCTCGCCTCCTGCGAAGGGCAGCAGCCTTGGTGGGCACCTGCTGAGATGTTCCCGCCATGGGTGCCGGTGACCAGAGCCGAGCCGCCAGGCAGCCAGCGGTTGTGGTGGGCACGGTCGGGGCCAGCAGCTTGGGCTGGGCAGTGCCTGCTCTCAGGGCATCTGCAGACGTTGGCCACCAGCTACCCTGGCCAGGGACGATCTGGTAGGACGTCGGGCCAGACCCCTGTGGCTCTGAGGGGGGAGGGACGGTGTCCGCTCCAGTCTGGCCCATCCCCTCCCTCCCAGGCCCCCAGGAAGATGGGCCAGGCCTGGAACCCACCGACTAGCAGGGCCCGTGGGAGGGACCACTGGACCTTAGCAGGCCTCTGAGGCTTCACCCTGCACCCCAGAAAGGTTGGACCTGAGGGTCTGACACACTTTGATCTTGAGCTGAGGGGTTTCTGAGACCTGCACAGGTGACACGTACCCTGAGGGAGGCAGTGGGCACACCCACGGGGGACAGGCCTTGCTTGGCGCCCATCCTGGGTGGGTGGCTGGCCTGGGGTGGCCGGGAGGCGGGCAGGCCTGGGCTTGCTCTGGGGGCGGGGCCTGAGACCAGCACCCCGGGCAGCGGAGCCTGCGCAGCGCAGGACCTCTGCCCTCCCTGCGCCTTGGAAACCAAGCCGCCACCCCCCTCCCAGGACACCTCTCCCTCCAGGCCAGGCGCAGGCCAGTTTTCCCAGCTCTGCCTATGAGGGCCTCCTGCTGGAATGCCCTGTCCTCACTAACGGCTGTCACCTCCGCGCAGGACTCCTCACCAAGGCCGTCCCGCACCCTGTGTCTCCAGGGCCAGGCCCGTGTCCACTTCGTGGCCCCTGCAGACCCCGGGGAGGGACAGCAGTTCACCAGGGCCTCCGGCTGACCAGTCGGAGGGGCTGGCGGTGGGCAGCCACAGGGTAGGGCCCCAAGGCCTCCGGGTCCAGCCCCACCCACAGAGACCTGGGGGGAGGTGGAAGGGCCCATTCCAGCTAGTGGAGTCCCGCTGACTGGGTTCCGGGCACCTCCCACCCACCGCCTGCTGGACCCCATTAGCGTCTGCTCAGCCTCCCCAGCGGCTCAGCCAGGCCCCTCCCCACGCTGCGTCCCGCGCAGGAGTGCCGCCCAGAGCCCGAGGAGCCCAAGAAGCAGCCCAGGCACACGCTGGGCGGGGGACGGGTTGTCCCGCCATCCTGTCACCCCGTAGATTCCCCGTGTCCAACTGGGACGCTGTACCTGCCTGGGCGCCAGCCCCCCCGGCCAGGCTGCCCCTCCCGCCCGCCCACCTCCCTTTGTCCGGTGGCCGCAGGGACCTTCAGCTGTGGGAACCCAGTCTCTGCCCTGCCCGCTTGGGCCTCCCACCGTGACCCTCCCTGTGGTCTTCCCTGTGGTCCTCCCACCGTGACCCTCCCTGTGGTCCTCCCCCCGCTGGGGGATGGTTGCGTCCCCCCCAGTCCCGCACGCCTCCCCTGCACTGGGTCTGTCTGGCCTCCTCAGCTCCCCAGGTCACCTCCCCCGGTGCTGGCAGCCCCCGGCCCACCCTGACTGCCGCCTGCCTTTTCCAGAATGGCACCCAGAAGTCATGGGACTTAGTGAAGACACATGATAGGTGAGGGCCCTGACGGGCCGCTCTAATGCCCGCGGGGACCCTGGAACCCAGGGCCATGGAGCCCACCCGCCTCTGCCTTTGTGCCCCCCATGAACATCCCCACTGTCCCCTTCCTTGAGGGTCACCCCAAGGCCTGGGGCTGAGCTGGGTCCTCGGGAGACCTGAGAGAGGCCTCCTGGGCACCCGGGCCCCGGGCCCTGGGGCCCAGGCTAGACAGTGACATGGCTCCAGGGGTGTGGCCAGCAGGCAGCTGCCAACAGGGACCACATGTCCCGTCAGTCAGCCCCCAACTTCCATGTCTCCCCACCCCGCTGCCCCATCCTGCCAGCTGGTCCCGGCCTGGCTGCGGCCCGCACGCCCCGGCCCCGTCCAGCAGGGGCCCACTCTCAGGCTGCGTGGGGAGAGGGGGCCGGCTGGGCATGCGGGGAACAGGGCCCTCCCGGGAGGTGAGGCGAGGGGCTCACCCTGTGCTGAGCTGTGCCCCTGCCCTGCAGTGTGACCGTCCTTCTGTTCAACTCTTCTCAGAAGAGCCTGGTGCTGGTGAAGCAGTTCCGGCCAGGTGAGGCCGCCAGCGGCGGCAGGGGAGACCCGCAGGGTTGCTCCCGGGCCCCGGGGTCCGAGGGTCAGAACGCAGGTGTGGGAGCTCAGGGCAAACCGAGGCCTGGCCTGCGAGGAGGTGGCCGCCACGTGGCTGTGACCGTGGTCTGCCCTCCCCCCAACCAGCCGTGTACGTGGGCGAAGTGGAGCGCCGCTTCCCAGGGTCCCTGGACGGGGCGGACCAGGACCAGCCGCGGGTGCTGCCGGCCGAGCTGCCCGGCTCTGCAGGGGTGACCTACGAGCTGTGCGCGGGCCTGGTGGACCAGCCCGGGCTGTCGCTGGAGGAAGCGGCCTGCAAGGAGGTTTGGGAGGAGTGCGGCTACCGCCTGGCCCCCTCCGATTTGCGCCGAGTGGCCACCTACAAGTGAGTGGGGCACCCGCGTGGGCGCTGCGCAGGGGACCGGGCGGGTCCTGCCCCCAGGGTGTGCAGGCAGGGCAGCGCCTCCTGTTTTACTGGGGCCCGGGCTGGGGAAAAGTTTGGGTGGAACGTGGCGAGGTTGCAACCCAGGCCTGAACCGGGTCCGGAGCTGGCTTAGGGGCGCACCCCACCCTGCGGCCCCCCGGCTTGGTGGCAGCTGCTGTGGACAGATGCCTCCTGTTCCCTGGTGCTTCGGGGTGGGGGTGAGTCACGGACCTGCACTGACAGGGGCCCAGGAACGAGGGAGCCCTGCGTCCTGGGCCCGGGGCCCCACCACTCCCGGCGGGGGGGGGTGTCTGTGGCCTGGACCCTGCACCAAAGCTCAGGTGGCCCCCACTGCACACTCCCCAGGAGGCCCGTCGCTGGGTCCGTCTTTCAGGACAGGATGTTGGGATGAAGCCCACCCTGGGGACCTGCTGGGTCCCGACCCCAGGGAAGCCGGGCAGGAGGAGACCCTCAAGGCGCGTTGAGCGTGTCGTGTGGGGCCCTCCCCGGAGGGCAGGCCTGCGCCCCTGTGAGGAGGGCTGGGCACTCTGACTCCTTTCAGCCCAGACAGGGCCATGTCGTGTTTGGGCTCTGGACCCCTGTTTCAGCAGCCTCGCCAGGGCGTCCGCCAGCCTACGGTTGTGGGGGTGAGAGTTGACTTCCCGTCCCAGGAAGCGGGTGAGCCCCAGGATCCTCCACGTTAAACATGCCCAAGAGAGGGGTGTTGTGGTAGGAGGGGCCTCAGACCCTGCAGGTGTCCTCTGGGCGGCTGCACGTCCCTCAGGCTGCGGAGGGGAGACTGCAGAGGGCCTGCGCTGGGGTGCGGCTGGGTCGGGGTGGGACAGGGAGGAGACCGGTGGGAGGCGCCTGGGAGGGGTTGACCCCCCAGGAGGTGAGCCTCGTGGGGTCCCGGCAGAGGGGTGGCAGGGCAGGTGGGCCTCTGGGCTGGGGCCTGATCCGAGGGTGCTGGGCAGCCAGGGTGGGTGGTGGATGGTGGGAACCGCTCAGACTTGCGTTCCGAGTCGGGGTGTCTGTGGAGGCAGCACTGGAGGGGGGCTGGAGTGGGCGGAGGTCATGACAGGTGTCCCTGGGGCTGGGCAGGTGGCAGGGCTCGCCCTGTCCTGCGACAGGCCCTCGGCTGGCTGTCCATCGCCCCAGAGGGGACCCAAGTCACCGAGCCGCCGGCCCCAGCCGTGGCCTGAGACCAGCCAGCTACTGAAACGGCCACGTGAGGAGGCAGCGGCCGTGCCCGGCCTGGCTGGGCATCTTGAAAGGCCTGGCCTGGCCAAGCCGGAGGAAGCGGACCTGAAGCCCAGGGCAGGCGTCCATCAAAGGGCAGGCTGTGCCGCCGGCGGAAACGGGCCGTCAGGAAGGGTCTGAGGGAGACGGGGATGGCGGGCGAGGAAGCAGCTGGGCCAGGTCAGCCTGGATGCGGCCCCTACGGGGCGTGGGGGCGGCCCCTCCGTCACGCGTGTCGCCCTGAGTGCCGGGTGCACCTCCGCGGGCAGCACAGCAGACCCGGGCCGACCTGGAGCCCCCTCGTGCCCGGGCGCCTCCCAGATGCCCCAAGGCTCCGTCTCCCTGTGAACCACGCTGGGCCTTCCGCCCGTCCTGGAATCTCAGCCGTCAGGGACAGCGGCTGCCCAGGCTTGCCCTCCGCTCGCCAGTCGGGGCCACTGCTCTCTGCGTGGGTGCTGGGCCAGCCGCCCCCTCTGTGCCCACCCCCACGCGCTGAGAAGCGGTCTCATGCTCCTCTGCAGCCTGGGGCCCGGGGCTTGGTCTGGGGGACCTCGCCGTCACCCCCTCCACCACCACCATGAGCCACAGCCCCTTCCCAGGCTGCCTTGGCGCCTGCCGTCCCAGCCTGGTATCCTGCAGGTGACAGTGTGGGGAGCCCTCCCAGGCCCAGGCCCCGCAGCAGCTGGTGTGGCCCCTGGACCCCTGGGTGCGGGGGAGGGTCCAGCACACACCTCAGCTGCCCAGCCATGGGCCGGGGACTCCGGGCTCCATCCGCCACAGGCAGGGGAGGCCCTGGCTGAGGGCAGGGAGGGGCTGTGCCGCAGACAGACAGCCACTGACGGGACGGCTGCGGCTGCCCGCAGCCTCGGGGTTGCCTGGTCAGCAGGCGGTCGGCTCTCTGCCCTGGGGCTCAGGCCCCCCTCCCAGCTCTGGCAGCTGCGGCTCTGTGTCCTGGCCGGCTGTTGGCTGGGACCTTGGTCAGCTCCTTGAGGCTGTGTGGCCCCTCAAGGCGAGCGCATGTACCCCTGGGGGCCTCCTGCAGCCCTACAGGAAGGCGCAGTGGCGAGGGCCGGGGGTGGGGCCTGCGCGTGGCTCAGTGGACGCTGTTTTGACCCACAGGTCTGGGGTGGGACTGACCGGCTCCAGCCAAACCATGTTCTACGCGGAGGTGACCGACGCCCAGCGGGGCGGCCCCGGTGGGGGGCTGGCTGAAGAGGGTGAGCTTATTGAGGTGGTGCACCTGCCCCTGGGCGGCGCCCGGGCCTTCTCGGACAACCCGGACGTCCCCAAGACCCTCGGCGTCATCTTCGGCATCTCCTGGTTCTTCAGCTGTGTGGCCCCTGGCCTGGATCCCCAGTGACGTCATGGAGGGCTGGACAGGCTGGTCCTGGCCACCCACCCTGCAGACCCAATAAAGACTCGCAGGTCCAGCCTGTGTGTACCAGGTCTGAGCTGTGACGGGGGGAGAGGCGGGGGCAGGAAACAGCGGGCTCTCCAGAGGGCCCCTCAGCTCCTGCGGCCGCCGCTGGGCTGCTGGGTGGGACAGGGGGGGCAGGCCCAGGACTCGGGGTGGGGGCAACTCCGTGGGCAACTCCGTGGGACGGGCCACAGAGTGAACTAGGCCCCGTGGGGGGAGGGGCTGAGGCTGCCTCAGCGGGCGGCCAGGCGGCTGGGTGGGGGCGGAACTGGGCTATGAGGGCTGCTCCCTGCTCGGGGGACAGTGACGTTCCTCACCGGGTGGGCTGGAGCCCCTGTGTCCCCCGGGCTGTGGGAGCGCGGTGCAGTGTCCTGCCTGCTGACCTGCGTGCGTATGTGGCCCTGAAGGCCCTGTTCTGCACAGACCGGCCCCTCCCCCGAGCCCCCAGACCCTCTGGTCAGCCCCTTGGTGTTGCCCTGGGGACTGGGCTGAGGCAGCCTGGGTCAGGGACCCCGGGAGGGCAATGTATCTGGGAAGGTGGGGGCTGGGGCCCCCGAGTGGCCAGGAGCTTTTCTATGGACCTGGCTTTACATCCAGGGCCCCAGTGTTCCTGGGGCTGGGCTGTGCCTGGCAGACACGGGGGGCGGCGGTGGGGGGACAGGACACGGTGCCTCTGGCCCCTGCTGGGGCCCATCGTCGGGTGGGGCACCTCTCGAGGGCCGAGGGCCACCCACTGTCCTTGTTCCAGGCTGACCGCAGGCAGGCAGGTGGATGCTTTTCTGTCGGGGCACCCGTCCCTCCTGCGGACCTGGGGGACACTTGTGGCACAGCCTTGGGCCCGGCATCGGAGGCCACCTTGAGGCTGTGCCCAGTTGGCCACCCAGGCAGCACCACCTGTATGCAAATGCTGATGGCAGTCCAGGTGGGGCCTCCTGGGAGCCCAGCCAGGGGAAGGCCTCTGGGTGCGTGTGTGTCCAGGGGGCTGGCAGGGCTGGACTGCCATGGGGTCCGGAGCAACACGGCTCCACCCTGTCCAGAGCAGGCCCGGGAGGGGCCCCACCTCCCTGACGGTCCCACGGAAGGAGCTCTGCCAGCCCACCTGCCTCCCTCGCGGCCGCCTGGGGCCCACCCCGCGATCACTGGCCCCCTTGGCTGCGGCCGCTGCCCTGGACGTACGTCTGGCAAGGCCTGGGGGCCCTGCGCCCTGGGGTGGGTGTCGGGCTCTGGATGGCATGGCAGGAGCGGGTGGCAGGGCCCCCACACAGGGTGCAGTCCAACCCCTCACTCTGCAGCCCCAGGGCCGGTCAGCAGGCACCACTGCTGAGCCTAATGGAACTGGCATTGATTTCCCGGCACTGGGGGGGGCTGTAACCGGAAACTCCCCTCCCTGGCTGCTATATTTAGCAGAATGGGACGGAAGCACAACTCACTCCGTAGCCCTGCAGGCTCTCCAAAGCCCGGGAAGCCTGCACCCCAGCCTGGCCCTGGAGCCCCGGCCAGGCTGAGTGGCCCCCAGTCTGCCATGCTGTGCGCAGCCCAAAATAAGACTCACCGCGCGGAGCACGACCCCCGAGACCTTGGGGCTGGGAGCTCAGAGCGGGAGTTCCCAGGATAGGGGGCCTGTGGGCCTGGGGTCTGGGGGGAGCTGTGGCCCCCAGGACAAGGATGGGGGCTTCCTGGAAGAGGCAGGGCAGCCTGGCCTGGCGAGGGTGGGGTCGGAGCCTTGACCCCACCGGGTTTCCAGGCCTCTGGCCCAAGGCTGCAGAAATCCCAGCAGGGGGCACCCAGAGGGTGGGGCCCCTGTTTCCCTGCAGCCTCCAGTGGCCACCCCTCCCCTGGAGAGGCTCCCCCTGAGCACCGTTAGGTCTGGGCGGTGGCTCTTAGGAGGCTGGAGGGGACAGTGAACGGCAGGGGCTTCTGGGCCTGCTGGGGGCACCCAGGCCAGGGAGGCATAGACAGGAGTCCTGGGTCTGCTGACCCCACTGCCGCCCTGACGCTCACCCAGCTGCCCTGGCCAAGGGGACCCTGGTCGGGCTGCCCAAGGGTCTGGCCAGGGCTCAGGGTTCCCTACCCCAAGGCAGGGCCAGCCCCAGGAAGGCTGGGGTCTCTGATAGGGTGCACCCCCCATGTGCCTCCCAGCCAGGTGGCTCCCGGCGCGGCGAGGGCCCGGCTGCACCGCGGTAGCTGCCGGACAGAAGGGGCACGCGGGACAGGCCTTCCCTGGGGGCGTGAGGGAGGAGCACGCAGGGTTGTGCGCTCACTTGCCCTGGAGCTCCCGGGGCGCAGCCCCTCTACCTCTACGCCCCCCAGCCTTGCCCGTGCTGCCCCTCCCCCGCAGCCAGGGGTCTCTGGGAACGCGCAGGTCACCGTGGCAGGCCAGCCCCTCGGCAGCTCTCTGGGACTTCCTGTTGGTCTCAGCAGGAAGGCTGTCAGTCGGGGAAGCCAGCGTGGCCTGGCGCGGCCCCTGCTGCCCCCTGGGCCCCTCACCTCCCCTGCCCCAGCCTCTGGGTCTGTCGCAGGCCCTCGCTGGGGTCACGTGCCCTTGGCCTCAGGGCCTGTGCCTGGGACATCCGGCTGCTCCCCTGGCGACCCCTCTGCCCTGTGTCTCCACTGTGCAGTTTGTCACACTATGGGGTGCCTCCAGGTTCTCTGTCTGCCCTTGACCGGAAGCCCTCGGGGGTGGGTAGGGGTTGTCTGCCCTGTTCATGGCGTGGCTGACGGGGCAGAGGTGCCCTGGTGCCCCATGCAGAGGGGGACAGGCAGGGATGGAGCCCGGGACCCCTGGACTGTGGCGTTCCTCTTCCCTCTGGGGCCTAGAGTGCCTGGGTCCTCGCTCCAGCACCGAGCAGAGCAGGGCCTCCACAGTGAGCCCCCTGCCCCTGCAGGGGGAAAGCGGTGCCCTGAACACACCCCACAGGCCCTCACGTGGCGAGGTCTCCGTGTGGAGGTGCCGGAGGTGCTGGGCTAGTGTCTTGCCCCCTCCCAGCCCACAGAGGTAGGTAGGGGTGAATGCCCCCACTGCTCCAGGGGCCCCGGGCTGCTCCTGACACCTGGATCCTGGAGAGGGCTGCTCACCAGAGGTGGGACAGTGAGATTGGAGGTGGTGGCATTCATTCCCAGGGCCCTGGGGCCTTGGGGGGGCACCTCAGGAACATCCTCCTTACAGAGAGCTGTGCCTGAGCTCCTTCTTTCCACCCCTAGGCTTTTGATCAGTCTCCTTCAAAGCCCTCTTCCTCCAGGAAGCCTTCCATGCCCCTCTTCGCTGCAGTTCTCTCCAGGCAGTGGCCTGCACCCCCAGCACCCAGCCCAAGGCCCAGGAGGAAATTTGCTGGAGGGTCCAGGGGACAGAACATGGTCTCGTTCCTGTGGGGGGTGGGTCCAGAAGACCCCTGTAGAACATGTGATCACTAACAGCCAAGGCGATCCCAGCCCTGGAAGGGAGCCCGCTTGGTAGAGGGTAGGTGATGTCTGGAGATAAGGAGTTCTTGGTACTGACTCCCTGGGCGTGGAGCGACAAGGTGGGACCAGGGTCTGGTGACCAGGACAGACAGAGGAGCCTCTGCGGGTGGCTTTTGCCTTATCCTCTGGGGCGCGCAGCACTGTCCTTTAGTGCCCCCGCCCAGGCGCGGACCCTGGCCTGGGCGCTCGTCCGGAGTGTTCCGGCGACCCCTGCGCCAGCGCCGAGCTGGACCCCACCTGCGCCTGGGAGCATCTGCTGCCGGGCTGCCCGGCCCCCGAGCCGTGCGGCGCGGCGGCCCCGGGCGCCGGCGGGGAGCAGCGCCCCCTGCGGCCGGCGAGGAGGCGGTGGGAGCGGCGCGGAGGGGAGCTCTCCCCTGAGAAGGGGGGCGCGCAGTAGGTTGGGCCAGGCTTCGGTCCCGGGCCGCGCCCGCCCCGCCAGGGGGCCGAGCTCTGGGCTGCGCCGGAGGAGGCATCTCTCCTCTGGGACTTCGAGGAGCGCAGCGGCGGCGCTCTGCTGGGAGGGGACCATGGCGGTGACCTCAGGGGGCGCCCCACCCCCTGGCTCCTGACACCCAGCGGCGGGGCTCCGGCGAGCAGAGGCCGCTTTGCCGCACTGGTTCCTCCGCGCCGGGATCGGGCGAGGTGTCACCGGAGCTCCCGCGGCCCGGGGGTTCCGAGAAGCGAGCGCAGGGCCGGACACTAGCGGGAGGGGCCCTCGGCTGCCTTTGAAGCCCCGGCGCCCCCAGCCCCACCCACGACTTTGCCCCGCCCCCTCATGCATATGCAGGTACGCGGGTGACGAATGGGCGAGCGAGCTGTCAGTCTCGTCCCGAACTTGTTGGCTGCGAGCGCCGGGAGCGCGGGCGCTCAGAGCCGAGGCCGGGATCCGCCGCCGCTCACCGCCGCTGCTGCCACCGGGAGGAAGCCGAGCCGGGTCGGAGCGCAGCCGCCTGCGAGCCCGAGCCCGCCGCTCCTGCGCGCTCGCCACCGCCCAGACCCGCGCGGCGCCGCCGCGACCCCGCCCGCCGCCGCCGCCGCTGCCGCCGCCGCCGCTGCCGCTGCCGCTGCCGGCGCTCGGAGGGCGCGCGGGCACTGGGAGGCCGGGCCGGGCCGGACGCGCAGGGGCGGCGGCGGCGGTGGCGAGCCAGGTCCAGGCGGAGATGCGGGAGCGGGGCCGGGGGCGCTTGCCCCGGCGGCTGCTGCTTTTGCTGGCGCTCTGCGTGCAGGTGAGCGAGGGGGCGCGGACGGGGCGCACCGAGCTGTCCCTCGGGTCCGGGCGGCACCGCCTGGGAGCGCTGCGCTCGGAAACCCTCGGGGCCGCGCGCGGCGGCCGGGGCTCGGTGGGGGCTGGCGGATGGGTGGGGGCGGGGCGCCTGCTCGCGCCCCCGGCCCGCGCCCCCCTCGCGCGCTCTCTGCCTTATTTTTAGGCGGCGCGGCCCCTGGGCTATTTCGAGCTGCGGCTGAGCGCGCTGCGGAACGCGAACGGGGAGCTGCTGAGCGGCGCCTGCTGTGACGGTGACGGCCGGACGACGCGCGCGGGGGGCTGCGGCCACGACGAGTGCGACACGTACGTTCGCGTGTGCCTCAAGGAGTACCAGGCCAAGGTGACGACCACGGGGAGCTGCAGCTACGGCCACGGCGCCACGCCCGTGCTGGGAGGCAACTCCTTCTACCTGCCGGCGGGGGACCGGGCGCGGGCCCGGGCCAGCGGTGACCAGGACCCGGGCCTCGTTGTCATCCCCTTCCAGTTCTCCTGGCCGGTACGTGCGCCTCCACCCTGGGCCCCAGCTCACCCCTCCCTCGGCGTCCCCGTCCCCGCCTTGCCCGCGGACCCTCGGGCACCTGCGGCCCGGGTCCTGCGTGCGGCTGCGCGCACCCAGACGGGGCGGGCCCGGCAGGGGGCGCCGCACGGCGGGCGGACCCCGGGCGCGTGCTACGTGGGGCTCGGTCGGCGCCCCGCCACGTGGGCGCGCGGGGGTCGCGTCGGGGGCGGGGTGGCTGCGGCCCGCGTGCGCGGCCGCCCGCGGCGTGTGCCTGCGTCGCTGTGCGCGTGTCTGTCTGGGTGGGGAGGTGCTGCGAGGCGCCCCGGGCCCCCCGCAGGCCGCTGAGGCATGTGCGCCGCGCGTGCTGGGGCTGGTATGGGGCAGGCCCCGGCGGAGCCGCCCTGGGCCCGCGGCCAGCCTGCGCTCGCCCTGCTGTTTCCTGGATGCCCGGGGATGGGGTGGGGATGGGGGCTGGGCTGGGGAGAGCCCAACGCGTGTCTGTTGACTGCAGCCCCTGGTGCTGGTCCAGCTCCCCCGCCTTTGGGAAGAGACAGGGGCCCTGGCACAGGGGCTTGGGGGTTCGGTAGTCAGACAGGAGCCCCGGGCCAGGGGATGCTGGGAGGCACGTGGGCTGCCCAGGCCCTGATGGGTCAGGGATAGGGGCCGCTGGGCGCGGGGCCGTGCGGGGAGCCCTGGCCGTCAGGCGCTGATTCCGTCTGAAGCAGGGCCTGGCCGGGGCTGCAGTAGGTCTCTGGCTACAGTCCTGGGGCTGGGCGGGGCAGGAATGCAGGGGACCCCCTGAGGCGGGACCTCAGGGTGCAGGGCCAGGAGCAGATGGGGTGCGCCTAGGGTAGGGCTTGTGGGCCGGAAGTCCCGGGAACAGGATGCCAGCCTGTGATGGAGGCGCCCTGCCTTCTGACCAGGACCATCAGCTGGACCAGCTGGAAGGCGTGTGACCACCTGGTGGCGGGTCCTGAAGGGGGTTGGGAGCTGAGACCCAGCTGGCCAAGGTCGGGTTGGTGGGACGCGCCCTGCGAGCCCTGTGCTGGGCTTTCTTCTAAGCGTTGGCCAGGTGGCCCCACCTGCTGCCGCATCCTCACCCCTGCCCGACCGCCCACTGGGCGGGGAGGCGCCCCTGCCCCCCTTTCAGCCTGGCTGGCTTCTGGGGGTCTCCCTTGACCCCAGCCTCTGAGGGGAGCGTGTCCCTGAGACGGAAAAGGCAGGGCAGGCCGGGAGGGCCCGGGGCAGTTCCGACGGGCCCGCCCCTCGCCCCCGCAGCCCTGCGGCAGGCAGGTCTGAGCAGGGCTGCAGCCTGTCGTCGGCACTTGGGCCCCCGCCAGGGCGGCTTCACGTCGCTACCTGAGGATGTGTTTTCTGCTCAAGTTGGCAGCCGTGGCGTGGGGGCAGGGAGGCCTGGGAGGAATGTGGCGGGCCGGTGCCGGGCCCCGTGGTTTTCGGGCCCCGCCGGCCAGCCGGGCATGGGGCGGGTGGGGCGGGCCCCGGCCTCCCTGGGAGCCCTGGGTTCTGGGTTCTGGGTCTCGGGCTGCCCCCCTTCTTCCCGCTCGAAGCTGGTTCCCTCCGGTGTCCCGGGAATGGCCACGTGGCAGGGCCCTGGGTGGGGGCCGGGGCCATGGGCCTGCGTGTTCAGGGGCAGCTCCTGTCTGCCCCTCGCGCGCGGCAGTGCGGCTACACTGCCCGGTGTGCACGCGTGGTGATGCCGGCGCCCTGGGCTTGCTGGCGAGGCCGCGCCGCTCCGGTCCGTGCCGCCTCAGCTGCAGGCCCCACGCCGCCCTTCGGGCCGCGGTGGGTGTAAAGCCCAGAGCACCACGGGGTGCTTTGCTCCAACCAGAGAAAGTGGAGACTGTGCCTGGGCTCCCTGGGGCCTAGCGTCAGGCTCCTGCCCGTAGGGCGGTGGGGCTCCTGCCCAGGGCTCCCTGCGGTGGGCACAGCAGCAGCCTTGGCGGGAGCGGGAGGGGAACACAGGGCCCTGAGAAGGAGTCCAGGGGGCCTCCCCTCCCACGCCCAGGGGCTCCAGAGGCAGAGCAGGGAGCTGGTCTGGGCTCCTCACTCCTCCATCCCCTCCAGTGACCCTGGACTAGCAGCCGGGCGGCTCCTGCCCTGGCCTGTGCCCGCCCCGGGCTGAGGCTGGGCTCCGCTGTCTAGAAGGGCCCGGCCTGGCTCTGGGACACGGGGAGGTGGAGGAGGCTGCTCCCCTGACCCCACCCCCAGGGGTCCCCCAGCCCCTCCGCCTGCCTCCCAGGAGTTCAGTGACGCCCTGCGGCCCTGGAGCTGGCAGGTGAAGGTCATGTGCACGTGGGAGGCAGGTGGCCGCTGGCAGGTTCAGAGGTGCGGTGTGGCGGCCCGCGCCCCTGGCCAGCGCGGAACGCGGGGCGCTGCTGGCTCCCTGTTGGAGGCTGCACCTTCCTGCCTGTGTGGGGGCTGCACGTGGTCGCTGGTGGCGACACTGGAGCGGTGGGGCAGCCGGGGCGGGCACGGGCCCCCTGGAGCGTGGCCGAAGGGCCTGCGGCCGACCCTGTTTCTGACAGCACAGCCGACCCGAGGTCCTGGCCACAGCAGGCAGGGTGGCAAGCAGCCCCCAGCCCGCCTGGCCTCTTCCAGGGCCACCCAGCCCTCGGGCCGTGCTGGGGTGGGGCGTGTCCGGGGGCAGGGATCTGGGTCCGTCGGGAGGGATGTGGGCGCAGGCCCCGCCCCACCGCCTCCGACCATCTCAGGCTCAGCAGCTGCTGCGTGACCCCCAGCCAAGGCGGTCCTGCTACTGTGTCCCTGTCCCACAGGGAGCTGGCCTCCTGGGGCCTGAGGCCCCCCGGACCCTCTGCCTCCTTCCTACACCTTCCCAGTAGGGACCAGGCATCTGCGTGGATGGGGCTCAGCAAAGTGGGCCCACGGGAGGGCGTGGAGTAGGCGGGGGCCTTGGTCCCTCAGCCTTGGGGCTGGAGGCCGGCAGCAGCTGCCGGGGAAGAGGGCCCTGCAGGGTTTCAGGCGGGGGCTTCCTGGAAGGGTTCTGGTCCTGGAGACTGTCCCAGCCTCCCAGGGGTCTGGAAGGGAGCTGATGGGGCCACCGAACCGAGAGGTTTCTCGGGGAGCCAGGCTGCGGCCTGAGCTGCAGGTGGTGTTGGGGAGACGAGCATCTCTGAGCCCAGGTCCCCGTCTCTCAGATCCCAGTGAGCGGGGTCCCCGTCTCCCAGGTCCCAGGAGAGCTGGGGTCCCCGTCCTCATCCCCTGGTGTGACTAGGGTCAGCCCACTCCGGGCTGCGGGGCAGCAGTCCCGCATGGTCCACCTGGCGAGGTGCGGGGAGGCACTGGCCCCCGTCACAGCAGGGGCCACGGGTGGGGTGCACCCTGGTAAGGTCCTGGCTCGGGGCTGGTGGGAGCGTGGGGTCGGCTCCTGTGTGGGTTGGGCCTGTGGTCCATTCCTGCCGCGTTGCCCTGGGGCCCAGCGCCCACTGGGGAGGCAGCCCCTCCCCCTCCCCCTGGTGACAATGGCCGCAGAGGCCCAGGCCTCTCCAAAGCTCGGGTTTCAGGAAATGTATCTGTGCTCAGAGCTCCTGGCACCAGCAGACACCCAGCTCCGCTCCGTGGGGGGCCGGATGGCTGATGGGACCTGCGGGACAGAGGCCAGGCTGGAGCCCTGGACCCGGCGGTGGGCTTGGGGCTGTGCTGGGTCTGCCTGGGGTGGGCTCCCCGGCCTGGGTGTCGCACGGGCTGTTGGATGCCGTGCGTGCGCTGAGGAGTGGCCTCTGGTCCCCTGCCGCTCCTGTGTCTGGACTGCTGCCCAGCCACCCCTGTCTTAGGGTCAGATGAAGGGTTCGGACCAGGCCTCGGGGGTCAGGGCTGGGGAGGAGGCGGTGGGGCAGCTGGGCGGGCAGCCTGCTCCCGCGGTGCCGGTGGTCAGGGCAGGCTTGCAGGATGCGCCGTGGCCGGACCTTCAGGGACTAAGGTCCGGTGGCTGGTGGGCCTTCCAGGCCTGGGAGGAGGGACCCGGTCCCTTGCCTGCCCGCGGGGGAACCTGCCCCACCCCGGCCCAGCCCTGGAATGGAGGACCCCGCCCAGACCCATCAGCTCCTGCTCTGCCAGGCTCGGGTTGGCAACCTGAGTCCTCCCGCGGCCCAGGAGGCCGGAGCACAGGGAAGGCCTCGTGCAGAGGGGAAACTGAGTCCTGGAGGCCAGCCCAGGGGAGGCGAGGTGGCAGGTGCTGGGAGGCTGAGTCCCGGCCCCGTCACAGCAGGGGCTGCGGGTGGGGTCCCCCTGGTGAGGGTCTGGTGTGGGTGTGGGCCCTGCACTGGGGGAGGCTCAGGTTCTCCCTGGACGACTTCCTACCCTGCAGGTGTAGGGAGCCCAGCTGGCGGGCGCTGGGGCCTTGGCGGGTGGGTGGGTGTGCGTCCCTGCGGGAACAGGTAACCGGAGCCCTGGGCTCCCTGAAGGTGGCGGTAACCCTACCTGGGCGGGTGGCGTGGGGTTTCCTGGGAGCCGGGAGGAGCTCTGTGCTTGTCGGGGCCCAGATGCGGGGTGCCGGCCAGCAGCCCTGCCCACCCTCACTGCCCGGTGCGCCCGAGGGTCCCAGGCCTCACCCAGACCCTCTTGCGGCTGCTCATTCGCTCAGCGTTGGCACCAAAGTTGGTTCCGGCATTGTGGCCTTCCCGGTGTGACTAGTGCCTCTGTCCTGTGTCCCTGCCGGCAGCTGCGGTGCTGCCCTGACCCCACGGCACCCTCTGCAGGGCCTGCCCTGACCCCCGGAACAGCGCCCGCTCCTGCCCTCAGCCCAGCTCACCCGCCCCACGCAGGGCCCGCCCGCCTGCTGCACGGGAGGCTCCGGGGACAAGGGGGGTCGGAACGGAGCCGTTGAAGCCTGGGAGGAGCTGGGGCTCCAGTGGCGGGTGGGGGGGTCAGCCGCCTAAGGGTGGCATTCCGGACAGAGGGAGAGCGCAGCATGCGTGAAGGCCGGGATAGGGTGGGCGTGCTGGGGTGGCCGAGCTGGGAGGACAGCAGGAGCTAGGGGAGCCCCAGAGGAGCATGTGGGGAGACACAGGCAGCCTGGGGGTCCCTGGACTCCCATGGACGGGTGTGCGAGGTGCTGGTGGCCTGGGGTCCATGGGCTCCCATGGACGGGTGTGCGAGGTGCTGGTGGCCTGGGGTCCGTGGGCTCCCATGGATGGGTGTGGGAGGTGCTGGTGGCCTGGGGTCCGTGGGCTCCCATGGATGGGTGTGGGAGGTGCTGGTGGCCTGGGGTCCCTGGGCTCCCATGGATGGGTGTGCGAGGTGCTGGTGGCCTGGGATCCGTGGGCTCCCATGGACGGGTGTGCGAGGTGCTGGTGGCCTGGGATCCGTGGGCTCC